>JAHRHZ010000204.1:43426-63146 GCA_024137785.1 Ginglymostoma cirratum | reverse complement strand
GAGAATGCAGCAGTTAATGATAGTGTCAGGACTCATTGGGTAGTGTGCTGGAAATCAAGATCTATTTCCAGAGTTGTCACAAATGGGAAAAGATTTTATCAAACTATCCAAAGTCCTCAGTTGACCCAACTGATGATTTTAGTTTAAAAGAAAACACTCATCGGGTTGCTGTGTTTAAGAAGAAAATAACTGGTACCTCCACACTAGAGAAAAAGAGAGAGAGAAAGACCTATCCATTGCAAATTAAATCGATAGCAAGAGGTGATATAGAGTTGGAAGGCACAGAATCTGTTTGGGTACAGTTGAGGAACTGCAAAGGAAAAAAGACCCTGACGGCAGTTGTGTGCAGGCCTCCTAGCTGTTGTCAAGATGTGGGGAAGAACATAAAGCAGGACATGGAGGAGGCATTATTACAACAATCATAGGGAACTTCAATATGCAGGAGAACTAGGAAAATCAATTTGGTAGTGGATCTCAAAATAAGGAATTCGTGGAATGTCTATGAGATTGTTTTTTGGAACAGTTTACGGTATAGCCCACTACACAGAGAACAGGCAATTCTGCATTTGGTTGTTTAAAGAGGCAGACTTGATTAGGGAGCTTAACATGAAGGAATCCCTGTGGATAGTGACTATAATATGATAGAAATCACCCTGTAGTTTGAAAGGGAGAAGCTGAAATAAGATGTAACTGTTTTATAATTGAGCTTAGGTAACTACAAATACATGAGGAAGGAGCTGGCCAGAGTTGATTATAAGGGAAGATGGTGAAGCACCAATGGTAGGACCTCCTAGGGATAATTCAAGAGGCGCAGCAGAAATTCATCCCAAGGAAGAAGAAACTACTAAAGGGAGGATAAGGCAACTGTGGCTCACAAATGAAGTCAGGGACAGCATTAAAGCAAAAGAAAAAACATACAAAATGATGAAGATTAATGAGAAGCCAGAGGATTGGGAAGTCTTTACAAACCAGCAGAGAATAACTAAAAAAGCAACAACGGGGAAAAAGACGAGCGATGAGAATAAGTTAGTCATTAATATAAAAGAAGATTCTAAGTTCTTTTAGATACCTAAAAGGTATGAGAGAGGCAAGAGGGGACATTGGACTGCAGGAAAGTGAGGCTGAAGAAATAGTAATAGAGAACAAAGGTGAAGGAACTGAATAGATACTCGGCATAAGTTTTCACAGTGGAAGACACCAGCAGCGTATCAGAACTTCAACAGAGTCAAAGGGCAGAGGTGAGTGCAGTGGCCATCACTAAGGATAAGTGCTGGAGAAGCTGAAAGGTCAGAAGGTGGATAAATCACTCAGACCAGATGGAATATACCCCAGATTTCTGAAAGAGATGGCTCAGGATAATTTATAGACATTGATAGTGATCTTTCAGGAATCACTGGAGTCAGACGGTCCCAGAGGACTGAAAAATAGCTAATGTAACACCCTTGTGTATAAAAGGAGGGAGGCGGAAGGTAGGGAACTATAGGCCGGTTAGCCTGACCTTGGTGGTTGATAACATTTTACAGTCCATTAGTAAGAACGAGATGGTAGTACTTGGAAGTACATGGTAAAAGAGGGCAGAATCAGCACAGCCAGACAAATCTGTTAGAATGCTTTGAGAGGGTGATAAACACGTTAGACAAAGGAGAGCCATTGGATGTGACCTGCTTGGATTTCCAGAAAGCCTTTGAGAAGGTGCCACCTTGTCAAATAAGATAAGAGCCCATGGTGATAGGGGCAAAATACTGGCATGGACAGAGGATTGAGCGACTGGTGGAAGGCAGAGAGTAGGGATAAAGGGGTCTTCTTCAAAATCGCAGCCAGTGACTAGTGGAGTTCCGCAGTGGTCCATTTTGGGACCACAACTACTCAAATTATATATGAATGATGTGGACGAAGGACCTGAGGGCGTTGTTGCTAAGTTTGCAGATGACACAAAGATAGGTGGAGCACTCGTGGTGTTGAGGAAGCGGGGAGGCTGCAGAAGGACTTGCTTAGGCTAAGAGAGTGGGCAAAGAAGTGGCAAATGGAATACAATATCGGAAAATATGAGGTTATGCACTTTGGTAGGAAGAATAGAAGCGTAAACTATTCTAGAAATGGGGAAAGACTTTGGAAATCTGAAGCACAAAGTGACTTGGGAGTTCTAGATCAGGAATCTCTTAAGGTCAGTGTGTGGTTCGGTTGGCAGTTACGAAGGCAAAAACAATGCTAGCATTAATTTTGAGAGGGCTGGAATACAAGGGCAGAAGTGTTCTGTTGAGGCTGTATAAGGCTCTGGTCAGGCTGCATTTGGAATATGGTGAGCAGTTTTGGAACCCGTATCTAAGGAAGGATATGCTGTGCTGACTTTGGAGGGAGCCCAGAAGAGATCTATAAGAATGATCCTGTGAATGAAGTTCGTGTCATATGAGGAACAGTTAATGACTCTGGGTCTGTATGAATCAAGTTTAGTAAGATGAAGGGGACCTGATTGAAACTTATAGATAACCCAAAGGTCTGGGTAGTGTGTGTGTGTGGAGAAGATGTTTCCACTAGTAGGAGAGACTCGGACCCAAAGGCACAGCCTCAGACAATCCTTTAGAACTGAGATGTGGAGGAATTTCTTCAGCCAGTGGGTGGTTAATCTGTGGAACTCATTGCTACAGAGGGCTGTGGAGGCCAAGTCATAGAGTATTTTTAAGACAGAGATTGGTTCTTGATTATTAAGGAATCAAGAGTTACAGGGAGAAGGCAGGAGAATGAAGTTGAGAAATATATCAGCCATGATCGAATGATGGGGCAGATTCATTGGGCTGAATGGCTTAATTCTATACCTATATCTTGTGTTCTTATGTATGTTGTAGAGTGCTTCATCAGAATTATCAGCTGACATGTCTCCAACAGCCATCTTTATAGGCTTGTTTCATCTTTCTCATTCTACGCACATGTGCAAAGCTATTTAGTTTCTTGCAATTGGAACTCTGCTTTCTCTGTGCTGTACAGATTTCTTTCTCTTTTGTGTGATGATCTCCACAATGTTTACGTACTGTTCTCTGCCCTTGCTTTTCCTGTGGCCTTTTCTACAAATATTTTTTCTCTTCCTCACAATCTATTGTTTCCATTCAATCTGGAAAGTCTCTCAGTGTAATGCAAAGTCTTGTCTCTTCTCCCTGAATATTCTTTAACTGATGATGATGACTTCAGAACTTTTGCACATGTTGCCAGCTTCCTTGAGAATACACTTCTCCTCTCTCAGCAGACATACTTTCATGGCAGGATCTCTTAGACCTTAGCCAGCCCTATTTCTGATCAGACCACCTTTCAGTTGTGAAAACTCTCATGGCTGAATATTCTAGGGTTTGAGTGAAGGGGGCTATGGTGGGATTTGTGGAAGAATCTGACAAGAAGTCCATCAAGGTCAGCTGTGACATCCAGACCATTTTGCTGCATCCTGGACAGGGTGATATAGGGGCCGGACATCCTCTTCCCCGAGGACTAGCAGTGGAGATCATGACATTAGACCATGCCCAGCCTGGCCTGAGGTTGCCATCTTGTTCATTGGAGTCTTAGCTGTCTGAAGAAATGCCCAGCAATTTAAGTAGAAGGTCAATGTCCTTCTCCCACCAAGGTAAATGCCACCATCTTCTCTCTGATTTCTTACACTCACTGTCTCAGCAAAATTACACCCCTCCCACCAAGGCTCGTGCTCTATCAATGTAAGTACTACCTACAACATCTTTCCTATTCGTTCTCATTGCCCACTCCCTGACAACAGTGCCCTCTGCACTGCTTACTCTGCCACTCAGGACACCACCCCACTAGCACCTTAAGTAACAGCTGTGCCACCCACTTATATCTCTCTCATTTCTGGAGGAAACAGCCCAAACAGAGCAGAAAGATTCAAGATGGGTTGTGGGCTGCCCGACATTCGGTTTCTCACCCGTTTGAGAACGGCATCCACTGACTGTCGGAAGTATTCACTGATTGTGTCTAAGCCCCTGGACTAATACTGGGCACTGCCCTTGTCTTACTAAGACAAGACTCACTGACTGAAAGCTACCCCCCTTTACTGGATGGAGGACTGTTAAAACCATGTCAAGCTTTCTGTTTAAATATCTGCATTGACCCAGGTAGTAACCTCAGAGCAGCCTGGGCATGGTCTGGTGTCATGACCTCCATTGCTGGGCCTCGAGGAAGAGGATCGCCTGCCTCTGTACCAGCCCCCAGGAGGAGCTCCAAGTCCTTATCCATAAAGGGGGGCACTGACATCCCCCTGTCTGCCATGTCAGACCAAATGTCAGGAGCCGTGTAGTGCAGCTTCGAACTGACAGAGCTTGTCCCGGTGCACAATGGGCTTTTAAAGATAGAATGTGTGCACGGAAGGCAAGCATTTCAGTAGATATCTGTGAATGGTGAGTTGTTTTCAAACCATGGTTTGCTGGGGCTAGAATTGGATGTGAGGGACAGGATAGGTAGTTAATGAGATACATTTTCAGATGTATCACTTTGACACCATGTTTCAAACGATGTCTGTTTAATGGTTGCCACAGATTGCATCCGAAGGCATTTAAGTAGAGGCAGAGGTACAGGCTGCATGACTACAGCAAGCCAACCAGTACATTAACTACAACTGCATTCCTGCTAACACAGTGAAGGCACCTGCGGCTATGACTCTGGCTTTTACAGTGCCAAGGGCAAGGCAAGTTACGGTCACTACAGTGAAAGAGGACTGTAGCAGCCAAGCAGACATCAGTGTAATAAGAAACATAGATGAAGGGTTTATCTGATGTGGAAACGTTCAGCAGTTTGTGCCTATTGGAGTTTACAGGAATGAGATGTGGTCTTCTTGAGATATAATCAACCCTGAGAGGACTTGACAGGGTGGATGCCGAGAGAATATTTCCCCATGTGGAGTATCTACAACTAGGCGACACCGTTTAAAACTTTGTGCTCTTCCCTTTCAGATGGAGATAAGGAAGTATCTGGAAATGTCTTCGCAACAGAGCAGTGAAGGCTGAGTTTGATAGATACTTGATCGAATATAAAGTCCATGCTTATGTGGGAGAGATTTAAGGGACTGAATGGTCTATGTCTATTCCTAGGAAGCATGTGAGGGAACACATTTTAAAAATAAGAGGTCTTCTATTTAATGGATCATAGAGTCATAGAGCATGGAAATAGACCTTTTGGTCCAACTAGTCCACATTGACTATGTTCCCAAACTGAACTAATACCGTTTTTTTGCCTGCATTTGGCCCATATGCCTCCAAGTATTTCTTATTCATGTACTTATCCAAATGTCTTTTAAATGTTGTAACTCTAACTGCGAGTACCACTTCCTCTGGCAGCCCATTTCACACATGAACCACTCTGTGTGTAAAAAGGTTGCCACCGTGTCCTTTCAAAACCTTTCTCCTCTCACCTTAAAATATGCTCCCTAGTTTTGAACTCCCTCACCCTAGGGAAAATACCCTTGCTATTCACCTTATCTACGACCCTCATGATTTTATAAACCTGTATAAGGTCACCCCTCAACTTCCTTTACTCCAGTGAAAAAAGTCTCAGTCTATTTTTATAACGTAAACCCTCCATTCCCAGCAACATCCTGGTAAATCCTTTCTGAACCCTCTCCAATTTAATATTATCCTTCCTATAACAGGGTGACCAGAACAGCAGACCGTACTCCAGAAGAAGCCTCATCAACATCCCGCACAACCTCAACATGATGTCCCAACTCCTATACTCAAAGATCTGAGCAACGAAGGCAAGCATGTTAAACATCTACTTAACCACACTGTCTACCTGTGACACAAATTACAAATAATTACATACCTGAACCCCTAGGTCTCTCTGTTCTACAACACTACCCAGAGCCCTACCATTAATTGTACACGTCCTGCCCTTGTTTATTTAACCAAAATGTAATACCTCGCATATATCCAAATTAAACTACCATTCCTCAGCCCATTGTCGCAATTGATCAAGATTTCTTTGTAACCTTAGATATGCTTCTTCACTGTCCACTGTGCCAACAATTTTGGTGTCATCCACAAAATTACTAACTGTGCCTCCTATATTCTCATCCAAATAGCTTACATAAATGACAAACAAAAATGAACCCAGTACCAGTCCCTGTGGAAAGTACTAGTCACAGGTCTCCAGTTTGAAAATCAACCCTCCACCACAACCCTCTGTATCCTACCATCAAGCCAATTTTGTATCTAATTGGCAAGCTCACCCTGAATCCCAAGTGATCTAATTTTACTATTTAGTCTACCATGCGGAACCTTGTCAAAGGCTCTACTAAAGTCCACGTAACCAAACCTATGCACATAATGAATTCTGCTCTGCCCTAATCCTTTTAGTCACTTCCTCAAAAAACTCAATCAAGTTTGTGAGATATGATTTCCCTGACACAAAACCATGCTGACTATCCCTAATCAGTCCTTACCTATCCAAATGCATGTCAATCCTATGTTTCAGAATCACCGCCAACAACTTACCCACTACTGATGTCAGGCTCACAGGTCTATAGTTCTCCTTACAGCCTTTCGTAAATAAAGGCACAACATTAGCCAGCCTCCAGTCGTCCGGCACCTTACCCATGATTATGGATGATACAAAGATTTCTGCCAAGGACCCTGCAATTTCTTCCCTAACTACCCACAACATCCTGGGATACATTTGATCAAGTCCCAGAGATTTATCCACCTTTATGTTTTCTAAGATCTCCAGCACTTCCTCATCTGTAATGTGAACGGTTTTCAAAACATCAATATTTATTTCTCTGAGTTCTCTAGCCTCCATTTCTTTCTCCACAGTAAAAATTGATGCAAAACATTTATTTTGTATCTCTCCCGTCTCGTAAGGTTCAACACACAGACGACTGTATAAAAACCAAAAGAACGGCGGATGCCGTAAATCAGGAACAAAAACAAAGTTGCTGGAAAAGCTCAGCAGGTCTGGCAGCATCTGAGGCGGAGAAAACAGAGGTAACGTTTCGGGTCCGGTGACCCTTCCTCAGAACTGGAGTTAACTCTGTTTTCTCCTCCACAGATGCTGCCAGACCTGCTGAGCTTTTCCAGCAACTTCGTTTTTGTTGTTGTTGTTGACACAGACGACTGTGTTGATCTTTAAGGGGCCCTATTCTCTCTGTAGTTGCTCTTTTGCTTTTAATGTACTTGTACAATCTCTTTGGATTATCCTTAACCCTATCTGCCTAGCCTATCTCATATCTCCTCTTTGCTCTCCCGATTTCCCCCTTACACTCTTTATACTCTTCGCGATTTATTTGATCCCAGTTGTCTGTATCTAATTCTTTCTTATTCTTGACTAGAACCTCAATATCTTTATTCATCTGTTGTTCCCTATTCTTACCAGCCTTACCATTCACTCTAAAGAAATATAATGCCTCTGAACTCTCGTTATCCCACTTCTGAAAGCCTCCCACTTGTCAGTTGTCCCTTTACCTGTGAACAGTCTACTCCAATCAATGTCTGAAAGTTCTTGTCTCATACCATTAAAATTTGTATTATTCCAATTAAGAACCTTAACTTTAATGGAAGGCTTTTCCTTCTCCGTAACTACTTTAAAACTAATAGAATTATGATCACTAGTCCCAAAGTGTTCTCTTACTAAAACTTCATTTTAATATTGAGAAAAGAATGTTGGTGGAGGAACAACAGGGGCTGACACGGAAAGGTTGAGGAGGCACAGAGAACCGGCACTCACTCTTCTGAATGACCTATTTACTCCTGGTTGTACTCGTGTCAACTTTCATGATTCTTATTTATAGGCTATGGATTTGGTTTCTCTAGAGATTTGACATTTATAAACAGGGCAACGCACAAGGAAAGCTGGTCTCTTATCACAATCCAGTGGGATCTCTGAAGACACTTCCAATTAACTGCAGCCTGAGATTGACCCCATACATCCCAGTACACACCGTCCCCCGCCCCCACCCTCCCCCCCTCAACAGGATCTGGTTGTAAATGGATCATTTACAACCAGACAATCCTCGTGCATTTTAACACGTCATCCAGTCAGTAAGTGAATTAGTCACCAGGAGTTTACGGAATTCTTTTGCCAAAACCCCATATACCAACCCAAATCAGGAGTCAGATCTCAAATCCCGACCCCATCAGGATTCAGATCCAAATCCCAACTCCACCAGGACTTAGACTCCAATTGCTGACCCCATGCCAGCCATGGTGTGATCACATTCCAGGTTGTGACTCCAAACAGTGACCTTAAATCAGGGTGGTGATCCTAATTACCCACACCATCCCATGGAACCAGTTATTGGTTTCAATCTGCTGTCCCAGGAGAATGCAAAATATGTGAAGCATGTGGAGTGAGTTCGGAAACAGTCATCAGAAGATGTGGCAATTACAGATCAGAACTGACACACAAGTCTTATCCTCTCCGTTGTCTGGGTGGAGTCGGTATTGATGAATTCCCCTTTGTAATTATGGATCAATTAAAATGATCTGGAATACATTTTTTAATTAATAAACAGAATGGTCGGTTGTAGGAAAAGCACACATACAAATGCATGGTGACACATATGTACTTAGGGAGAGATACACACGAGATAAATACACACAGCACACGGACACACACACTCACCAATATGAGGATCATCTTACTCACCTTACGTGGTCCAGATTGTAGCAAACTGATGATCAGAGTCAGTGTGTGACCCAAACTCTTACAAAATGGTCCTTTCTCCCCCCGTGTAGGTTCTGTGTGCCAGAAGAGGAAAGTCACAGATGTAAACAAGATACTGAGAACAGCTGCTTTCCGAGAGCAGAAGGAAGTAATGTTCCAGCCTCAAGCACAACCTGCTGCACTGGGAGAAAACACCAACACCAGCTCCAATTCTGCAAATTCAGCGCCACTAAATTAACCCTTTAAGAGTCTCTGAAACATTTTCATCCAAAAATAGCATGGGCAGAGAATTGCACTCCACAAATACACGATGTAGATGCTTCAGATCCCCTATACCACATTCAGAAAATTTCCCAGATTGTTTTAAAAAGCATTTGTACAAAGCAACTGAGCAAAAACAGGCAGAGGTAACAGCAAAAGGAAGTCACAAACCTTCACAATTAGTCAGCACGTTGTGAGACTGCTGACAGTTTCAGGTCAGCCACATCCTCATTGTCATACAGCAATGCTAGAAACTGCCAACCCACTTTGCAATATTGAGGAAGCTCCAAGAGTCAGATCCGGATACAAAACAGCTTCAGTGTTGGACTGTTTCAGGCTGCAAAACAGAGCTGCAATAAGATTTCATAGCACAGGCTCCACCTTTAAAACAAGGCAGTGCTTATTATAACCACACTGCATTTATATAGCACCATTAACATAGACATTCCAAAGCTCTTCCTGGGAACATAATCAGAACAAAACTTTGGCAATTAGATAAGAAGATATGAGAACAGCTGACCACAGCTTGTTCAGATGTCAGATTTAAGGAACAAAAATAGAAATTGCTGGGAAACCTAGCGAGTCTGGCAGCACCTGTGTAGAGATTGTAACAAGTTCAGGCAGGTGGGTCTCATAGGAGTTCTCTCATTAGGGCTGTTAATCTGGTCCAATCTGGGAGCCCTGGCTGACAGATATAAAGAGGAGTGTCAGAGGTTCTGTTCTATCTGAGAGCTGGCTTTGAGGGAGCTGGATCAGTGTCAAGCACTTTCCACATGTAAATAAAGGTTGACTTGGTGATGTGATACTGGTCTCTGTGGAGTTATTTTAGTGGTGATGAGAGAAAAGCACATTTCGTAAGAAATTTGCTCACAACGGTCATCTTTGAGTTGGAGTAAGCATTTCTGGTATATAGCCATTATTTGGGAAGCTTGACTCGTTCAATCTTGCCATTGAAGACTAGATCCAGGATGTGGAAAGAATGTGTTTTTTTTTCCTGGGCAAATGACATTGCAACAGATGAAAAGCAATGAATAATTCTCATGGGCTTGTGGACCCACAGCTTTTTCAGTTATTAGGAGCCAAACCTTCCCTGAGGCAACAGATATAAAATCTTTCAAGAGTTGACGGATTTAAGTTAAGAAATATTACAATGCCAAGCCTCCTCTAAATCTGAAACACTATCAGTTTTACTCGGCAATTTGAGAATCGGGGAATCTGTGTCAAGGTGTTTGACTAGGTTAAGATAATTGTCAGAGGCGTGTGACTTTGGTTTAACCCTTAATGAGATGATAAGAGGCTGTTTGATAAGGTGAATTAATAATGTAACCATGCAAAAGCACGGACTAGATGAAGCCCAAATGGACTTCAAACAGGCACTGCAACTGGATTTATCTTTGGAAGATGCAGCAAGGGGAGCATATGGGTTGCAGGATGTTCCGATGGAAGTGGATACCCTCACCAGTCCAACTGAGCTTGGGGAACACCATGTGAGTGAAAGCAATTGTATAACCTCACTCAGGAAATATCCTAAGACAGAGGGACTCGAGGTCAATCCACAGCAAAACCCCAAAACAAAGACAAACCTCAGCCAAACTATTAAAATCTTCTTCAGGATCTGGGCCAGCAAGCCACTGTAGTTGCCCAGTGTGTGATCTCAAGACAGCAAAAGAGTCACACTAGACCTAAACTGAGTAAGAGAACCCTTAGGCCATTATCCAGGAGATTGAACACCCCAGAAGGCCACCTATATCATGTTTTGAACAGTTAAATTGCTTACCAACATCCAAATCAAACCAAAGAAAATAAATGTCTAGTTAAATGGTCACCTGGTTCTAATGGAGGTTGATACTGGCGCAGCTGCATCAGTGATCACAGAACCAGTCTTTAACAAAATTTGTTCTGGGCACCATGCCTTAAGTTTGCACAAGACCTCAGCCAGACTGAGAACCTATATGGGAAACCATTACAGATTAAGGGTACAACTTCAGTATTGGTCTGTTATGAGAAATTGCTGGTTCAGTTACCACTGATTGTAGTAAAAGACATCAAGCCTGATGGGGTGAAATTGGTTGAGGAAGATTTACCTTGATTGGCTCAACATTTTTCGATTAGAAAATGGCTGCCTGAGTGAAGTCCTAATTAAATACCCAGAGGTTTTTCAGGAAGGCCTAGCAACTATCAAAGGGGCCAAGGTCACCTTGCGTGTTGACTTGGAAGTAATTCCTGCAAGGAATTCTACAAAGCCCACCCCATGCTATTTTCCTTGTGGACAAAAATAGAGGCAGAAATCAGGAGGCTGGAAAGCAAAGAAACCATCAAACCAGTGCAATTTGCAGAATGGGCAGCACTGGCCGTACAAATTGTGAAGCTGAAAGGTTGGTTCACCTCTGTGGGAATTTCAGACAAACAGTAAACCACCTTTTGCAGCTGGATAATCACTCAATCTCTCGCATAGAGGATTCATATTCAGAACTGGCAGGGGGCAGTCCTTCACGAAGCTGGACATGAGCCATGTGTACTTGCAAATGTGGTTAGACTAGGATTTCCAAAAGTATGCTATAATTAAAATCCATAGGGTTTGTACCAATATATGAGATTGTATTTTGGGATATCATCAGCCTGTGCCATTTTCCAGTGGATGGTGGAGAATATTTTACAAGATCTACTCTGGGTCACCATTTAGCTTGATGATGTGTGGATGTATGCCTTAGAAGGGTAAAGTGAGTGTTCTTGGCAACTGAGGTGATCTAATTGGACTACAAAGTTGACAAGACCAGGTTACACCCATTAGAAGATAAAGTGAGTGCGATCAAAGGTGCCCCGGCTCCTGTGTTTGTACCTAAGCTTAGGGCTTTCCTTGAGCTGGTGAATTATTATGAAAAGTTCATACGTAACCTGGCCTCCATCCTGGCACATCAATCTTAAAATAGGGTCAGGTTTGGAAATGCTTGTGTAACCAAGCTACAGCTTTCAGGGATGTGAAGGAACAGCTATCATCCTGTAAGGTGTTGGCACACTTTGATCCCAAGCAGGCGAGGCGATGGCCTAGTGGTATTATCGCTGGACCGTTAATCCAGGGACCCAGATAACATTCTGGGGACCTAGGTTCAAATTTCACCATAGCAGATGGTGGAATTTGACTTCAATAAAAATATCCAGAATTAAGAATCTAATGATGACAAAGAATCCAATGCCGATTGTCAGAAAAACCCATCTGGTTCACAAATATCCTTTAGGGAAGGAAACTGCCATCCTTACCTGTTCTGGCCTACATGTGACTCCAGACTCACAGCAATGTGGTTGACTCTTAATACCCTAGACATTCAGGAATGAGCAATAAATGCTGCCTAGCCAGATACACCCTCATCCCATTAATGAATAAAGGTAAAAAAGAGATGTAGTGTTGACATGTGATGTCTCCCCGTACAGCATTGAGGTAGTATGAGCTCATAGGTAGCCCAATGGAGAAGAACGCCCAGTAGCGTATGCATACAGCACTTTGGCTAATGCAGAGCTTAAATATGCCCAGATAGAGAAGGAAGATTTTGTCATCATATTTGGAGTCAGGAAGTTCCACCAACACCTTTATGGATGTACATTTGTAATAATAATGGACCACAAACCCCTGGTAGGTCTCATTAAAGAGGATAAGGCAGAGCCATCAACAGCTTCAGGCAGAGTTCAGCTTTGGGCTCTAATACTAAGTGTGTATAATTACAAGTTGGAACACTGTCTGGGAGGCCAGGTACTAAATGGTGATGCATTGAGCTGCCTCCCGCTGGCAGATACACCACCAGTGGTACTAACAATGGAAGAGTTCACAATAGTTTTTAATTTTCTGGAGATGCTTCCAGTCACAGCTGACAATGTCAGAGTTTGGACACAGAAAGATCCGGTCCTGGCAAATCTGAAACAGCTGATGGTGACGGTGGAGATAAAAAAGATGTCACAACCAGAAACTGAAACCTTTTTGGATGCAGAGGGCCCAGATCACAGTAGAGGATGGTATGTTATTATGGGGAGCAAGAGTGATTGTCCTGAGCAAATATCACTGCTAGATACTGGCTGAACTCCACCAGGGGTTTCCAAACTGAAGATGTTATGTCTTGGATGAAGGATTGGATGTAGCCATAGCTGTGTTGGTGGGGCAGTGCCCAGAGTGCCAAGAAGGACAAAAATTACCACTAACAGCTCCTCCACATTTGTGGGAATGGCCAGGTAAACCCTGGACTCAGTTACACGTTGATTATGAAGGTTCTTTCATGGGCTTAGTCATTTTGGATGCCCGCTCAAAGTAGTTGGATGTGCATGGAGTTCATTCATTAAACACGGAGATGCGCATCTTTTGCAATACATGGACTCCCAGAAGTGTTGGTCACAAATAACGGGCCATTGTTTATCAGCAGGGAATTTGAGTATTTCCTAAATTCGAATGGAATTCGACATATATGGACAGTTCCGTACCATCCATGATTCAATGGTTTGGTAGAAAGAGCAGTCCAAACTTTGAAGGCAGGCTTAAAGAAACAGCGTACAGCTTCATTCGATACCAAACTGTCCCAGTTCCTATTTGATTACAGGACTACCCCAAATGCAACTACAGGGATAGCTCCAGCACAGTTGCTAATGGGGAGAAGACTCTGCAACAGGTTCTCAGACCTTGGACAGGAGATGTGGGGGAGGTGTTGGAGGGTGAAGCAGCATCAGGAACGCCAATGCTGGACACTGCATTTGGCCCATATCCCTCTAAACTCTTCCTATTCATATACCCATCCAGATGCCTTTTAAATGCTGTAATTATACCAGCCTCCACCACTTCCTTTGGTAGTTCATTTCATACATGCACCACCCTCTGCATGAAAACATTGCTCCTTAGGACCCTTTTAAATTTTTCCCCTCTCACCTTAAACTTACGCCCTCTAGCTTTGGACTCCCCTACCCTGGGGAATAGACCTTGACTATTCATCCTATCCGTACCCCTCATGATTTTACAAACCTCTATAAGGTCACCCCTCAGCCTCTGACGCTCCAGGAAAATAGCCCCAGCCTATTCAGCCTCTCTGTATAGCTCAAACCCACTAACCCTTGAAAAATCCTTGTAAATCTGTTTTGAACGCTTCCACTTTTCACAACATCTTTCCTATGCTGGAGAGACCAGAATTGAACGCAGTATTCCAAAAGTGGCCTACCCAATGTCCTGTACAGCCGCAACATGACCTCCCAATGCCTATACTCAATGAAGGCAACTGTACCAAACACCTTCTTCACTACCCCGTCTACCTGTGGCACTGCTTTCAAGGAGCTATGCACTCCGAGGTCTCTTTGTTCAGCAACACTCCCCAGGACCTTACCATTAAGTGTATAAGTCCTGTCTTGATTTGCCTTTCCAAAATACAGCACTTAACATTTATCTAAATTAAACTCCATCAAACTCACTGCAAAGTCTGAGAATTCTGTACCCTCCTCTTCAGGTGTGGGGCTATTGTTTAAAGGTTCAGGATGTGGTCTCTTCTTTACGGATGTTCCCTGTGTGTCAGTATCAGAGAAGTAAGGGAGTTACTTGGAGATGATGCATGAAAGGTTAGCAGAGCAAACCTGAGTTACTGCTGATGGTGGTGGGAGAGGAACATAGTACAATGGAGCATACTGGGTTATTTTGCCCCATCAACACGTAAGCAGCCCTGTTCTTCCCATTGAGCTCCTGTACCTTCTCCTCATAGGAAGTGAGAAACCTGAAGTCCACCACACCTGCTGCCTATCTCGGGCCCCTTAGCCAGGTCGTGGGCCAGCTTTTTCTGCTGAGAGAAACAGAAGGACTGAGTACGATGGAAGTAGATGCAAGAGCAGTTAGTGACGATACATGAGCAGGATAGATGTTGAGATCCTGAGTGAGTGAGTAGGAAGTGCAGATGGCAGGAAGGGTTAGGAGTTGTTGAGGTGAGGTGGGTGCAAACCCTTAGGTAGACACGATTCATGTGATGCTGAGGGTATAGTGCCTGATGCAGTGGCAAAGTTCGTGAATGATGGCCATGTGTGTGTGAGATAGCAGAGAGAAGTTGCAGCTGCTTACATCTGCAGAACGCATAGCATTGACCTTGTGTGGCTCAGCTGGCCATTTGTTTTGAAGGTAGAAACAGCACTCATCCATGGTGCTATCTCTGCCTAGATTGGATGCATTTGGTATATTGGTCACTTGATGTGATCTGCTAGGAAGAGGACTGAACCTCTTTCCATCACCCCATCTAGCATGAGATCTTTCTCTGTGAAACAGGAAACAGATTTATTTTCCTTATGTGTCATGTATTGAGACTTGAGGTGAGTACCGCAGTGTGGGGCGTAGTTCTTGGCTGTCAGACTCTGAAGTGGTGTCCAGGTAGGCTTTAAATATGGAACCAGAACTTTGAAAGCTGGAAGGTCCAAGGAATGGTCATCACTTCCATTTCACTCACCACTCGATTCGCCATCACTTGAATAAATAATAAAGAAAGAAAAATGTGAGACATGTTCAAAAATCAAATGTGAAAACTGTGGACTCTGAATAATTCATGTGCAAAAACTGATCAGAATAACAAACTGAAAATGCAGTGCATGGTGAGCAACATGGATAGCTCACAATATAAATGAGAATGTATACAAATGTGCTTATTCCATTTAAAAGTGGGATGTTTGGGATAAAATGTACTAATGTGACTTCTACCATGAGCTGCTCACTGCAGTCAGTTCAATAAAGATATGACACAAAGACTGTTGTCCTGTCAACTTGTAATGAGTGTGTGTGTGTGTGTGTGCATGTTGACGGAGTGCAGAAGAGCACACAGAGCCGTGCTCATCATTTCCATCAACACAAGGTGAGACCTGACCTTCCAATTAAAATTCCAATAATCTCCATAACTATCTGTGGCCTGCGCACCTGGTAAACAGTATTCATCCGAAGACCTGAATACAGCTTCAGGAATTTTACTCCTGGGGGCTGAATCAACTTATACATCAATAATGCCTGCCCTTTGAAACAACTTACAATCATGTTCATCTTTCCCTGCCGGAAGGTGCCAATACAGCTTATCCCATGTCACTGGGATATTGTTCCTGAAAGAGCTGACTCTCACAGGCATAATGTTCCTGAAGGTATTGATTCTCACTGGGATAGAGTTCCTGAAGGTGCCAAATGTCACTGGGATACAGTTCCTTAAGGAGCTAACTTTCACTGGGATACAGTTCCTGAAGGGGCTGACCCTCACTGGGATACAGTTCCTCGAGGTGCTGACTCTCACTGGGATACAGTACCTGAAGGGGCTGACTCTCACTGGGATATGGTTCCTGAAAGCACTGACCCTCACTGGGATACAGTCCCTGAAGGTGCTGACTCTCACTGGGATACAGTTCCTTAAGGGGCTGATTTCACTGAGGGTCAGTTCCTGAAGCGGCTGTCACTGGGCCTTAATTTGACAATGACCCTTAGTCTGAATTAATGCAAACTGTTGCAATCAGAATCTTTCCCAGATATTAGGATTGGCTTTGGTTCAATATGGATGTTATTAAGGGGTCAAATGTCTAGTTTCTGTCCTGATTTTGAAGAGATTACTGTTACCATATTGTTGGTGCTGAAAAGTGTGTGATCTCAATTCACATTGGTAATATTTGAAAGACGTGAGTGCCACTGTCAGAAACAAATGTTATGTGATGTATCCACCTATCCACTATGTATCCCAACTGAAAACCTGCTGTAAAACACTGTGACGCCAAACCAACTGATGACTAGAAAATGTGTGTCAGTTATTTATTGCGCAGGTCAGAATGAAATCTGAAAGAGACATTTTAAGAAATCTGGTTTCACAGGACTAAGTGCCAACCTAACTATGTCCTGTCATAGAACACATTCTGTGATAGTTCAGTGTAATGGAAGATGGGGAAGAGGAGCTGATATATGTAGGAGTTAGCAGCCACCAAATGTTCCAAGTAATATCACAGACCCACACCAATTGTCACACCCCTCTCTCCCTACTCAAGTCACACTCTCCCCAACACCCAATATTCTCCCCACAAACAGTGAATGAAAAAGTGTTTACCTCTCCCTGAAACAAGTCAGCTCAACTGCTGCATCCTTGAAATGAACAACACCCTCCCTACCTGCGTCAGATACTTCAGAGACTTTTAAGCGACTCTTGAATAGGCACATGGAGGATAGTAAAATGTAGGGTATGCAGGGTAGGCTTATCTTAGTAGGATAATAGGTCGGCACAACATCTTGGGCCGAAGGGCCTGTACTTTGCTGTACTGTTCTATGTTCTTAAACAGACTACCCTCTCTTGCAAGACATGCATAGATCCCTCGCGTCCCACCCTCACTTCCAACCTACTAACAGGCCCAGAGATGCTACTCTGATCACAATATTCTTCTCTATCATTTTAGTAGTTACTATTCAGCTATGTTTGTTGTGGTGTTATTGCTCCATATTTCTTCTTTACTTCCCATGTGTACACCAGTTACATCATATTATGCAATTTATTGATAATGCAGAATTAATCTTCTTGTTTTAGCCTTGTACTTATTGCCACTGCTTGTTCAGCAACAGATTACTAGACCCCTGTGAATGCTGCAGCTCATTCCCAGTCAGAAATGAAAGGGTATTACTGCTGACTCTGACCCTGTGGCTATTGGTTCAAGTAACTCTGACATGTCTGTCACTGATAGTTTAACCTGCCCCAAGGAAATGTCAGAATGCCAGAGTAACAAGCAACAGTAAATAGGGTTAGCGGTTCAAAGATAACTGCTGTAATAAACCTGTCTTATAGTGAAGGAGGGGACAAGGTCAGCATTACTGTATTGTGGGGAGAATATTGGGTGTTGGGGAGAATGTGACTTGTGTAGGGAGAGTGGGGTGTGACAATTGGTGTGGGTCTGTGATTTTACTTGGAACATTTGGTGGCTGCTAACTCCTACATATATCAGCTCCTTTTCCCCATTTTCCATGACACTGAACTATCACAGAATGTGTTCTATGACAGGACATAGTTAGGTTGGCACTTAGTCCTGTGAAACCAGATTTCTTAAAATATCTCTTTCAGATTTCATTCTAACCTGTGCAATAACCGTCTGCATCCTCTGCACCTCTCGAGGTTACTCCCTCTCTCTGAGTTTCCTGCCTGAAGAAAGGTCTGGCCTTATTGCAATAATCTCCACTATTGGCTGAGAGTGAAGGCAGGTCCTAGATCAGCACCAGGCTGACACACCCTGGCCACCAGTCCACTGTGCCAACCGGTTTCTCAAGGAGTCTGAGCTGTTGTGAGTACACCCACTTTTACAGCCTGGAGCTACAGATAGCTCCATTTTCTCCAAGCACATTTTGTCTCCCACTAATGTCTGTTGTAAAGATTACGCAGATTAATGATCAACCTGTTTAGCCACATTTAGAGTATACTTTTTTTTGTCTCTATTTTCCTCTTTTCACTATATTCCTTTCTCCCATTTTTAAAAATCTCTTTCTCTCTGATCTCCCCATTTTCCCTCTATTCTTTCACTCCAGTAGTTCTTTCTCTGTTTACTTAAACTTCCATTGTGCTATCCTAACCTCTCTTGCTGTCACTATTCTTTCCTCCATCTATTCTCACTCTTCTCTGTCAAGTTTTTCATAACCTATTATCTCTCCATCTATATATACATATATATACACACATACACAACGTTTCTCTATTTCTCAGAGATAGTAAGAACTGCCGATGCTGGAGTCAGAGATAACAATGTGTGGAGCTGGAGGAGCACAGCAGGCCAAGCAGCATCAGAGGAGCCGGAAAACTTTTTTTCTGAAGAAGGGTCCTGACCCAAAATGCACTCCTCTACAGGTCCACACTGTTTCTCTATTCCCACTCTCATTTCATTCTCTAGAACTCCTTCTATTCACCATCAAATACTCTATTTTCTCCCTGCCTATATTTTTAAACTTATTTCATGTCTTGGTTTATTGATTCTGCACCACACTCTGGAAAGCATACCCCCCAATTACCATTGTCCCATCCACCTAAAGTGCACAGTTTTAGACTGTAGGAGGAATCCCACACAAACACCCCTGGGGGTAATTGAACCCAGGTCCCTAGCACTGTGAAGCAGCAGTGCTAACCACTGAGCCACCCTCTCCTTAACTATGCTTTCTCTCCACAGTCTCTTGATATCCGCCATCTCTCTACATATTCCAACTCTCTCACTCTCCATTCTCTCTTTCTGTATATTCGTTCTCCCTCTCTCTCACACACATTCTCTTTCTCTCACTTTTTTTTCAACGTCTCTATAGTTTTCGCCCTCCCTCGTCCCTCTTCTCTCGCTTCAGCCTTCTCCCCTCTTTACTGTCGGCGGGAAGGAATTGGGCACACAGCGCATGCACGGACTCAGGGCCTGTCGGTTGTTGTAGTCTCTTCCGGTGAGCTGGATACATTTCCCGAAGCACACCGCGGCGAAATCGCTGTGGGCGGGGACATGCGATTGATATCTATCTAGGCCAATCCGAATGGGTCATATAGCTGTCCAATGTGTTTGAAGCGGGGGCAGGCCCAGAGCTTGGCGATTAGAATAAACATAAATGATTGTAGGTACTGAAGATCAGAAACGATGATAGAGAAACTCAAAACAGATTCTGAAATTGTTAAACTCTATGTTGAGTCCTGAAGGCTGCCAGGTACCTAGGCAGAGATAAAAGGTACTGCAGATGCTGGAGAATCCGAGATAACAAGCACGGGGCTGGATGAACACAGCAGGTCAAGCAGCATCATAGGAGCAGGAAAACTTGACGTTTCGGGCCTAAACCCTTCATCAGAAAAAT
>JAHRHZ010000204.1:20764-43026 GCA_024137785.1 Ginglymostoma cirratum | reverse complement strand
GACGCGGTCAGGGGGCGAGGGGCATTGGGACGGGACGAGGGGCTGCAGAATGGGGGGACAGTGGAAGGCAGGAGGGATGCTGGAGAAGCAGTGCGGAGGAGGAGGGGAGGGGACCAGGAGGCAGTGGTGGGGAGTGGTAGGTTGGGAGCGGAGGGGTGTCAGGAGAGGAGTTGGGGGCGGCCGTGTAGGAATGGGAGGGGAGAGGAGTCAGGGAGTGGGGTGTGGGCAGGAGGGCAGAGAGATTTCAGGGTTTGGGATGGTCGTGTAGGTGTGTCTGAATGAGGCTGGGCCAGGAAAGTCTTGGGGCTGAGGAGTTTGTGGGGTTGAAGACCAGAAGGTTGAGGTACGAGCAGTGGGAATTGCAGGGGAGTTGTTGGTTGGAGACGAGTCAGAATTGAAAGATGGAAGCTGAGGAGTCATTGGAGGTGTCAACTCGAGGAGGTGGTGTCTCTGAAAGGGTGCAGTGTGTGAACAGAGGTTTGAAAATTAACATAGAACATTACAGTGCAGTACAGGCCCTTGGCCCTTGGCCCTCGACGTTGCAACGACCTGTGAAACCAATCTGAAGCCCATCTAACCTACACTATTCCCTAATCATCCATATGTTTATCCAATGACCATTTAAATGCCTTTAAAGTTGGCGAGTCTACTACTGTTGCAGGCAGGGCATTCCACGCCTTTGCTACTCTCTGAATAAAGAACCTACCTCTGACATCTGTCCTAGCTCTAAATTGTGGGGTGATAGATATATGTCCACTCGTGCTAGCCGTCACCATCCGAGGCAAAAGGCTCTCACTGTCCACCCTATCTAATCCTCTGATTATCTTGTATGTCTCTATTAAGTCACCTCTTAACCTTCTTCTCTCTAATGAAAACAGCCTCAAGTCCCTCAGCCTTTCCTCATAAGACCTTCCCTCCATACCAGGCAACATCCTGGTAAATCTCCTCTGCACCCTTTCCAACGCTTCCACGTCCTTCCTATAATGCGGCGACCAGAACTGTACGCAATATTCCAAGTGTGGCCACACCAGAGTTTTGTACAGCTGCAACATGACCTCACGGCTCCGAAACTCAATCCCCCTATCAATAAAACCTAACACACCGTATGCCTTCCTCACAACCCTATCAACCTGGGTGGCAACTTTCAGGGATCTATGCATGTAGACACCGAGATCTCTCTGCTTGTCCACACTACCAAGAATCTTACCATTAGCCCAGTACTCTGTATTCCTGTTACCCCTTCCAAAGTGAATCACCTCACACTTTTCCGCATTAAACTCCATTTGTCACCTCTCAGCCCAGCTCTGCAGCTTATCTATGTCCCTCTGTAACCTGCAACATTCTTCCGCACTATCCACAACTCCACCGACTTTAGTGTCATCTGCAAATTTACTAACCCATCCTTCTACGCCCTCATCCAGGTCATTTATAAAAATGACAAACAGCAGTGGCCCCAAAACAGATCTTTGCGGTACACCACTAGTAACTGAACTTCAGGATGAACATTTCCCATCAACCACCACCCTTTGTCTTCTTCCAGCGAGTCAATTTCTGATCCAAACCGCTAAATCACCCTGAATCCCATGCCTCCGAATTTTCTGCAATAGCCTACCATGGGGAACATTATCAAACGCTTTACTGAAATCCATATACACCACATCAACCGCTTTACCCTCATCAGGAACAAGCCACAGATAGATGGATAGTCTCCAAAGAACAGCATGGGCCAGGTGAATCTGGATGGCCTGGTGCAGGAATCACAGGTTAGTACACAGGTATGGTGAGTAATTGGGAAAACTGGTAGTTATATTTGATTGCGAGGGGAATTGAATGTAAGTGTATGAAAGTTATGCTTCCATTACACAGGGCACTGGTGATACCTCATCTGGAATACTGCGTACAGTTTTGGTCACTGTACTTATGGAAGGATGTTAATGTTTTGGAAGCAGTTCAGAGAAGGTTCACTAGACCAATATCTGCAATGAGCAGATTTCCTGGTGAGGAAAGCTGGACAGGCTAGTCCTGTATCTTCTGGAGATTAGAAGAGTCCCAGGTGACTTAATTGAAACATAAGATCCTGATGATGTGGAAAGGATGTTTCCTCTTGTGGCAGAATCTAGATCAAGAGGTCATGGTTTAAGATTAATGATTTTCCCATTTAAGACAGATGAAGTTTTTTTTTTGAGGTCTGAGCATCTTTGGAATTCCCTTCCTCAAAACACAATGGAAGCAGAATCTTTAAATATTTTTTGGGTTGAGGTAGATAATCCTTAGTAATCATGATTACTATCAGGGGCATACAGGAATGTAGAGTTCAGGTTAAAATCAGATCAGCATGGTGGAGCAGCTTCAAAGGGTCAAGTGACCTACTCTTATTTGTGCGTTTGTATGGATCTCTGTACTTGGTTACCTGTGACCTTGACAAGAATTGCTGGGATGTCATCTATAGTTCCATCTCTTGCTGGAGTGCTTGTAGGTATTAGTAAGAAAGTGACAGGTCATTTAAACATGTGCTCTACGTTTCGTTATTCTGACCAGAGTTAATCCCGAGAGAGCAGCAGGAGTGAGACATAATGCAAGTGCTTACTTTTAATGGGAGGTGACAGGGAAAGCATTGGCTAGTCTGAGAGAAGTGCAAAGGACTGTGCCGAGAATCAAAATCTGTCCTAGACTGCCACACGAGAAAGCTAGCCGGAAATGCAAAAACAAAGTAAAGGTTTCTATAACTACTTAAAATGAGAAGAGCTGGCAAAGTATTTTGGTCCTCCAGGAAGTGAGATCGGATAATTAATAATGAAAGATAAGGAAATGGCAGATGGATTAAATAAGTACTTATTTAGTTCTTCATTCTTCACTATAGAGGATACTGGTAACATCCCAGAAGCAGCCATTCATCAGGAAATGGAGGGGAGGAAGAACTCTGCGAAATGACAATGACCAGAGATTGTTGCTGAGTAAATTGTTGGAGCCATGGGCTGACAAGTGCCTAGGTCTATCTGGACTCTGTTCTCGGGTTTAGAAATAGCTAGAAAGATGGTTGATGCATTGGTTCTAATTTTCCAATACTCCACTGATCTGGGAAGGTCCCGTGAGATCGAAATAGCTAATGTTATTCTCTTATTCAAAAAGAGAGGGAAAATGTTCAATGTTATCAGTTAGCAAGTTATAGCAAAGCCCTTAGATAAATTCAAGGTAGTCAGGCACAATCGGCAGGGCTTTTTGCAGGGGAGATCATACTTAACCAATCTTAAGACTGTAAGACATAGAGGCAGAAATAGGCCATTCACTGCATTGAGTTTATTGCATCATTCAATGAGATTGTGGATGAACTGATAATCTTCCACTCCTGTCTTTTCCCCATAAGCCTTGATTCTCTTAATGTTTAAAAATCTGTCTAGCTCAGCAATCTATCAGTTATTTGAAGAAGTAACGTGCTGTGGATAAAAGAAGGATCACTGTATGTACTGAACTTTAATTTCCAGAACACATTTGATAAAGTACCATATCAAAGGTTATTGTTGAAAATAAAAGCTCATGGTATAAGGAATTAACATATTAGCACAGGTAGAAGATTGGCTGGCTAGCAGAGAGAAGATGTAAATAGGTCTTTTTCCGATTGGTGAGATGTAATGACTGGTGTTCCACAGCGATCGGTGCTGTGCCTTCAACCATTTATAATGTTTATCACTGATTAGATGAAGGGACAAAAGATATGATTACCAAATGCGATGGCACAAAAATAAGGAAGAAAATAATTTGTGAAGACATTTACAAAAATATATTGATAGCTAAGTGAGTGAGCAAAGATGTAGCAAATGAAGTATACTGTAAGAAAATGTGAAATTTTCCATTTTGACAGGAAAAATAAAAAAAAATTATTGGTGGTGTCCCTTCCTTTGAATATGGAGGCCTGGGTTCAAGTCCCACTTACTTCAGAAGTGTGCCATAACATCTTGGAACAGGTTGTTTAGAAAATATCAATTATCTAAATGGTGAGATATCACAGCTCTAAGATGCTGAGGGACCTGGCTGTCCTTGTGGATGTATCGCAAAAAGTTAGTATGCAGGTGCAGAAAGTAGTTCAGAAAGCCATTAGAATGATTATGATATATCTCAAGGGGAATTGAATACAAAAGTAGGGAGATGAGGCAACTTTTGTTTTGCTCAGGGGTTGAATTCTTTAGAATTCTTCCGGAAAAGGTAATGGAAGAAGAGGGCTTGGAATATTTTTAAGGCAGAAGTGGATAGATTCTTGTTAAGCAAGGAGGCGAATGGCTAAGTGGGCATGTGGATTTGAGGTTATAATCAGATCAGGCATGATTTATTGTAATGGTGGAGCGGGCTGAATGGCCTACTTGTGGTCCAAATTTGTATGATGGATCCTCAGAATTGTTTCCTGTACTGGTCTCAGGATTCTGATCAGAACAGAGCCCAGCACTAGTGTCAGGACTCTGTGCTAGGTTCTTGTCGATCTCTTGGAGGTTGACTGATGGTATTCCCTCTCTGTACTGTTTCTGTTATCTTTTCCTTCTTAGGCTTTGTGCTCGGTGGAGCATTTGGAATCTTCACGGCTGGCATTGATACCAATGTTGGCTTTGATCCGAAGGATCCATTGCGGACGCCAACTGCCAGGGAAGTTTTGAAAGACATGGGCCAGCGTGGAATGTCATATGCAAAGAATTTTGCTATTGTTGGAGCCATGTTTTCTTGTACAGAATGCATCATTGAATCGGTGGGTTTGCCTTCCATCCACTCTGTTCATTAGCAGTGGCATTGCAAAAACCGCTTTGATTTGGACCACTGCCTCTCGAACGTCCCAAGCTTCAGAGATTAATAAAGCATTAGCTATTGATGATGTAGATGATATTGAAAAGATAGAATTGGAGGACAGCTTCTAATAAAATACATGGAAACACCATCCCCTGCAAGTTCCTGTCCAAGCCACTCATCATCCTGACTTTGAGAAAGATCGCTGTTCCTTCGCTGTCACTGGGTCAAACTCCTGGAATTCCCTCCCTAACAGCATTGTAGGTCAACCAACAGCATATGGACTGCAGCAGTTCAAGGAGGCAGCTCACCACCACCTTCTCAAGGGCAACTTAGGGACAGGCAATAAATGCTGGGCCCAGCCAGTGCCACCTGCATCCCATGAGTGAATTTAAAAAAAAATCCTCATTGTTTCATGGAATAAGAGTGGAATGTTTAAAATGATGAGCATGGATCTTGGTATATACAGCAGGTGATTTCTGATCATTCAAAGTATAGATCAAGGTGGTAAAGATACAAAATTAATTATAAGAAATTTAGAAAAGAGAGCCAAGAAAACTTCTTTAGCCAGTGAGTTACGAGGCTGTGCAATTCACTTCTGGAGTTAGTGCTAGAGACAGAAATCTGTCCACATTCACCGTTAGGTTGGAGACGTAGATGAAGGAATACGAGAACAAAGACATTTGGGGAAGTTTGTGTGTATTGAGGCCAGCATGGTTTCGGAGTAGTCAGACTGTGCTTCACTTAATCAAATGTTTAATGAAGTAACAGAAGATCGATGAAGGAGATGTGGTGGATGGTGTCTGTACAGATTTTAAGAAACCATTTGACAAGGTACCACAAAAGAAATGGTTAACATGATTGATGTTTGTGATGTAGGAGGTCAGTCCCGTCCTGGATTAAAGGTTAGTTTAAGGACAAAACAATAAGTCATACATATTTTTCAGACTGGAGGATGGTAGACAGTTTTTTCAAAAATGTATTTCTAAATGGAATGTCAACATCCCTGGCTGAGCTAGCATTTCTTGCGCATCCCTAACAGCCCTGGAGAAGGTGCTAGTGTGGAGCGGACGAGGGAGTCACGGAGTGAGCGGTACCTATGAAAGGCAGATAGAGGTGGAGAGGAAAATATATCTTGGGTTGTGGGATCAGAGTGTAGGTGGCAGAGAATGATATGCTGAATGCGGAGGTTAGTGGGGTGATATGTGAGGACAAGGAGGATTCTGTCTCTATTTTTGTTGGGGGTAGGGGGTTTGAGGGCAGAAGTGCAGGAAATGCAAGCAATGCAGTTGAGGGCATTTTTGATCACCGGAGGGGGGAATGTTACGATCCTTGAAATAGGAGGACATCTGGGATGTCTGAGAGTGGAATGCTCCATCTTGGGAACAGATGCGGCAGAGGTGGAGGAATTGGGAGTAAGGGATCGCATTCTTGCAGGAGGGTGGGTGAGAGGAGGTGTAGTCAAGGTAGCTGTGGGAGTTACTGGGCTTGAAATAGATGGCCTAAACATGGAGCAACACCTCATATTCCACCTTGGGAGCCTACAGCCCAAAGGCCTAAATGTGGAATTCACCAGTTTTAAAATCTGTCCAACCCTCCCTGTCATCTCCGCCTCCTTGACCGGACACAACTTGTCCATCTTCTGTCCCACCTATCCACCCACCCATCCCACTGACCAATCCCCACCACTGCCTACCTGCACTCATCTATCACCATCCCACCTACCTTCCTAGCCCTACCTCTCTCTCTGTCTATTTCTGAGCTCCCTTCCTCGTCCCTATTTCTGAAGAAGGGTCCCGACCCGAAGCATCATCTTTGCTGCTCCTCAAATGCTGCCTGGCCTGCTGTGTTCCTCCAGCTCCACACTGACTCCACCATCTGCAGTTCTTACTATCTCTGAGTAATTTTAAAATTTGTCATGATTCCAATCTTGGAGGAGTATCCGTCGGTGCGTGTTATACAAATTGACTGCAATCTTGCAGAATGGGCAGACAAGGGCAGATAAACTTTAATGTGGAGGTGTGGGAGGTGAACTGTTTTAGCAGAAGGAACAAAGAAAGTCAGTGTAGATTTTAATGCATCATTCCAAAGTTTGTTGGAGACAAAAGGATCTGAGTATATGTGCATCAATCGTCGAAGGTGGTAGGAAGATTGAGAGAGTGGTTAGCAATGCATAAAGAGTCTTGGGCAAAGCTATTGTTAGGCTCCCAGTAAAGTATCTGAAGGTTCTTGAGCAGGCTGAAGAGATTTACCAGAACAGTTCCAGGGACAGGGTTTTAGGAAGGTTTGGTTAGAGAAGCCTGGGTTAGTCACCTTGAGACAAAGGGGATTGAGGGAAGATTTGATTGATCTGTACATGATTATGACAGATCTAGATATGGTAGATAAAGAAAAATTGCTTCTATGAGATGATCATACAAGGTATGGGGGCACATATTCAAGGATTTGGGCCAGAGATGCAGAGTTTTGTGATGAGAAATGTTAAGTAATAATCTCTAATGACTGAGAGAACTCACTGCCTATGAGGGTGGTGGAAACAAAGTTCAATAATTTCAAAAGCAAATTGGATGGACACAAGTAACAGAATTGCAGGAGTCCGGGAATCTAGCAGGACAGTTGGACTGATTTGTTTTTCTCTCTATGGAGAGCTACCATAGACTTGATGGACTGAATAGCCTCATCTGCTGTAATGACTATGACTCTGGATTCACTTGTGAAAGCTAAAGACCAGTTTCGCCAAGTTGGATTAAATATATTGTAACTCATTTGTGTTTTTGGAGTTAGAGAAGTTAACAGTGAAGGCTGGGATTTTAAATCTTTTCTCTTTGATATTTTGAAAGTACCGTGGGAAGTCAGATTGGAAGAACAGTGTGTTGAGTGGCTGTGTAACAGGAGGAGCAATCGGTTTCCGAGGTGAGTGGCAGAATCTTCCTCGAGCCTAGGTTTGAAATGGCAGCTTTTGTGTTGATGTTTCTAACCTGCTCCCCTTTCCACTTTGCAGCTGGCCTAAAGGCAGGAGCCATTGGATGTGGTGGGTTTGCTGCATTTTCTGCAGTCATTGACTACTACTTACGATGAAGTGAACTCCAAGCTACCTTGCTGCAAGTGGTATGGGAGTATTGGCTGTCAAAGCCCCAACACAGTGAGTGAGCTGGAACTGACTCGTGTATAGTAAGCACATGTGAATGAGCAAATAGAACATTGCTGACTGCAGCCAGTGCCTCACAATATGTATCTTAGCCATGGGACAAACCCCGGTCTATTATTGAAACAAGGTGACAGGTCTGAATGAAGATTCCAATCCAGGACAAAGTTCATGTTTTGATCTGTTGTTGCTGCTCTGTCCTATAATGTAAAACATTTATTGACATAATGGAGTGGAATAAAATTTATTGTTTTATAAATATACGGAGTCACTGTTTATTCAGCAGGATAACAATCACCCGGGTAACTGTATAGAAGTACAGAATGGTTACAGCAGAAAGGAGATCATTTTGCCTGTTGTGTGTGCAGGTCCCCTGGAGGAGCAATTTATCACTGCCCCTACCCTGCCTTCTACCTGTAGTTCTGCACGTTCTTTTCAGATAATCCAATTCCTTGTTGAATACCTTAATTGAACTTGACTCCATCTCCCATTCAGCATATTCTGAATCCTAACCACATGCATGAAAATCTATCTTCTCATGTTCCCATTTCTCTTATGCAAACGATCTTCAACCTCTCCCCTCCAGTTCTTGTTCTTCCATCAGTAGGAACAGTTTCTATCTACTCTGTCCAGACTCCACATGATTTTGAACACTTCGATCAAATCGCACAACAGTCTTTTCTCCAAGCAAAGCAGTCCTACCTTTGCCAATTTGTTTAAGTACCTGAAATTCCTGTTCCCTGGAACCATTCTCGTGAAACTTTTCTTCACATTTTCTAAAGCCTTCTCTCCTGTAAGGTGTGGTGCTCGACTGGTACAGTACGGCAGCTGAGGCTGAATCAGTGTTTTATGTTAAGTTTAATGCACTTTCCGTCCTTTAATATTCTATAGCCCTACTAGTAAAGCCCAAGAAAATGTATAAGGCAGTTAGGATGTTCTGTAAATGCTGGCTTAGCCAGTAGGATGCCTGCATCATGTGAAATATTTTAAATGCACCTGCCACTTATCCACCATTTCCACAAATTTGTCGTATATCCTTTTGAAGTTCTGCACTAACCTCCCCTCGGTTCATGATGCTTCCAAGTTTTGTATCATCCACAAATTTTAAAGTTGTGCTTTGTACATAAAGGTCTAGGTTATTAATAGATATCAGGGTGAAAAGTTGCCCTAACAGTGATCCCTGTGGACCCCTATAAATGTTCCTCCAGTCTGAAAGTCAACCATTAACCATTGTTTTCTGATTCCTGTCACTTATCCAATTTTGTACCAACATTGTTGCTGCCCCTTTTTCTTTTATAAGCTGTAACAATTCTGTTGTGTGGCATTACATCTAATGTCTTTTGGAAGTCCATGTACATCATACCAGTGGCATTTCCCCCATCGACCTTCTCTCTTAACTAACTTGAGTTTTTTGAAGTAGTAAGCCCAATTAACGTGCATCTTGCCCAAGTAACTATTTTTTTTTTTTAAGAAGTTTCCCCATCACAGAAATTAAACTGACCTACAGATATAGATCTTGTCTATTCACATGAGTGAGAATGATTTTGTTGGAATGTCGGGCTGGTTGAGGATTGTGTTAGGACAATCAAGATGGTTGATGTATTGGGGAATTTTGAGCTGGTTGAGGATTGTGTTCGGAATATTGGGCTGGACAAGGATTGTGCTGGGACTGTCTGGCTAGATGAGGATTTTCAAGGTGATGAAGCAAGATTGGTCTATGTTGTTGGACATCACAAGTTGTCACCATTAATTCTGTCCGAAGGTTTCTCTGTTTTTATTCCAGTCTATCTGAGTAGAGTGGAAGTCGGTTGGCTCAGTTGGGTGGGTGGCCAGAGTGATGGTTTCGATTTAATGTTGTCACATGTGCCCGAGTACAGTGAAAAAGTTTGTTTTGCGTGCAGTACAGGCAGACCATAACATACAATGGCACACCGATCAAATGGTGTTTAGACAGAGCGAGGCATACAAGGTTACAGCTGCACAGGAGGTGCACAAAACCAAGATCAACATTAGATTCAGCAGTCTATTAACAGCAGAGAGGTTGAACCTGTTGGTACATGTGTTTAAGCTTTTGTATATTCTGCCTGACGAAGAGGTTATAACCGGGGTCTTTGGCTGCCTTTCCACAGCAACAAGAAATGTTAATGGAGTCCATGGATGGGAAGTTGGCTTCTGTGATGGTTTGGGCTATGCACACAACTTTCTGTAGTTTCTTACAATCCTGGGCAGAGCAGTTGCCATACCAAGCTGTGATGCATCCAGATAGAATGCTTTCTATAGTGAATCTGTAAAAGTTGGTGAGGGTGCTTATAGACATGCCAAATTTCCTAAGCCGCCTGAGGAAGAGGAGGTGTAGGTTCAATACCCGCGCTGGCTGAGATTAGCATGAAGGTTCTGCCTTCTCAACCTCTCTTCTCTCCTGAGGCATGTTGATCCTCAGGTTAAACCACCAACAGTTGTCTCTCTTTGTAACAAGAGAACTGCCCTCCAGACCACTAGTACTATTAGGACTTTACCTTTTTATAAGTGAAGTCAATACACCTAAGGCGCTGATACTACTCCATTAAAAAAATTTCTAATTGTACAATTGAATGCCTGATTCCAAATAAATCAAATCAATGTTTCAGTTTTTCGTGATTCGGAGCTGATTATGCATCTCAGATGTTTGGTTTCAAAGTACAACATTTTCTTAAGGAGTATAGAAAATTTTGTTGGGTGACATAGATGTTTCTGAGATTATCTGATCTCTATCAGAGAAAGAGAGCACTTTACTATTGGTCAGTATCTTCAGAGCGCAGTGACTGATTTGGTAGCAGGGAAGTAAGCCAACAGCCCACAATCTCAGATACCAAGGTGTAGAGCTGGATGAACACAGCCGGCCAAGCAGCACCAGAGGAGCAGGAAAGCTGATGTTTCTTCAGATTTTTTTCTGAAGAAGGGTCCAGACCTGAAACGTCAGCTTCCCTGCTCCTCTGGTGCTGCTTGGCCTGCTGTGTTCATCCAGCTGTACACCTTGTTATCTCAGATTCTCCGGCATTGGCAGTTCCTACTATCTCTGAATCAGCCCACATTCTCAGCCAGCCACACAACTTTGTCTGCAGATGGCTCCTCCTGATACCAGCTGAGCTACTAATCTTGAAAGTATTACTCTCTGAAGAGCAATTGTGCCTACTCTCTGCAGGTTATCTCATCAGTGTCCACAATGGCAGCGAGAAAACACTCCTTGTCAAAAACATTATTTTATGGCTTGGTATATTGATGGTGGGGGAAGAGTCAAAGAAGGGGAATGTGTAGACTGAAAGGTGCAGGGCCAAGGTGAGAAACGGAAAATTAAGAACATCGGAAAGTAGAACAGAGCTAGAGCATTCAACTCCTTCGACCTGCTGTGTCGTTCAAGATGATCATTGCTGATGTTGGGGTTTTAACTCCACTTTCTTGCCTGCTCCCTATTTCCCTTGATTCCCTGCAAGACCAAATGTCTGGCTTAATTTAAGCTTGTTTAATAATGGAACAACCCCAAACTACGGAGTACAGAATTTGAAATATTCACAACCTGTTGAAGAGGAACATTTTCCTCTAACCCTGCTGATCGGTCCTTTATCCTGAGAGTATTACCATATGCTCTAGATTCCCCAGCCAGGGGAAAGCAACTTCTGTGTCTGCCCTGTTAAGCCCCTTCAGAATTTACTGTGCTAAATTCCAAGGAGCCAGTCTGACGAATGTGAGCTGTACTGTCTCCAATACAAGTATATCCTTCCTTAGATATGGAAACCAAAACAGTGCAGACTACTCTAGATGTGGTCTCGCTGAATCTCTCACAGAATTGTAGCAAAACCTCGTTATACTTGTATTCCACTCCCCTTGCAATAAAAGTCAATATGCCATTTATTATTTCAATTACATGCTGTAACTAAATGCTAATTTTGTGTTTCTTGTAAGATCACATCCAATTTTCTCTGTACATTAACATTTAGAAGCAAAAACGTTGTTCTTCTATTCTTGCGACCAAAATGAATCACTTTACACTTCCCAACACTATATCCCATCTGCCATCATTTTGCTCACTTACTTATAGCTTCTTTGTGTCCTCTTCACAGCTTACCTTCCAGCTCAGCATTGTATTGTCAACAAACATAGATACATTGTTCTCTGTTGTTTCATCTGAAGTCATTAATGTAAATAGCTGAGGCCCCAGCATTGATCCTTGCAGCAATTCACAGGTTACAAGCTGCTATTATTAAAATGCCCATTTTATCCCTACTTTCTGGTTCCTGTGTTAGCCAGTCTCTGATCTATGCTGCTTTATTACCCTCATTTCCTGAGGCCTCATCTTGTGTGTTAATTTGTACTGTAGCGCCTTATCGAATGCCTTTTTGGAAATCCATGCAGATCATTAAATCAGCCCTTCTTTGTCTACCCTTTGTTTTATTCTCAAAAACTCTTGATACATCTGTCAAACGCTATTTTCCTTTTGTAAAACTGTATTAATCTTTAGGTGCGTTGTTTACGTGGCTAAGGGAGTGGTGTGGGAAAGAGGGGTTCCATTTCATGGGGCATTGGCAACAGTTTTGGAACCGGGGTGGGATCTGTACCGATGGGACGGTCTCCACCTGAACCGATCTGGAACCAGTGTTCTGGCGAAAAGGATAAATAGGGTGGTCACTAGGACTTTAAACTAGTGGGTCGGGGGGGAAGGGAAAGGGAAGACGACAGGGAGTATGATGGTAAATAAAAAGGTAAGCAGCAGGTTAGCATGTGTGCAGGAGGGTTTAAGTTCAAGGCAGACTATGAAAGGAGCAAAAAGGAAGGATAACTCGGGAGATATTATTAGAGATGCTGAAAATCATGGGGGTAAGAAAGCTAGCATAAAGGCACTTTACCTGAATGCTCGTAGCATTTGGGTTGATGAGTTAACGACACAAATCATCACGAATGAATATGATTTGGTAGCCATTACGGAGACATGGTTACAGGATGGTCATGACTGGGAGTTAAATATCCAGGGGTACCAGACTATTTGGAAGGACAGACAGGAAGGTAAGGGAGGTGGTGTAGCTCTGATATTCAAGGACGACATCAGGGCGGTGCTGAGAGATTATATAGGTTCTATGGAGAATGAGGTTGAATCGATTTGGGTGGAAATTAGAAATTCTAAGAGGAAAAAGTCACTGATAAGCGTCGTCTATAGGCCACCAAATAATAACATCACATTGGGGCGGGCAATAAACAAAGAAATAACTAATGTCTGTAAAAATGATACGGCAATTATCATGGGGGATTTTAATCTACATGTAGATTGGTTGAACCAGCTCGGTCAGGGTAGCCTCGAGGAGGAGTTCGTTGAGTGTGTCCGTGATAGTTTTCTTGAACAGTATGTAATGGAACCGACGAGGGAGCAAGCTATCCTAGATCTGGTCCTGTGTAATGAGACAGGAATAATTAATGACCTCATAGTTAGGGGTCCTCTTGAAAGGAGTGATCACAGTATGGTTGAATTTAGAATACAGATGGAGAGTGTGAAGATAAAATCCAATACCAGGGTCCTGTGCTTGAACAAGGGGGACTACAATAGAATGAGGGAGGACTTGGCTGAAGTAGACTGAAAACAAAGATTTTATGGTGGGACAATTAACGAGCAGTGGAGGACTTTCAAAGCAATTTTTCAAAGTGCTCAGCAAAAGTATATTCCAGTGAAAAGGAAGGACTGTAAGAAAAGGGGTAATCTGCCATAGATGTCTAAGGAAATAAGGGAGGCTATCAAATTGAAAGAGAAGGCATACAAAGTGGCCAAAAACAGCATGAAACTAGAATGGGAAAACTTTAAAGGTCAACAGAAAGCCATAAAAAGAGCTATAAAGAAAAGTAAGATAGAACATGAGAAAAAACTAGCATAGAGTATAAAGACAGGCAGCAAAAGTTTCTATAAATATATAAAATGAAAAAGAGTGGCTAAAGTAAACGTTGGCCCTTTAGAGGATGAGAAGGGGAATTTAGTTATGGGATATGATGAAATGGCCGAGGCATTGAACAGGTATTTTGTATCGGTCTTCACAGTGGAGGACACTAATAACATGCCAGTAATTGACAAAGAGACGAAGGTAGGTGAGGACCTGGAAGCAGTCATTATTACGGAAGAGGTAGTGTTGGGCAAGCTAATGGAGCTAAGGATTGATAAGTCTCCTGGCCCTGATGGAATGCATCCCAGGGTACTAAAAGAGATGGCAGGAGAAATAGCAGGTGCACTGGCAGTAATTTTCCAAAATTCATTGGACTCTGGGGCAGTCCCAGCAGATTGGAAAACAGCAACTGTGACGCCACTGTTTAAAAAAGGAGGTAGACGAAAGATGGGGAATTATAGACCGGTTAGCTTAACCTCTGTAGTGGGGAAGATGCTTGAGTCTATTATCAAGGAAGAAATAGCAAGGCATCTCGATAGAAATTGTCCTGTTGGGCAGACGCAGCATGGGTTCATGAAGGGCAGGTCATGCTTGACAAATCTTTTGGAATTTTATGAAGACATTACGAGCAAGGTGGACAATGGGGACCCAGTGGATGTGGTGTACCTGGATTTCCAAAAGGCCTTCGACAAGGTGCCGCACAAGAGGTTGCTGCATAAGATAGGGATGCATGGCATTAGGGGTAAAATATTAGCATGGAAAGAGGATTGGTTGACTAACAGGAAGCAAAGAGTTGGGATAAATGAGTGCTATTCTGGCTGGCAATCAGTGACTAGTGGTGTGCCTCAGGGATCGGTGTTGGGACTGCAATTATTTACAATTTATATTGATGATTTGGAGTTGGGGACCACGTGTAGGGTGTCAACGTTTGCAGATGACACCAAGGTGAGTGGCAGAGCAAAGTGTGCAGAGGACTGTGAAACCTTGCAGAGGAACATAGATACGTTGAGTGAGTGGGCAAAGGTCTGGCAGATGGGATACAATGTAAATAAATGTGAAGTCGTACATTTTGGTAGGAGTAATAGTAAAAAGGATTATTACTTGAATGGTAAAAAGTTGCAGCATGCTGCTATGCAGAGGGACCTGGGAGTCCTTGTGCATGAATCACAGAATGTTGGTCTGCAGGTACAACAAGTAATTAGGAAGGCAAATGGAATTTTGTCCTTCATTGCTAAAGGGATTGAGTTTAAAAGCAGAGGTTATGTTGCAGCTGTACAAGGTGCTGGTGAGGCCACACCTGGAGTACTGTGTGCAGTTTTGGTCTTCTTACTTGAGAAAGGATGTACTGGCACTGGAGGGGGCGCAGAGGAGGTTCACTAGGTTGATTCTGGAGTTGAGGGGGTTGGCTTATGAGGACAGACTGAGTAGATTGGGATTATATTCATTGGAATTCAGAAGATTGAGGGGGGATCTTATAGAAACATATAAAGTTATGAAGGGAATAGATAAGATAGAAGTAGAGAGGATGTTTCCACTGGCAGGTGAAGCTAGGACAAGAGGGCATAGCCTCAAGATTAGAGGGAGCAGATTTAGGACTGAATTGAGGAGGAACTTCTTCACCCAGAGGGTTGTTAATCTATGGAATTCCTTGCCCAGTGAAGTAGGTGACGCTACTTCAGTAAACTTTTTTAAAGCTAAGGTAGATGTTTTTTGAACAATAAAGGAATTAAGAGATATGGTGAGAGCACGGGTAAGTGGATCTGAGTCCACAAAAAGATCAGCCATGATCTTATTGAATGACGGAGCAGGTTCGAAGGGCTGGACGGCCTACTCCTGCTCCTAGTTCTTATGTTCTTATGTAAAGGGAGGTGATAGCATAGTGTTATCGCAAGACTATTAATCCAGAGACCCAGGTAATGTTTAAAGTTTTTGAGAAGATTTGTAGCTTGGGTTGTGAATGAGGTTGTAGACATACTCTCCGAGCCAGTGTGTTTGGTTGCAAATGTTTCGTCACCCTGCTAGGTAACACCATCAGTGTGCCTCCAGTGAAGCAAACTGAGGCATGTAAATAACAAGTGGGACAGAACACTGACGCTTCACTGGAGGCACACTGACAATGTTACGTAGCAAGGGGATGAAACGTCTGCAACCAAACTCATCATCTTCCATGGCAGGATTTGAACACAGATCCACAGAACATTACCTGGGTGAGGTTGCAGACATGCTCACCGAGCCAGTGTGTTTAATTCCAGATGTTCCATCACCATGCTAGGTAACATCGTCAGTGTGCCTCCGGTGAAGTGTCAGTGTTCTGTCCCACGTGTTATTTATATGCCTCGGTTTGCTTCATCGGAGGCACACTGACGATGTTACCTAGCAGGGTGATGAAACGTCTGCAACCAAACTCACTGGCTCGATGAGCATGTCTGCAACTTCACCCAGGTAACGTTCTGTGAATCAGTGTTCAAATCCTGCAATGGCAGATGGTGGAATTTGATTTGAATAAAAATCTGGAACTAAGAGTCTAATGATAACCATGAAACCAGTGTCGATTTGTTTGTGAGGAAAAGCATCTGGTTCACTAATGCTCTTTAGGGAAAGAAACTACCTAGTCCAGTCTACATGTGACTGCAGACCCAATGTGGAGTGGGCAATAAATACTGAGTGATGTCCATGTGCTGTGAATGAGTAAAAAAGCTTCACTTAACCACAACTTCCAGATTTTTCCAATGATTGATGTCAGGTTAACTGGCTTATGGGCCATTGTTTTCTCTCTTCCCTCCTTTCCTGAATCAGTTGATGTTTGTTGACATGCATTTCTTTGGGACCATTATAAAAATCTACGAAGATCGGTGCTTCTAGAATTTGTAGATATAGACTGTTAGTTCCTATGGATTTGTTAGTTTAATCCTTTCCACTTCTCCAGTACTTTTCTCCTGCTGATATTAAATCCTTCAGTCTTTGGAAGAGGATTTGATTGGGAAGGCATGTCAAGGGCTGTGTACACTGGTCTGTATTTGGATGCTAAGTGAGTAGTACAGGCTATCATATTGATACAAAAGGATGTGTCAAGAGTCCACTGTTAATCATGATTTGTTGGGGGAGCATTCCCAATTCTTTCAGAAGCACTTAAAGAACAAATGATCATTTCCCAGCAGTCCTGTTCTCTGCTTTGTCTGTAGTTTCTGGCCGGTTGCTGAAACTATCTACAAACTGAATTAATAATAAAGTGTGAGGGTTAAGGAAACAGCTCCTATTCAGCAGTGGGCACAAGTCCAAATCCACACACTTATCTTCATTATTTTGAAAGATGCATTCCCTTGAAGTACAATATAGCTAATTTATAGTGGTTAATAAATTCCCAGTCCAACGGGAACTGGGATCTCATTTCCATGCAGTTCTGATCAAATCCATCTTGAGCATTATGTCCAGTTCAGTTCAGATCAGATGCACTTTGAACAGTCCAGTTCTGGCAACTGAGGCATGATAGAGAGAATTGCTGGAGGTGGTGTAGAGAGGGTTTGCCACCAGGTGGAACCCCAGGGTCATGATGGGAATTAAAAAAAAGAGCTTGAGGCTTTTTAACTTGGAAAGGAGCTGATTTTATGAAAAAATAGTAAGGTTCACTGGAAATGAGTAGCCCAAAGAATTATTTCAAATGAAATAGTAGGAGGAGTGTCACTCATAACTTTAGGGCTGATTACCACAGGTTTCTGTGGTCAACGCTTAGCACTGGACAGTGGCAAGCGGTCCAACTTTTGGAATCATTTAAGAAAGAATTCAGTAAGCCGATAGGGAAAGGCGGGTTCTCTGAACCATCAGTGGTAATTCCTCCATTCAAGAAAGGAGAGAGGTTCCTGGCTTCAGTCTATCAGCCTGTTTGCCTAACATCTGTTATTGGGAAAATACTGGAATTTATTTTTAAGCGAGGGTCTAGCAGGGCATTTTGAACATTTTAATACAATCGGGGATGGTTTTGTGAAGGGAAAATCATGATTGACTAATTTATTTAAGTCCTTTGAAGAAGTAACAAGCAATGTAGATGAAGGTTAAACAGTGGAAGTGCTATACTTAAGATTTGCAGAAGACTTTTGACACGGTACCACTTTAAGAAAAAGTTACTGCACAAAGTGAGAGTTGGTGGTGGAGCTTGCTGAGATGATAGGAAGCAATAAACAGGCAGGGGTAGGGTGAGCCTGTGACAGAGAGGCAGTAGGCAGGCGGTTCACATGAGGACAGGGTTTGGTTATGAGCAGACTCTGGATGAATGAGAAGTGAACTTTAGGGAAACATTTCAGATCCTGAGCTGCTGAAGGCTGGGTTTTGTGGGAGACAGGACTCGGCGTTACAGTTTGAAACTAAAGGTTTTTAACATGAACTGAGAGTCGGCGATGAGGAGTTTGTAAACCTGTAGAGTGTGTGTGGGGCTGGGCCGGGCCGGGCCGGGCCTGACCTGTCCCGGGGGTGGGGAGAGGGAGGGCCCGTGGGGCCGGGCTGCCAGCAGAGGCCGAGGCTGAGGGACGGGGATGTGGGACCCGGACGAGTTCGAGCGGCAGTGGATGAGGGAGTTCCCGGGGGGAGAGACCCCGGTTCCCCGCCTCCAGCTGCACTCTGTGTCCGAGCTGGAGGCTGAGCTCCGGCGGAGTGAGGAGCGGCTCCGGGCCGGCCAGCAGCTCCTGGCACGGGAGAAGTTCAAAGTGATTTACCTGCAAACAGTGCTGGAGCGGCAGAGGCCCGGGCCCCGGCCCCAACCCCACAGGGAGGGCCAGGGTGACAGACCACAGGGTCAGGCGGATGGGGACATACCCCCGGGTCAGGGGGACGGGGACAGACTCTTGGGTCATGGAGACAGACCCCAAGGGGAGGGGGACAGACCCCAGGGTCAAGTGGAGGGGGAGGAGAGAGCCCTGAGTGAGGGGGACAGACACCCAGGTGAGGGGGAGAGAGAGGAGACACCCCCAGGTCAGGGGGAGAGGGCCCAGATTGAGAAGGTTCACGGGGAATGCGATCCGTGCCACTGGGAGGTAGACCTGAACGTGGGGGAAATGAACCTCAACCAGGGAGAGATGCCACTAAGCCAGGAAAGCAAGGAGGATGTAGATAGTGAGCAGGATTCTGTCTCTCCAAACCCGAGTCTTCCATGGCCAAGCTGCCTACGGAGGGGCCAAAGGGTAAACCGGATCCGGAATGGCAGTGGATCCCCAATTGGAAGCCCCAGGTTGAGGAGACGCCAATTCTTGACAGTTCCACACGACTCAGAGCGAGCTTCCAGTGGAGCAAGCGATGGATACACCAGTTCGGAGCATGAAGACTGGAGTTCAGGTGAGAGAAAGTGAAGATGATGAAAAATAGTAGTGGAGATTGGTGGGGACAGGTCTGTTACTGTATAACACTGGGGTGCAGTACTGGGTGGGGACAGGTCTGTCACTGTGTAATACTGGGGTGCAGTATTGGTTGGGACAGGTCTGTCACTGTATAACGCCGGGGTACAGTACTGAAGGGGACTGATGGGGACAAGTCTGTCACTGTATAACAGTGGGGGACAGTACTGGTTGGGACAGGTCTGTCACTGTATGACACTGGGATGCAGTACTGGTGGGGACAGACCTGTCACTGTGTAACACTGGGATACAGTACTGGTTGGGACAGGTCTGTCACTGTATAACACTGGGGTGCAGTACTGATGGGGACAAGTCTGTCACTGTATAACACTGGGGTGCAGTACTGGTGGGGACAGGTCTGTCACTGCATAACACGGGTTCAGTACTGGTGGGGACAAGTCTGTCACTGTATAACAGTGGGGGACAGTACTGGTTGGGACAGGTCTGTCACTGTATAACACTGGGATGCAGTACTGGTTGGGACAGGTCTGTTACTGTATAACACTGGGATACAGTTTTGGAGGGGACAGGTCTGTCACTGTGTAATACCGGGGTGCAGTACTGGTTGGGACAGGTCTGTCACTGTATAAGTGTCACTTCTGAAAAAGGGTCTAGGCCTGAAATATCAGCCATCCTGCTCCTCTGATGTTGCTTGGTCGGCTGTGTTCATCCAGCTCTACACCTTGTTATCTCTTTAATTTTGTTTTGAATTGTTTTACTTTTCCAATTTATAATTACATGTTTACCTGTTCAGACTCTTGCAGTCAGATTTCTAGCATCATTATATAATCAGAAAATTCCAAAATTCAGAAAAGACTTGGCTCCAAGAATTGACAGTCCGGAGAGGCTACAGTCTATCTTTTCCTGAATGTGAAGATCAGGACTGAATGCTTACTGGCATCAAAGCCCTGCAAAATCAAAGCAAGACTTCCTTCTTCCTGTAATCCAATCCCTTTGCTGTAAAGACCAATAAGTTATTTGTCCTTCTTAGCCCTTGCTGTAGCAGCATACTGACTTTCTGCATTCTTGTACAGTCAATTTCAAATCTCTCTGAACATCCACATTTAATGTTTCAAATCTTTTTAAAAATTTCTTTTTCTCTATTCTCAGTGAATAACATCACATTTCCCAACATTTCTGACATTGGAAGGTAGACTGTCATTTCCTCAGGATTTGTTGGATTTTAATCCGTTGAGTTTCTCCAATACTTTTTCTTAATTACCTTAATTTCCTCACTCTTATTATCCTCTCGCTTATCCTCCATTTCCGAAATGCAGTATGTTTATTCTACAGTGAAGACAGATATGAATATTCAGTGTCTCAGTAATTTCCTCATTCCCCATGATAATTGCTCGTGATTTTAGCCGCAGTTGGCCACTGGCCCTTCAGGCCTGCTTGTCCATTGAGTAAGATCATGGCTGATCTGGTTGGGTCCTGTCAACCCTTCCAGAGCCTTTGACTGCCTTGTCTTTCAAAGATCTGTCTGAATCATTTGAAGCCCCAGCCTCTCTTTCAGTTCTGGGAAAGAGAATTCTACACTCTCTCAGCTCTTTGAGGGAAGAAATTTCTCCTCATGGAGTCATAGAGATGTAAAACCCGGAAGAAGACCCTTCGGTCCAACTCATCCATGCCGACCAGACGTCCTAGATAAATCTAATCCCAGTTGCCAGCATTTGGCCCATATCCCTCTAAACCCTTCCTATTCATATACCCATCCAGATGCCTTCTAAATGTTGTAATTGTACCAGCCTTTACCACTTCCTCTGGCAGCTCATTTCATACACACACCACCCACTGTGTGAAAAAGTTGCCCCTTAGATCCCTTTTAAATCTTTCCACTCTCATTTAAACCAATGACCTCTAGCTTTGAACTCCCCCACCATGGGCAAAAGACCTTGGCGATTTACCCTATCAATGCCCCTCATGATTTTATAAACCTCTGTAAGGTCACCCTTCAGCCTCCGACAATCCAGGGAAAATAGCCCCAGTCTATTCAGCCCCTCTGTGTAGCTGAAACCCTCCAATCCTGGCAACATCCTTGTAAATCTTTTCTGCACCCTTTCAAGTTTCACAACATCCTTCCTATAGCAGGGAGACAAGAATGCACACAGTATTCCAAAAGTGGCCTAAACAATGTCCTGTACAGCTGCAACATGACTCCCAACTCCTATACTCAATGTACTGATCAATAAAGACAAGCGTACCAAACACCTTCTTCACTATCCTATCTACCTGTGACTCCACTTTCAAGGAACTCTGAACCTGCACCCCGCGGTCTCTTTGTTCAGCAACACTCCCCAGAACCTTACCATTAAGTGTATAAGTCCTGTCCTGATTTGCCTTTCCAAAATGCAGCACCTCACATTTATCTAAATTAAACTCCATCTGCTACTCGTTGGCCCATTGACCCATCTGATCAAGGTCCCGTTGTACTCTGAGGTAACCTTCGCAGTCCACAACACCACCAATTTTGGTGTCATCTGCAAACTTACTACTCATACCTCTTATGTTCACATCCAAATTATTTCTATAAATGACGAAAAGCAGTGGACTCAGCACCGATCCTTGTGGCATACCGCTCGTCACAGACCTCCAGTCTGAAAAGCAACCCCCCACCACCACCCTCTGTCTTCTACCTTTGAGCCAGTTCTGTATCCAAATAGCTAGCTCTTCCTGTATTCCATGTGATCTAACCTCGCGAACCAGTCTACTGTGAGGAACCTTGTCGAACGTCTTACTGAAGTCCATAATGATCACATCCACCATTCTGCCTTCATAAGTCTTCTTTGTCACCACTTCAAAAAACTCAATCAAGTCAGTGAGACACAGTTTCCCACACACACACGTGTTGACTATCCACAATCAGTCCTTGTCTTTCCAAATACATGTAAATCCCGTCTCTCAGGGCTCCCCGCAACAACTTGCCCACCACTGATAAAAGGTATTGCAGATGCTGGAGAATCCGAGATAACAAGCATGGGGCTGGATGAACACAGCAGGTCAAGCAGCATCATAGGATCAGGAAAACTTGACGTTTCGGGCCTAAACCATTTCTGATGAAGGGTTTAGGCC
>JAHRHZ010000204.1:9526-20364 GCA_024137785.1 Ginglymostoma cirratum | reverse complement strand
GATGCTGCTTGACCTGCTGTGTTCATCCAGCCCCATGCTTGTTATCTTTGCCCACCACTGATGTCAAGTTCACCGGTCTATAGTTCCCTGGCTTTTTGTTATCCACATTTCTTAAATAGTGGCACCACGTTAGCTAACCCTTCAGTCTTCTGGCACCTCACCTGTGGCTATTGATGATACAAATATCTCAGAAAAGGCCCAGCAATCACTTCTCTCGCTTCCCACAGAGTTCTAAGGTACACCTGATCAGGTGCAGGGGATTTATCCACCTTTATGCATTTTAAGCCATCCAGCACCACCACCTCTGTATTACGGACATTTTTCAAGATGTCACTATTTATTTCCCCACATTCTATATCTTCCATATCTTTCTCTACGGTAAACACGATGAAAAATACTCATTTAGTATCTCCTCCATCTCCTGCAGTTCCATACATAGGCAGCCTTGCTGATCTTTAAGGGGCCCTATTCTCTCTCTAGTTACTCTTTGTCCTTAATGTATTTGTAGAATCCCTTTGGAATCTCCTTAACCCAAAGCTATCTCATACCCTCTTTTTGCCTTCCTAATTTCCCTCTTATGTATACTTCTACTGCCTTTATTCTGTTCTAAGTATTCACTCGATCTGCTGTCTATACCTGACACCTGTTTCCTTCTTTTCCTTCACCAAAACCTCAATTTCTCTAGTCACCCAGCATTCCCTATACCTACCAGCCTTGCGCTTCCACCTAACAGGAACATACTCTCCCTGCCTGTCGTTATCTCATTTTTGAAGGCTTCCCATTTTCCACCCATCCCGTTACCTGCAAACATCCACCCCAGTCAACTTCTGCAAGTTCTTGCCTAATACCGTTAAAAATAGCCTTCCTCCAATTTAAAACTTTAACTTTAGGATCCAGTCTGTCTTTTCCATCACTATTTTAAAACTAATAGAATTATGGTCACTGGCCCCAAGGTGCTCCCCCACTGACACCACCTGCCCTGCCTTATTTCCCAGGAGTAGGTCAGGTTTTGCTCCTTCTCCAGTAGGTACATCCACAAACTGAATCAGAAAATTTCTTGTACATATTTAACAAATGCCTCTCCATCCAAGCCCTGAACACTATGGCAGTCCCAGTCTATGTTTGGAAAGTTAAAATCCCCTAACATAATCACCCTATTATTCTTATAGATACCTGAGACCTCCTTACAAATTTGTTTCTCAATTTCCCGCTGTCTACTGGAGGGTCTATAGTACAATCCCAATAAGGTGATCATCCCTTTCTTATTTCTCAATTCTACCCAAATAACCTCCCTGGACATATTCCCAGGAATATCCTCCCTAAGTATAGCAGTATTGTTATCCCTAATCAAAAACACCACTCCCCCTCCTTTCTTGCCCCACTTTCTATTCTTCCTGTAGCATCTATACCCTGGGACATTAAGCTGCCAGTCCTGTCTGGCCCTCAGCCATTTCTCTGTAATTGCTATGATATCCCAGTGCCATGTTCCCAACCATGCCCTGAGTTTGTCTGCCTTACCTGTTAGGCCTCTTGCATATAAATTAAACTGCATTTATTTCACAGTCCTACCTCATTCTCTGCTTTGTTCCTGCCTGCCCTGACTGTTTGACTTGCTCCTTTTTCCAACTGCACCAGCCTCAGACTGATCTCTTTCCTCACTATCTCCCTGGATCCCACCACCACCACCAACCACCAGCCCCCCTAGTTTGAATCCTCCTGAGCAGCTCTAGCAAACTCCCCACCACTATATTAGTCCCCTTCCAATTTAGGTGCAATCCATCCTTCTTATACGGGTCACTTCTACTACAAATAGATTTCAATGATCTAAAAATATAAATCCTTCTCCCCTGCACCAGTTCCTCAGCCACGCATTCATCTGTTCTATTCTCCAATTCCTACCCTCGCTAGCTCGTGGCACTGGGAGTAATCCAGATGTTACTACCCTTGAGGACTTCCTTTATAAATTCCTGCCTAACTTCCCATATTTTCTCCTCAGAATCTCATCCTTTTCTCTTCCAATATCATTAGTTCCAGTGTGTACAATGATGTCCTGCTGGTTCCTTTCCCCTTTGAGAATATTGTGTACCTTCTCCAAGGTATCCTCGATCGTGGCATCAGGGAGGTAACACACCATTCTGATTCCTTGCTGCAGAAATGTCTGTCCATGCTTCTGACTAGAAAGACCCCTATTGCAATCAATTGCTTGGAACCCTATGTACCCCTCGTTACATTAGAGCCAGTCTTGGTACCAGGAACCTGGCTGTCAGTGCTACATTCCCCTGACAGTCCCTCACCCCCTATATTTTCCAAAACAGCATACTTGTTTGAGATGGGGACAGCTACAGGAGACTCCTGCACTACCTGCCTCCCTCTCCTATTCTTGGAGGTAACTCATGTACCTGACTGTGTCTGCAGTTTTTCTATCTTCCTGCAACTACTATCCATCACCATCCACCCCCTAGCTCCTGCAAATTCCTCTGCCTCAAACTGCAGGTCTAAATGACCCAGGCAATCCGATAAGATTCACAACCAAACCTTCCTGCAGACATAATTATCAGTAACATGGAAACTCTCCCTAATCTCCCGCATCCAATAGGAGGAGCACATCACTCTGCTGAAGGCCACCCTTGCATCTTAACTATCTACAGACCCAGAAAATAGCACAGTCTTACTGCTCTAAAAAACACTGCTCCAGGCTAGCCCTAGTACCTGTGTTTTATATTTTTAAAGTTTAATCAAGAGACAGATCTCAAACGTATAATTAAAAAGAACCCAGCCTACTTCCTATTCTAGCCTTACAAAGTAAACAGTAAGGTTACGCTTCAAAAAGCTGACCCCATCCCCACCCCGATCTCTTTCCTCACTATCTCCCTGGGTCCCACCACCACCATCAACCACCAGCCCCCCTAGTTTAAATCCTCCTGAGCAGCTCAAATTCCGATGTTCAGAGATACTTGAAACCAAAAAGCAGAGGCAGTAGCTGTGCAGATTCACTGCTGGGTCAGACAGCTGTGTAGGTTTCTTCCTGTGTTTGAGTCACTTGCCATAATGTCACTGCCACTGCCTTTGTCTGTCTTCTTCCTCATTTTTGTCTTACAAAGGAAACCTCTAAAACTACGTGGCAATGTTTAAGAATTGGTTTCTCCCACAAGTAGGAGCATCATTCTGATCTCCATCCTACCCTGTCCCCTCAAGGTCTTTGCATGTTTCAATAGATCATTGCTCGTTCTTCTGCATTCCAACAGATATAGGCCCTGCCTATACAATTTTTCTTCACAACACTTTCATCCTAGGAATATATAAGGTAAATCTTCTGCAAACTTCTAACGCATTTATATCCTTTCACAAATAAGGAGAGCAAAATTTGCACTCAGTGCTCCAGATGTGGTGTCACCAATACCCAATACAGCTGCAGTATAAGTTACTCAGAGGTAGTAAGAACTGCTGATGCTTTTATGTTCCATTCCCCATAATAAAAGATGACACTCCCAATTCTCAGATTTGTAAGAATTCTTCACAGTATTATAAGCAGTCTCTTTTAATCTAATCCTATCCTTAACCATGGATGAATCTTACTTAACAGGAAGTGGTTGAAATAAATAATTTTGAACCTTAGGAAGGACAGTAGAGGAATACATGACAGAAAAGGCTATGGAATGATTTGACGAAAGGCCGAAGTAAGGGAAATTGAAGGACTGGTGACTTGGGTGGAGTATGAACACTAGCACAAAGTGGTTGGACCGAACGGCCTGTTTCTCTGCTGTAAATTCAGTGAAAAGTTTGAACATCACTGCTGTCATTGGCTGAAGTGCATGATATGAAAAATTGACTACAAGGCAGCATTTGACTGAGTGTAATATGATAAAAGTCCTAGCAAAACTGGAGTCAGTAAGAATCGGGGGAAATTTCTCCACTGGTTGGAGTTATATCTGGCACAGAGGAAGATGGTTGTTGTCGGAGGTCAGTCATCTCAGCTCCAGGACATCTCTGCAGGAGTTCCTCAGGGTAGTGTCCTAGACTGAACCATCTTGAGCTGCTTCATCAATGACCTTCCCTCCATCATGAGGTCAGACATGGGGATGTTCACCAATGATTGTTCAGCACCATTCATGACTCCTGAGATACTGAAGCAGTCCATGTTCAAATGCAACAAGATCTGGACAATATCCAGGCTTGGGCTGACAATAAGTGCCAAGCAATGACCATCTCTAAAAAGAGAGAGAATCATCCGTTGGGCATTCAGTGGCGTTATCATTTGAGCCCTGACTAATAACATTCTGGAGGGTTAATCATTGATCAGAAACTGAACTGAATATAAAAATAGTAGCTGCTTAGAGCTGGTCAGAGGCTGGGAGTCCTGCAACTCATAACTCTACAATGCAGAGGTCAGGAGTTTGATAGAATACTTTGATTTGATTTATTACCATTATATGTACCGAGATACAGCAAAAAGTATTGTTTTGCTTGCTAATCAGACAAAACATACGTTCCATAAGTACATCAGGGTAATAGAGCAGAATGCAGAATGCAGTTTCACAGCTACAGAGAAGGTGCAGAGAAAGATCAACTCTAATTTGTGAGAGGTCCATTCATAAGTCTGATAACAGCGGGAAATAAGCTATTCTTAAATCTGTTGGTACATGTTTTCTAATTTATGTATCTTCTAAAAGAGATTACACCCAAAGTGTGTATAACTGGGGTAGGAGGAGTCTTAGAATATGTTGGCTGCTTTCTCAAGGCAGTGGGAAATATGGATTGAGTCAATGAATGGAAGGCTGGTTTGTGTGATGGGCTGGGCTGCGTTCACAATTCTCTGTAATTTCCTGCAGTCTTGGAAAGAGCAGTTCCCACTGCAAGCTGTGATGCATCCAGATAAGAACCTTTCTATGGTGCATCTATAAAAATTGGTAAGAGTCTTTGTGGACAAATTTCCTTTGCTTCCTGAATACTTCCCACTTGCCTGGGTCAGCACAGATCCAACAACACTCAAGAAGCTTGACACCATCCAAGACGAAGCAGCCCACTTGAACAATGTTATATCCACAATTGATGTTCAGTAGCAGCAACATGTAACACTTCGAAGATGCACTGCAGCAATTCTCCAATGCTACTTTGACAGGAACTTCTAAAGTGATGACTACTTCCATCTGGAACGATAAAGGCAACAGATACATGGGACCACCACCCCCTGCAAGTTCTCCTGTAAGCCGCTCACCATCTTGACTTGGAAATATATCGCTGTTCCTTCACTGTCGCTGGATCAAATTGCTGGAATTCCCTCCCTGAGGGCACTGTGGGTGTGTCTATAACCAACACCCCAGCCCACACATACATGATGAGTAGCAGTGACCTCAGCATTACATTCTCAAGGGCAGTTAAATATGGACAACAAATACTGACTTTTCAAACACAACCCACATCCTGTCAACATGATGAAAAGAGTAAAGGATGTTGGTTCCTCTCTTGTTTAAAGAGACTAATGCATGACCTTGGTTTTGAATAATTCATTGAAATAGATCAAGACAAATTAAATTTAACACATTGCAAGATTCAAACCCTCGATGAAGGAGCATTCTAATCTCCCCCCATCCTCTGACGCCACCCTAGCCCCTGTCGTACATTGACTTCCTCCTGGCTGTTGGTTACTCCATTCACTGCTCTCTCATTTTGCTGCCTTTCAGGCTGGAGATTCCTATTGAACACAGGTCCACCATTTCTCCCTGTGTTTTGCCCAAGGGCCTGTCTTGATGTGTGAGCACAGTGCGTCACATTTGTCTGTGAAAGTAACGTGAATTCTAATGGGTATGAATCATACAGGATAAATGGTTCACCAGTCAGTGCTGAACCACTAAGAGACAACAGGAAACAAACTTTATGTTAGGGTGCGGCTGTTTGTGCAAGTGTAATTTTCTGTCCTCTGTGATCCACATTTTCAAATCACGTATCCCATGTGTAGGACCCAAGGGTTAGATTGTTCCGTATCATATTCCTGACATTGAGTATTAGGGAAAGGCGGTTATTACAGGCACAATGGCAATGCAGCACAGTCCGAGTGATATGGCACGCTTCAACTTCCTGTCCTCAGGGAAACCTTCATTTAGATTTTGGAAGCTTTATCTGTATGATTTTCTATGAGAGATGGACAGGTTTATTTTGTTCCACCAGTTCTTGGTATTGCCTCACCCAAGGCTCTTGCAGCTCTGTATGTGGGACTGGTGAGGGAGGAATGGCATGAGGTACTTTCATCTGCTCTGTCAAGTGGGTCTAAAAGCTCTCTGAGCAGTCCTCTTTGGAGAGGAGGGTGTTTTTCCCCTCTGTCCCGGTGCAATATTTAATCCTGAACCCACTTCACTCAACATACTATCTGGTCCCAATACCTTTGTAGGATCTTGCTGTGCACAAATTAGGAGAAGCAATGGCCTAGTGATATTGTTTCTGGACTAGTATTCCAGAGACCTAAGTAATGCTGTGGGACTGGAGTTCAAAACCCGTCACAGCAGCTGGTGGAATTTTAATTCAGTAAAATGTCTGCAATTAAGAGTCTAATAATGATCAAGAAGTCATTGTTGATTGTCATAAAAACCCATCTGGTTCACTAATGTCCTTTAGGGAAAGAGACTGCCGTCCTTACCTGGTCTGACTCCAGATCCACTGCAGCATGGTTCATTCTTAGCTGCCCTCTGAAATGGCAGATCAAGCCACTCTGTTATCAACTGCAACAAAGGAGGAATGGAATGAAACCGGATGGACCACCCAGCATTGATGCAGCCTCTGGAAAATACAACGGCAGAAACAGCCCTGTCAACCCTGCAAAGTCCGATATAGTAACGTCTTGGGGGGGGCCAGCGTTAAAAAAACCAACAGACTTAGTTAAACAACAGTCATTCTGAGGGAATTGTGCCTTAAACCATCCCAGATACCACCATCACTATTCCTGGGTATGTTCTGACTCACCCAGCAGAGGTGGTGGCGCAGTGGGATACAGCCTGGGAGTCCTGAACATTGACTCCAGGCCCCATGAAGTCTCATGGCTTCATGTCCAAATATGCACAGAACCCTCCTCCAGCTCTACCGTATGGCCTGATGAAGCAGTGTCCTCCCTTATCAAACAGCCCTCCAGGAAGCACTGAGGATGACAATGGTGTAAAATATACTCGGGGTGGGGGATTTCAATCTTCACCACCATGAGTGATTCAGCAGCAGTGCTATTTGTTGAACTGGGCGGGTCCTAAAGGACATTGCTGCGAGACTGGATCAGCAGCCGGTGGTGCAAAAAAAACATACTTAACCTCATCCTTATCAATCTGCTGGCTGCAGATACATCTGTCCGCAGGAGTGACCCCTGCACAGTCCTTGTGGAGACAAAGTCCCACCTTCACATTAAGAATATTATCCGTTGTGCTGTGTGGCACTATCACTATGTAAAACGGAATAGACTCCAAACAGATCTAGAAACTAAAGACTGGGTATCGATGAGGCGCTGTGGGCCATCAACAGCAGCAGAATTGTACTCCAGCACAATCTGTAACCTCATGGTCTGGCATATCCCCCACTCAGCCATTACTATCAGGACAGGGGATCAACCCTGGTTCAGTGGAGAGTGCAGGAGGACATGCCAGGAGCAGCACCAGGCATACCTGAAAATGAGGTGTCAACCTGGTGAAGCCACCAAACAGGACTACTTGTACACCAAACAGTATAAGCAGTGAGTGACAGACAGAGCTAAGCGATCCCATAACCAATGGATCAGATCTAAGCTCTGCAGTCCTGCCACATCCAGTCATGAATGGTGGTGGACAATTAAACAACTCACTGGAGGAGGAGGCTCCACAAATATCCCCATCCTCAATGATGGAAGGGCCCAGTACATCAGTGCAAAAGATAAGGCTGAAGCTTTCGCAGCAATCTTCATCCAGAAGTGCCGAGTGGATGATCCATCTCGACCTCCTCTGGTGGTCCCCAGCATCACAGATACCAGTCTTCAGCCAATTCAATTCACTCCACGTTATATCAAGAAACAGTTGGAGACACTGGATATGGGCCCTGACAACATTCCGGTAATAGTACTCAAGGCTTGTATTCCAGAACTTGCTGCTCCCCTATCCAAGCTGTTATAGTCAGAGAGTAATACAGCATGGAAACAGGCCCTTCGGCCCAAACTGGTCCATGCTTACCATTGTGCCCACTCAGCCAGTTCTAATTATCCGCATTTGGCCCATATTCCTCTAAACCCTTCCCATACATGTACCTATTGAAATGTTTTTTAAATATTGCTACTGTACCTGCCTCAATCACTTTCTCTGGCAGCCCATTCCATATACACACCACTCTCTGTGTGAAGAAGTTGCCCCTCAGGTCCTTCTTAAATCTTTCCCCTCTCACCTTAAACCTATGTCCTATAGTTTTCAATTCCTTATCCCTGCAAAAAAGACTATATGCATTTATCCTATCTATGCCCCTCATGATTTTAAACATCACAGTAAGGTCACCCTTCATTCTCCTATGTGCCAAGGGATAAAGTACAATCCTGCCCAACCTCTCCCTATAACTCAGGCCTACTAGTCCCGGCAACATCCTTGTAAATCTTCTTTGCACACTTTCCAGTTTAACTATGTCTTTCCTATTAACAGGGTGACCAAAACTGTACACAATACACCAAGTGCAGCCTCACCAACAACTTATACAATTGTAACCTAATGCCCCCAACTCCTACACTCAACGCCTCGACCGATGAAGGCCAGCATGCTAAATGCCTTTTTCACCACCCTGTCCACCTGTGACGCCACTTTCATCGAACTATGTACTTGTACTCCTGGGTCCCTCTGTTCCACAACGCTCCTCAGGACCTTACCATTTACTGTACACTTTCCAAAATGCAACACCTCACACTTAACTGCGTTGAACTGCATTTGCCAATCCTCAGCCCACTTCTCCATTTGCTCAAGATCCCTCTGTAATTTTGATAACTTTCCTCACTATCACTGTCCTAATTTTGTATCATCCGCAAATTTACTAATCATGCCTTGTACGTTCACATCCACAAAGGTCCCAGCACCAACCCCTGTGACATATCCTAGTCACAGGCCTCCAGTCCAAGAAACAACCTTCAACCATCACCCCCTGCTTCCTACCATCGAGCCAGTTTTGAATCCAATTAGCTAGCCCTCCCTGGATTCCATGTGACCTAACCTTCATGACTGGCCTACTATGTGGGACCTTGTCAAAGGCCTTACTAAAGTCCGTAAAGACAACATCCACTGCCCAACCCTCGTCTATCCTCTTGGTTACCTCTTTGGAAAACTCTAAAAGATTTATCAGACGTGACTTCCCATTCACACATCTGTGTTGACTATCCCTATTCAGACCTTGACTATCCAAATGGTTGATCCTGTCCCTCAGTATCCTCTCCAATAACTTCCCTACCACTGATGTCAGGCTCACGACCCTGTAGTTCCCTGGCTTATCTTTGCTACCTTTCTTAAGCAATGGAACAACATTAGCCACCTCCAGTTTTCTGGAATTTCACCAGTGGCTAAAGATGAAGCAAAATCTCTGCAAGGGCCTCTGCAATTTCTTCCCTAGCCACCCACAACATCCGAGGAAGGACTTGATCAGGCCCAGGGGATTATCCACCTTAATGCGCTTTAAGACTGCAAACACCTCCTCTCTGGTAATACATAAACGTTCCAAAACATCCCCATTGTTTCCCTTATTTCCATAGCATCCATGATTCTCTCTTCAGTAAACATTGAGGAGAAATATTCATTAAAAATCTCCCCCATCTCCTATGGCTCCACACATGCTGATCTTTAAGGGGATCTATTCTGTCCCTAGCCACCCTTTTACTCTTCATTTGGCTGTAGAACCTCCTGGGATTATCTTTAACCTTATATGCCAGATCCATCTCATACCCTCTTTTTGCTCTTTTGGTTTCCCTCTTAAGTGTGCTCCTACACTTTTTATGGTCATCTAGGGATTCACTTGAGCCCGGTATCTTAAACCCAGTGTGTGCCACCTTCTGTTTCCCAACGAGAGCCTCAATATCCTTTAGCAGCCAGATATCCCTAATCCGGCCAGCTTTTCCCTTCACCCTAACAGCGACATACTGTCCCTGCACTCTTGATGTCACACTTTTAAAAGCCTCCCATTTGCCAGCCGTTCCTTTTCCTTCTATCAGACTCACCCAATTGACTTGTGCTAGAACCTGCCTAATGGCCACAAAATTGGCCCTGCTCCAGTTCAGCACCTTAACCTGTGGACCTGTCCTACCTTTGTCCATAACTATGTTAAAACTGAGAGAGTTATGGTCACTGGACCCAAAGTGCCCTCCAACTGACACTTCAGTCACCTTTTTGATCTTGTTTCTTAAGAGGATGTCCAGTGTTACACCCTCCTGAGTCGGGGCCTCTACATTTGATTTAGGAAACTTTCTTGGAGACATTTGACAAATTCCGTCCCGTTTCCTTTAAGCTACACGGCTACACAACCACCTCTTGCAGAGATTTTGCTTCATTTTCAGCCGCTGGTGAAGTTCCAGAAGAATGGACGGTGGCTAAGGTAGCAAAAACAAGCCAGGAAACTACAGGCTAGTGAGCCTGACATCAGTGGTAGGCAGGTTGTTGGAGAGGATACTGAGGGACAGGATCGACCAACATTTGGATAGTCAAATTCCACCTCAATGACCACACCTTGACACCAGTTGTTCCAGAGATAATAGGAACTGCAGATGCTGGAGAATCCAAGATAACAAGGCGTGGGGCTGGATGAACACAGCAGGCCAAGCAGCATCATAGGATCAGGAAAGCTTGACGTTTCAGGCCTAGACCCTTCATCAGAAA
>JAHRHZ010000203.1:888046-917110 GCA_024137785.1 Ginglymostoma cirratum | reverse complement strand
CCTAACCCTAACCCTAACCCTGTCGCAGCTAACCCTAACCCTAACCCTAACCCTGTCGCAGCTAACCCTAACCCTCACCCTCACCCTGTCGCAGCTAACCCTAACCCTCACCCTCACCCTCACCCTGTCGCAGCTAACCCTAACCCTCACCCTAACCCTATCACAGCTAACCCTAACCCTAACCCTAACGCTAACCCTAACCCTATCGCTAAACATCACCCTCACCCTATCGCAGGTGAGAAGCTAACCCTAACCCTATCGCACAGCTAACCCTAACCCTAACCCTCACCCTATAGCAGCTAAGCCTAACCCTCACCCTATCGCAGCTAACCCTGTCGCTAACCCTCACCCTATCGCAGGTGAGAAGCTAACCCTAACCCTAACCCTCACCCTCCCCCTACCCAAACACCATCACTAACCCTTTCCTGACTAACTTTCCAACCTAATCCCAACCATGATCCTAACCTGCGCAAACACTCCCTAACCCTATTACAGGGTGCAGCACTAACACTAAATCTGAGCCTGTTCCTAACCCCAACTTTAAACCCCTAACCCTAACACTAAATCCTAAATTTTGAATAGTGAAAAGCTTTCATTCATCACCATAATCCAGCACCATTTTGATGATTTAAAAATGAGAGAAAATGAAAATATATAGCTTAAAAAGAAGTCCATCAACATTTGCATTCTGGGCCAGCTCAGAACCACCATTGCCTCACCAGACCCAACTAACATCAAAGTTGTTGTTCCTCAAGTGCCATCTTTCACTGCTCACCCTACCTCGGTGATATCATCTCAGGACTCACTCTCATCCCCCATGAGTCTCACCGCTGCCATCTCCCATTGTCAGGAGCAGCTGCTGTCGCACATGCTCAGGAGGCCAGGTCCACTCTCAATTTTGCTGAAGTCATGGAAAAGGCTTCTAAAGAAGAAAAAGTAAAAGAGCAAAAGAAAAAGAGCAAAAGTAAAAAGAAACAACAAAGCACACAGAAGCTGGCGAGCCCCAAGCCCAGAGCTCAAACGCAGCACTGTTACTCTGTTACCATTTTGAAGATCCGCTCCCCAACTCAACCCTACCCTAAACCCTATCTAGCCTGCGTAAACCTACACCTTATCCTAACGCTAACCCAAATCCTGCCTAATTTTCCAGCCCAACCCTCATTCATAACCCTGACACTTTAACCCTAACACCCCAACCCCGAACGGGAACCCAAATCTTACCCTAACCCTAACCCTGACCCTGAACCTGCCTAACTCTAACACTAACCCAGGCCTTAACCCTGCCAAACCTTAATCCTGATCATACCCTTTCCTGCTTCTCCTTGCTTTTCAACCCTAACCCTATCAACGGTAAGACTAACCCTAATTCTATTGTCTTTCCTCCCTAACCCTAACTTTTATCCAGTGGGGGGTTCTGGGTTACATTTAGTTTTGGAATAATTTTAGGACTTAAGTTTTGGGTTATATTTAGGGTTAAGGTTAGTCTCATGCAAAAGGGGTTTGGTTAGGGTCAGGGTTAGGGTTAGGATTGGGGATTAAGGTTATGGTTATGGAGGCTGAGGTTAGGTTTAGGCAATGGAGGATATTGGGTTAGAGTTTAGGGTTATGGTTGGACTTAAAAAGTTAGGGTGATAGGATTAGGGATAGTGTTGGTAAGGGTGTTAGGATTGGGGTTTAAGATTACTGTGGGCTTTATCTGTGATAGGGTTAGAGCTTAGGGATAGGGTTAGGGTAAGTTTGGGTTTAAGTGGGGTTAGAGTTGGAAATTGGGTCAGTGTTATAGCACCCGCTACTTAACTCTAACCTTGGACTGGGTTGAGATTAGAGTTCAGGTTGGTTTGGGCTGAGGATAAGGTTAAATTTAGAGTTGAATACGATGTGCTCCCTTCCATATCTATAAGGCCTCATTCATGAATTTGAAACTCTGTTACTAATGAACAGCTGCTTGTGATGAGATTTTGGAAACGTGTCTGACCGTCCCTATGTATTGCCTTCCTGGCTCTGGTGCGGTGCTGGTGAGCTCAGTGGTTATCACTGCTGCCTCACAGTGCCAAGAACCTGGGTTTGAATCTAGCCGTGGGTGACTGTGTGGAGTTTGCACATTCTCCCCACGTCTGCATGGGTTTCATCTGGGTATTCCAGTTTCTGCCCACAGTCCATAGATGTGCAGGTTAGGTGGATTGGCCAAGCTAGATTGACCCTAGTGTCCAGGAATGTGGAGGTTGGGTGGATTAGCCACGGGAAATGCAGGGTTACAGCGATAGGGGAGGGGTGGGTCAGGGCGGGATACTCTTCAGAGGGTCAGTGTGGACCATTAGACCATAAGACATAGGAGCAGAAATTAGGCCATTCAGCCCATTGAGGCTGCTCCACCATTCAATCATGGCTGATAAGTTTCTTAACCCCATTCCCCTGCTTTTTCTCCATAACCCTTAATCTCCTTGCCTATCGACCTCTATCTTAAATACAACTTGGCCTCTTCAGCCGTCTGTGGCAGTGAATTCCATAGATTCACCACTCTCTGGCTGAAGAAGTTTCTGCTTATTTCTGTTTGAAAAGACCTTCCCTTTACTCTAAGGCTGTGCCCTCGGGTCCTAGACTCTCCTACCACTGGAGACATCTTCCTTTATTCTTTATTCATTCACAAGATGAGGACTTCACTGACCAGGCAGCATTTATTGCCCACCTCTAATTGCCCCGAGGGCAGTTAAGAGTCAACCACATTGCTGTGGATCTGGAGTCAAATGTAGGCCACACCAGGTAAGGATTGCAGATTTCCTTCCCTAAAGGACATTAGTGAACCAAAGGGGCTTTTTCCCCAACAGTCGATAATGGATTCATGGCCATCATTAAATGCTTAATTCCAGATATTTATTGAATTCAAATTCCACCATCTGCTGTGCTATCTTGGTCTCTGGATTAACAGTCCAGCAATAATACCACTTGGCCATTGCCTTCTCCATCTTCCCAGCTCTGTCCAGACCATTCAGAGTTCTGTAAATTGCAATTAGATCCGCCCTCATCTTTCTAAACTCCATCGAGTATAGACCCAGAGTCCTCAAACATTCCTCGTATGTCAAGCTTTTCATTCCTGGGGCCATTCTCGTGAACCTCCTCTGAACCGGCTTCAGGGCCAGTATACCTTTCCTGACATATGGGGCCCAAAATTACCCACAATACCCCAAATGTCTCCTGACCATAGCCTTATAGAGCCTCAGGAGTACATCCCTGTTTTATACTCAAGTTCTCTCAAAATAAAAGCCAAAGTTGCATTTGCCTTCCTAACGACTGACTCAACCTGCAAGTTTAGTTTGAGAGAATCCTGGACTAGAACCCCCAAGTCTCTCTGCACTTCAGATTTCTGAATTTTCTCCCTTTTTAGAAAATAGTCCATACCTCTATTCTTCTTACCAAAGTGCATGACCTCACACTTTCCCACGTTGTACTCCATCTGCCACTTCTCTGCCCACTCTGCTAACCTGTCTAAATCCTTCTGCGGCCTCCCCAGCTCTTCAATACCAAATGTTCCTCTACCTATCTATGTACTTTCTGAAAACTTTGCCAGAATGCCCTCAGTTCCTTCATCTAGATCATTACTGTATCAAGTGAAAAGTTGTGGTCCCAACACTGACCATTGTGGAACACCACTTCTCACCAGCTGCCATCCTGAGAAAGACCCTTTCAACCCCACTCTCTGCTTTCTGCCAGACAGCCAATCTTCTATCCATGCTAGCACCTTGCCTCTAACACCGTGGGCCCTTATCTTACTCAGCAGCCTCCTGTGCGGCATCTTGTCAAAGGCCTTCTTGAAGTTCAGGCAGATAAAATCCACTGGCTGTCCTTGGTCTACACTGCTCTTATTTCCTCAAAGAATTCTAACAGATTTGCCAGGCATGATCTCCCTTTGATGAAACCATGCTGACTTTGCCATGTTTCACTATGCACTTCCAAGAATTCAGAAATCACATCCTTCACAATGGACTCTAAAATCTTACCTACGACCAAGGTTAGGCTAATCAGCCTGTAATTTTCCATCTTTTTCCTTACTTCCTTTTTAAACAGGGGTGTCACACTGGCGATTTTCAGTCCTCTGGGACCCTCCCTGATTCTAGTGATTCCTGAAAGATCACCACTAACACTTCCACTATCTCTTCAGCTATCTCCTTTAGAACTCTGGGCTGTAGTCCTTCTGGTCCCATCAAGGAAGTGGTCGAGTGAGGGAACCATGGTTTACTAAAGAAGTTGAACCTCTTGTCAAGAGGAAGAAGGAGGCTTATGTAAAGATGAGGCGTGGAGGCTCAGTTAGGGCGCTTGAGAGTTACAAGTTAGCCAGGAAGGACCTAAAGAGAGAGCTAAGAAGAGTCAGGAGGGGACATGAGAAGTCTTTGGCAGGTAGGATCAAGGAAAACCCTCAAGCTTTCTATAGGTATGTCAGGAATAAAAGAATGACGAGAGTAAGACTAGGGCCAGTCAAGGACAGTAGTGGGAAGTTGTGCGTGCAGTCCAAAGAGATAGGAGAGGCACTAAATGAATATTTTTCGTCAGTATTCACAAAGGAAAAAAGACAATGTTGTCGAGGAGAATACTGAGATACAGGCTATTAGACTAGACGGGATTGAGGTTCATAAGGAGGAGGTGTTAGCAATTCTGGAAAGTGTGAAAATAGATGAGTCCCCTGGGCCGGATGGGATTTATCCTAGGATTCTCTGGGAAGCGAGGGAGGAGATTGCAGAGTCTTTGGCTTTGATCTTTATGTCATCATTGTCTACAGGAATAGTGCCAGAAGACTGGAGGATAGCAAATGTTGTCCCCTTGTTCAAGAAGGGGAGTAGAGACAACCCTGCTAATTATAGACCAGTGAGCCTTACTTCAGTTGTGGGTAAAGTGTTGGAAAGGATTATAAGAGATAAGATTTATAATCATCCAGAAAGGAATAATTTGATTAGGGATAGTCAACACAGTTTTGTGAAGGGTAGGTCGTGCCTCACAAACCTTATTGTGTTCTTTGAGAAGGTGACCAAACAGGTGGATGAGGGTAAAGCGGTTGATGTGGTGTATATGGATTTCAGTAAAGTGATTGATAAGGTTCCCCAAGGTAGGCTATTGCAGAAAATACGGAGGCATGGGATTGAGGGTGATTTAGCGGGTTGGATCAGAAATTGGCTAGCTGGAAGAAAACAGAAGGTGGTGGTTGATGGAAAATGTTCCTCCTGGAGTTCAGTTACTAGTGATGTACTGCAAGGATCTGTTTTGGGGCTACTGCTGTTTGTCATTTTTATAAATGACCTGGATGAGGGCGTAGAAGGATGAGTTAGTAAATTTGCGGATGACACTAAAGTTGGTGGAGTTGTGGATAGTGCGGAAGAATGTTGCAGAGGGACATAGATAAGCTGCAGAGCTGGGCTGAGAGGTGGCAAATGGAGTTCAATGCGGAAAAGTGTGAGGTGATTCACTTTGGAAGGAGTAACAGGAATACAGAGTACAGGGCTAATGGTAAGATTCTTGGTAGTGTGGACGAGCAGAGAGATCTTGGTGTCCATGTGCATAGATCCCTGAAAGTTGCCACCCAGGTTGATAGGGTTGTTAAGAAGGCGTACGGTGTGTTAGCTTTTATTGGTAGAGGGATTGAGTTTCGGAGCTGTGAGGTCATGTTACAGCTGTACAAAACACTGGCGCGGCCGCACTTGGAGTATTGCGTACAGTTCTGATCACCACATTATACGAAGGATGTGGAAGCATTGGAAAGGGTGCAGAGGAGATTTACCAGGATGTTGCCTGGTATGGAGGGAAGGTCTTATGAGGAAAGGCTGCGGGACTTGAGGCTGTTTTCGTTAGAGAGAAGAAGGTTAAGAGGTGACTTAATAGAGACATACAAGATGATCAGAGGATTAGATAGGGTGGACAGTGAAAGCATTTTTCCTCAGATGGTGATGGCTAGCACGAGGGGATATAGCTTTAAATTGAGGGGTGATAGATATAGGACAGATGTCAGAGGTAGGTTCTTTACTCAGAGAGTAGTCAGGGCATGGATTGCCTTGCCTGCAACAGTAGTAGGCTCGCCAACTTTAAGGGCATTTGAATGGTCATTGGATAAACATATGGATGATAATGGAATACTGTAGGTTAGATGGGCTTCAGATTAGTTTCACCGGTCGGCGCAACATCGAGGGCCGAAGGGCCTGTACTGCGCTGTTATGTATGAATAAAAGTCTTTGGGATTTTCCTTAACCCTGTTTGCTAAAGATATTTCATGACCCCTTTTAGTCCTCTTAATTCTTTGTTTCAAATTGGTCCTACTTTCCCGATATTCTTCCAAAGCTTCATCTGTTTTCAGTCACCTAGACCTAATGTATGCTTCCCTTTTCCCCTTTGCTAGTCTCACAATTTCACCTGTCATCCAGGTTTCCCTAATCTTGCCCTTTCTATCCCTCATTTTCATAGGGACATGTCTGTCCTGCACTCCAATCAACCTCTCTTTAAAAGCCTCCCACATATCAAATGTGGATTTACCCTCAAACAGCTGCTCCCAATCCACATTCCCCAGCTCCTGCCGAATTTTGCTATAGTTGGCCTTCCCCCAACTCAGCATTCTTCCTGTAGGACCATTCTCATCTTTGTCCATCAGTATTCTAAAACTTACAGAATTGTGATCACTATTCCCAAAGTAATTCTCTACTGAAACTTCAACCACCTGGCCGGGCTCATTCCTCAACACCAGGTCCAGCATGTCCCCTTCCCAAGTTGGTCGATTTACATATTGCTCCAGAAAACCCTCCTGGATGCTCCTTACAAATTCTGCTCCATTTAAACCCCTAAGTGAGTCCCAGTCAATGTTGGGAAAATTAAAATCACCCTGTTGCTCCTACGCCTTTCCATAATCTGTCTACATATTTGTGCCTCTATCTCACACTCGCTGTTGGGAGGCCTGTAGTACAGATCCAACATTGTTACCGCACCCTTCCTATTTCTGAGCTCTGCCTACATTGCCTCACTGCTCAAGTCCTCCATAGTCCCTCCTTCAGCACAGCTGTGATATCCTCTTTGGCCAGTAATGCAACTCCTCCACTTCTTTTACCTCCCTCTCTATCCCGCCTGAAGCAGCTATATCCTGGGATATTTAGTTGCCAATCTTGGGACATAGATGCTTTGGGCGGGATAGAGAGCTGATAGATGTTCTCAGGGAAATGCACGACAGAAATGTGGAGGTTGTTTAGGGAGCAGTTGCTACAAGTACTGGATAGGTTTGTCCCACTGAGGCAAGGAAAGGAGGGTAAGCTGAAGGAATCTTAGATGACAAGCCATGTGGAACATCTAGTCAAGAGGAAAAAGGAAGCTTACTAAAGGTTGAGAAAGCAAGGATCAGACAGGGCTCTATAAGTCTACAAGGTAGCCAGGAAGGAGGTATGAAAAAACTTTGGCTGGTAGGATCAAGGAAGACCCCAAGGCACTCAATGCTTATGTGAGGAACTAGAGGTTCGACAGAGTGAGGGTAGGGCCAATCAGGGATAGTGGAGGGAACTTGTGCGTGGCATTGGAGGAGGTAGGGGAGGTCATTAGTGAATACTTTGCTTCAGTATTCACCAGTGAGAGGGACGTTTGTGAGGACAGCATGAAACAGGCAGATATGCTTGACAGGTTGATGTTAGGAAGGAGGACATGCTAGAAATTTTGAAAAACATGAGGATAGATAAGTCCCCTGGGCCAGACAGGATATTCCCAACGTTGGTGGTGGGAGTGGGGAATGCGCTGCTGGCAGTGATAGCAGAGTCAGATACTTTAGAGACTTTTAAGCGACTCTTGGATAGGCATATTGATGATAGTATAACATAGGATATGCAGGGTAGTTTGATCTTAGTAGGAAAATAGGTCAGCACAACATCGCGGGCCAAAGGGCCTGTACGGTGCTGTACTGTTCTATGTTCTTCTATTCTACACACCCACCACTCTCTGTGTAAAGAACCTACCTCTGAAACCTCCCCTATACTTTCCTCCAATTACCTTAAAATCGTGCCCCCTTGTAATAGTCATTTCCGCCCTGGGAAAGAGTCTCTGACTATCCACTCTATTTATGCCTCTCATCATCTTGTACACCTCTATCAAGTCACCTCTCATCCTTCTTCACTCCAATGAGAAAAGCCCTAGCCCCCTCAACCTTTCCTCATAAGACCTGCCCTCCAGTCCAGACAGCATTCTGGTAAATCTCCTCTGCACCCTCTCTAAAGCTTCCGCATCTTTCCTATAATAAGGCGACCAGAACTGAACACAATATTGCAAGGGTGGTCTAACCAGTCTTTTACAGAGCTGCAACATAACCTTGCGGCTCTTAAACTCAATTCCCCTGCCAATGAAAGCCAACACCCCATACCCCTTCTTAACAGTCCTGGCAACTTGGGCAGCAACTTTGAGGGATATTTGGATGAGGACCCCGAGATCGCTCTGTTCCTCCACACTGCCAAGAATCCTGCCATTAATCCTGTATTCAAATTTGACCTTCCAAAATGAATCACTTCACACTTTTCTGGGTTGAATTCCATCTGCCACTTCTTTGCCCAGCTCTGCATCCTGTCAATGTCCTATTGCAACCTACAACAGCCTTCCACTCTGGTGCAGCTGCACTTGGAGTATTGTGTACAGTTCTGGTCACCGCATTATAAGAAGGATGTGGAAGCATTGGAAAGGGTGCAGAGGAGATTTACCAGGATGTTGCCTGGTATGGAGGGAAGGTCTTATGAGGAAAGGCTGAGGGACTTGAGGCTGCTTTCGTTAGAGAGAAGAAGGTTAAGAGGTGACTTAATAGAGACATACAAGGTGATCAGAGGATTGGATAGGGTGGACAGTGAGAGCCTTTTTCCTCGGATGGTGACGGCTAGCACGAGGGGACATAGCTTTAAATTGAGGGGTGATAGATATAGGACAGATATCAGAGGTAGATTCTTTACTCAGAGAGGAGTCAGGGCATGGAATGCCTTGCCTGCAGCAGTTGTAGACTCGCCAACTTTAAGGGCATTTAAATGGTCATTGGATAAACATATGGATGATAATGAAATAGTGTAGGTTAGATGGGCTTCAGATTAGTTTCACAGGTCGGCGCAACATCAAGGGCCGAAGGGCCTGTACTGCGCTGTAATGTTCTATGTTCTATGTTCCACGCTGTCCACAACTCCTCCAACCTTCATGTCATTGGCAAACTTACTAACCCACCCTTCCAGTTCCTCATCCAAGTCATTAATAAAGATCACAAACAGCAGAGGTCCCAGGACAGATCCTTGTGGGACACCACTGGTCACCAAGCTCCAAGCTGAATACGTTCCATCTACTACCACCCTCTATCTTCTATTGGACAGCCAATTCTGTATCCAGACAGCCAAATTTCCCTGAATATAGAACATATTTCCCTGCATGTAGAACATTTCCGTGGAATGGATTTTCACTGTGTCTCCTGAATTACTCCCAGAAACTCCTGCCATTGCTGTTCCACTGTCTTTCCTGCTAGGCCCCTCTTCCAGTCAATTCTGCCCAGCTCCTCCGTCATGCCTCAGTAGTTGCCTTTATTCAGCTGTAATACCATTACCTCTGATTCAATCTTCTCCCTCTCAAATTGCAGAGTAAATTCAACCATATTATGATCACTCCCTCCTAAGGGTTCCTTCACCTTAATTTCCCTAATCAAGTCTGCCTCATTGCACATCACTAAATCCGGTATTGCCTGTTCCCTAATGGGCTCCACCACGAGCTGCTCCAAAAAGCCAACTCATAGACATCCTACAAATTCATTTTCTTACAATTCACTACCAACCTGATTTTCCCAGTCCACCTGCATATTGAAATCCCTCATGATCAACGTAACTTTGTTTTTCTTACATACCTTTTCTATCTCCCCGTGTATCTTGCGCCCTGTACATAACTCCAACTATGGTATTTTTACCTCTGCGGTTCCTCAACTCTAACCACACAAGTTCTACACCATCTGACCCTACTTCATTTCTTACTATTGATTTAACTTCATTTCTTACTAATAAGGCAACCCCAAACCCTCTGCCCACCTGCCTATCTTTTTGAGAGGTGTATTTCCTTGGATATTCAGCTCCCAAACTTGATCCCATCGCAGCCATATTTCCATGATGCCCACCACATCATATCTGCCAATTTCGATCTGTGCCACAAACTCATTTACGTTTTCTTATGCTGCATGCGTTCAGATATAACACCTTCAGTCCTGTATTCACCATTCCTCTTCTCATTGTCATTTGTTTATCCAGTGTATTTGAAGTTTGATTCCTAACCCTTTCCACTCTGTCCTATTTGTGTCCGAGCTGGAGACTTTAATAACCTCTCGAGTTCTCTTTTCCTGTCATTTTTTTCATATTTTCCACACAGTGGAATCTACCCCTACAGGTGTTAGCCTGTGCTTTGATCCCCACTGGGGGAAGTTTTACCCTTCTCCCCTACTTTAAACTAGAAAGTCCTGTTGACCAGCCTACTTACCCTTTTTGCTAGAACATTGGTTCATGTGGAAACCGTCCCAGCAGTACAGATCCTTCCTGTTCCAATACTGATGCCAGTGCCCCATGAAAAGGAAATCCTCTTTCCTGCACCACTCCTTTTGCCACGAGTTTACTTCCTTTATTCTCATGTCCCTACGCCTATTTGTGCGTGGCTTGGGCAGCAATCCAGAGATTATAACCCTTGAGGACCTGCCCTTTAATTTTGTTCCTAGCTCCTGATAATTCCTGAACAGGTCCTCTTTCCTCGTCTTGCCAACGTTGTTTGTTCTGATGTGGACCTCAACAACTGAAACCTCTCCCTCCCTCCCTCTCCCCCTCTCCAATATCCCTTCAAGTCAGTCAAAGATATCCCTTACCCTAGCACTAGGCAAGCAACACACCATGCGGGACTCGTGATTCTGCTTACAAAGGATACTATCTATCCCCCTAATTATAGAATGCTCTACAACTACCACCTGTCTTTTTGCTTCCCCCTTCTTGAATGACCTCCCATGCCATGGTGCAGTGGTCAGTTGGCTCCTTTGACAACACTTCCTCCACAAACCCCTGTTTGGTAATGGTGACTGCGCCAATGCAACCCTTCACCCCAAACACCAATCAGTATTGTCACCACCCTCTGCTGAACATTTATCTTCACTCGTACTCAGAGTGTGTCTTGCTGAGGTCCTCCTTCTGCTGGTGGTGACTGCGCCGATGCAAACCTACACCCCAAATGCCAATCAGTGTCCTCACCACCCTCTGCTGATTGGCCTGCTTCCACACTACAGGGATTTTATAATTTAATTGATAACCAAATCTAAAATTCAAATCAGTTAAAAGGAAAGATATAAACTTATACTAATTATATAATAGTAATGTGCCTTCTCTTTTTGTTTTTAAATAAAAAATGATTGAGAAACAAAAGGTAGTTATGTATCTTGAATATTAAAAAAGGAATTGTAAATTTAGATTCAAAATTCTGAGATTTAAAAAAAACTAAAATTGTGTTAACAACATCTAATAATTAGTACAAAATCAAACAGAAAAAAAACTGCGGTAAATAAGAAAAACTTTGAGGTTAAAAGGTTGGAAAATAGGAAACCTTCAAAAATGAAATAATGAAAGTCCAGGGACAGTACGTTCCTGTTAGAGTGAAGGGTAAGGCTGATAGCTGTAGGGAATGCTGGCTAATTAGAGAAATTGAGGTTTTGGTCAAGGACAAGCAGGATGCATACGTCAGGTATCGCCAGCAGAGATCGAGTGAATTCTTAGAAGAGTATAAAGGCAGTAGGAGAATACTTCAGAGAGAAATCAGGAGGGCAAAAAGGGAACATGAGATAGCTTTGGCAAATAGGGTTAAGAAGAATGCAAAGGGATTTCATAAATACGTTAAGGACAAAAGGGTAACTAGGGAGAGAATAAGGCCCCTCAAAGATCAGCAATGCTATGTGTGGAACCACAGGAGATGGAGGATTTACTAAATGAGTATTTTGCATCATTGTATACTGTGGAGAAGGATATGGAAGATATAAATAGTGACATCTTGAAAAATGTCCTTATTACAGAGGAGGTGGTACAGTATGTCTTAAAATGCATAAAGGTGGATAAATACCCAGGAACTGATCAGGTGTATCCTAGAACCCTGTGGGAAGCAAGGGAAGTGATTGCTGGGACCTTTGCTGAGATATCTATATCGTTGATAGCCACGGGCAATGTGCTAGAAGACTGGAGGTTGGCTAACATGGTGCCTCTATTTACAAAAGGTAGTAAGGAAAAGCCAGGGAGCTGTAGACCGGTGAGTCTGACATCAGTGGTGGGCAGGTTGTTGGAGGGAATCCTGAGGGACAGGATTTTCATGTATTTGGAAAGGCAAGAACAAAGAACAAAGAACAAAGAAAATTACAGCACAGGAACAGGCCCTTTGGCCGTCCATGCCTGTGCCGATCCAGATCCTCTATCTGAACCTGTTGCCTATTTTCCAAGGATCTGTATCCCTGTGCTCCCTGCCCATTCATGTATCTGTCTAGATACATCTTAAATGACGTTATCGTGCCCGCCTCTACCATCTCCGCTGGCAACACGTTCCAGGCACCCACCACCCTCTGTGTAAAGAACTTTTCCCCTCTCACCTTGTAATCATGACCTCCTAGTAATTAAGACCCCCACTCTGGCAAGGTCTGATTGAAGATGTAACAAAGAGGATTGATGAGGGCAGAGAGGTGATCATATGGATTTCACTAAGGTGTTCAACAAGGTTCCTCATGATAGATTCGTTGGCAAGGTTAGATCACATGGAATACAGGAAGAGCTAGCTATTTGGATACAGAACTGGCTCAAAAGGTAGAAGACAGAGGGTGGTGGTTGAGGGGTGCCTTTCAGACTGGAGGCCTGTGGCCAGTGGTGTACCACAAGGATGGGTTCTGGGTCCACTGCTTTTCGTCATTTATATAAATGATTTTGATGTGAACGTCCGAGGTTTAGTTAGTAGCTTTGCAGATGACACCAAAATTGGACAGTGAAGAAACTTACCTCAAAGTACAACGGGATCTTGAGGAGTGCAAATGGAGTTTAATTTAAATAATGTGAAGTACTGCATTTTGGTAGGGCAAATCAGGGCAGAGTTTATACACTTAATGGTAAAGTCTTGGGAAATGTTGCTGAACAGAGACCTTGGAGTGCAGGTTCATAGTTCCTTGAAAGTGGAGTCTCAGGTAGATCGGATAAGCATTTGGTAAGCTTGCCTTTATTTGTCACTACATTGAATACAAGAGTTGGTAGGTCATGTTACGGCTGTACAGGACATTATTCCAGAAATGGCCTAACCAATGTGTACAATTCTGGTCTCCTTGCTATAGGAAGGCTGTTGTGAAACCTGAACGGGCTCAGAGATTTACTAGGATGTTGCCACAGTTGGAGGGTTTGAGCTATAGGGAAAGGGTGAATTTTCTCTGAATTGTCAGAGGTAGGTGACCTTAATGACATTTATAAAATCATGAAAGGCATGGATGGGGTATATGGACAAGGTCTTTTCCTCGGGGTGGGGAGTCCAAAACTAGAGGGGCATAGGTTTAAGCTGACAGGGGAAAGATTTAAAAGGGACCTAAGGGGCGACTTTTTCACGCAGAGGGTGGTGGGTGTATGGAATGAGCTGCCAGAGGAAGTGGTAGAGGTGGGTACAATTACAACATTTACAAGGCATCTGGATGGGTATATGAACAGGAAGGGTTTAGAGGAATATGGGCCAAATGCTGGCAAACAAGTCTAGATTTATCTAGGATAGCCGATCAGCATGGAAGAGTTGGACCAAAGGGTCTGTTTCTATGCTGTACATTTCTATGGCTCTATATTAAGCAAAAGATCGTAAGAACTGCAGATGCTGGAGTCAAAGATAAAACAGTGTGGAGCTGGAGGAACACTGCAGGCCAGGAAGCATCAGAGGAGCAGGAAAGTTGATAGTGACCAGTTCTGCAGGGATCTGTTCTGGGACCTCTGCTCTTTGTGATCTTTATAAATGACTTGGATGAGGAAGTGGAAGGGTGGGTTAGTAAGTTTGCCAATGACATGAACGTTGGTGGAGTTGTGGACAGCATGGAGGGCTGTTGTAGGTTGCAATGGGACATTGACAGGATGCAGAGCTGGGCAAAGAAGTGGCAAATGGAATTCAACCCCATAAAGTGTGAAGTGATTCATTTTGGAAGGTCAAATTTGAATGTAGAATACAGGATTAATGGCAGGATTCTTGGCAGTGTGGAGGAACAGAGGGATCTTGGGGTCCACGTCCGTACATCCCTCAAAGTTGCCACCCAAGTTGATAGGGTTGTAAAGAAGGCGTATGGTGTGTTGGCTTTCATTGGCAGGGGAATTGAGTTTAAGAGCTGTGAGGTTATGCTGCAGCTCTAAAAACTCTGGTTAGACCACACTTGGAATATAGCATTCAGTTCTGATCACCTCATTACAGGAAAGATGTGGAAACTTTAAATAGGATGCAGAGGAGATTTACCAGGATGCTGCCTGTACTGGAGGGCAGGTCTTATGAGGAAAGGTTGAGGGAGCTAGGGCTTTCTTCATTGGAACGAAGAAGGACGAGAGGTGATTTGATAGAGTGGATAGTCAGAGACTTTTCTCAGGGTGGAAATGACTATTACGAGGGGGCATAATGTTAAGGTTATTAGAGAATGGTATAGGGGAAATGTCAGAGGTAGGTTCTTCACACAGAGAGTGGTGGGCATGTGGAACGTGCTGCCAGCAGTGGTAGTGGAGTCAGATACTTTAGAGACTTTTAAGCAACTCTTGGATAGGCACATGGAGGATAGTAAAATGTAGGGTATGCCGGGTAGTTTGATATTAATAGGATAATAGGTCGGCACAACATGGCGGGCCGAAAGGCCTGCGTTGTGCTGTACTGTTCTATGTTCTGGGTTGGGACCCTTCTTTAGATAATCTCTATATTAAGTGAATTGTTCAAACCAGGAGTTGACCTAACCCTGTTGTGCACCTGACTTCAAAGATTCTCATGCTAAAAATTGGCACCCGGTGGCATCGTTGTACAATGGTTTTTATTATTAAATAATTGAATAAGTTTTAAAATGGAAAAGAATGTCCCCAAATAGGTCCAAAGGAGTTTCCTTCAGGGCCAGGTTATACAATTTAACAGAATAATCATTTTTGGGAAAAAAAAATTAATAAAACTAACAACAAATAAGAAATGTTACAATGCCAATTAAATTAAAATCACTTATGAACTTTTATTAAAAATATTTTATGAAATAAATTTTTAAAACATGGATCTTGTCAATTCACTGGTTTAACGTTAACAAGAACTCGCGCCCCTTCTGGATATTGGCCTTGATTGACAGCTATTCATGCCGGAGGAATTTATTTGCATATTCTTATCAGAATTGTACTTCCAATCTAATTTTTCTTTATTAACATTAATAAATTTATACACATTTTTACAACATTTGATCAGATTTAGCAACCATAATTACTTAATATCCTAAAGAATTATATAAAGATTTGTTTTTCTGTAACCATTCCAAAAATGTAAGCCAATTTTCTTATGTAACAAGTCAAATCAGTTACACTAATTCTATTTTGTTAGAAACTTTTATTTTTTTCCTCTCTCTTTTGTATACAAACCAAAATTACTGAATTAAATACATCCTTTTTGACATTATGAATCAACCCAAGATTATAGTTTGGCACATGTTTCAAGGTCACCTGCAAAATGAGGTAAATATAACTATTGTGCATAACAAGTAATAAACAGTCCAAGTTCCATAATAGATGCTGTGACAAAGTTTGGGACTGGTATTAGAATAGTGATTATGTGTGGAAGATTAGTAGGGAGGTAAGTATCTTAGTAACAGAAATGATGGACCATGAAGTTACAGACAGTTTGTCACGATTACAAGGGCTTTTGTTTCAGAGAACCTAGTGTAAGTGTAGTTTTTAAATTATAAACAGTCGATTCCTTTGTTTCTTCGTCTGTTAAGGCCACGGTTGCTTTATTGCCCCTGCTTTCTTTTACTTGGCTTTGTTTTTTTAGATAATAATGAAATCAAAAGTCCTTTTCATGAAATGGAGGCCTATCTCCCTTGTATTTTGCTATTCCCTTCTAGGGCTTATAGATCACACAGGTCTGCTGCATTTATTGGGTCAAGTTCAGCAATTACAGCCTATATAAAAAGAGTGTTCCTACCTTTAATCGTCACCATGTTACCATGTACAGTTGAATGCCTATCCAATGAGTAGGTATAACTGATATTTTTTTGATCCCCTACTTGGGAAATAAAACATTGCAGTCCAGTCTTCTGTTTCATGCCTGAAAAGTAACTTGTATTTATTAGTTAATGTGAGTTGGTAAGTCAGGTTAGTTGATCTGGTGAACTTCAGTAATAGATTAAAAGTGACCCTACTGTTGGAGGTAGGTTGTAAGGCCTTGACTACAATGTAAAATAGGTTTTGCAAGTCAAGGTGCATTGTTAGGTTAAGAACTACAGTTAGTGTTGGAGACAGGCCTTTTGGCTTAGATTACAGGGCCAAAATCAAGTTAGATTGAGAGAAAGATCAGTGTTAGGGGTAGGAGTGCAGTGATTGTAAGGAGGTCAGCCAGGTGGGCCTCAGAATAGGAGCTCCCTGACTGGACCAGATTAAACAGCCCCAATTAGGGAGCCCTGGCTGACAGGCATAAACAGGAGTGTCAGAGGATCTGTTCACTCCGACAGCCAGCTCAGACAAAACTAGACTAGGGTCAAGGACTCTCCGCATGTAAATAAAGGGTGACTTGGTGACAGGATATGGGCCCCTGAGGAGTTACTTCAGGGCCAGGTTTAGGTGTGAGGCAATAACAAATATCAGATTCAAAGTTACTGTTTGGCTTGGAGTTTGGAATAGGAGTGATGCTGGGGCCATGGCTGGGATGGGGAGTGGGACATAACTGGCTTTCAGGCTAGGTTGTTTGTATGTCATTTGGAAACAAATGTGGAATGTTGTACTATATTAAGTGATTTGGAGGAGAATGTAGCTGGTCTATTAGTATGTTTGCTGATGACACAGATTAGGGGAGCTGTGGATAGTGAGGAGGATTGCCACTGGATACAGCAGGATATAGATAGGCTGGAGGCTTGGGCAGAGAAATGGCAGATGGAACTTCAAATGCAACTTCAAAACAGTCAAATGCGAGGTGAAGCATTTTGGAAGGAAGTATACAGTAAATGACAAAATCCTTAGAAGCATTAACATATTGAGGCATCTTGGTGTATAGGTCAACAAACAGGAGGCTGGAAGAACACAAGAGGCCAGGCAGCATTTGGAGGAAAGGAGCAGTCAACGTTTCAGTATTTCAATTGTCCTAAAGAAGGATAATACCTGAAACGTGGACTGCACCTTTCCTCCAGATGCTGCCTGGCCTGCTGTGTTCTTCCAGTCTCCTGTTTGTCTATCTTGGATTTTTTGTCTGTAGGTGCACAAGTCCACATTTCCTTGAAAGGGGCAACGCAGGTGGATAAGGTGGAGAAGAAGGTAAATGGTATACTTGCCATCATTGCTTGGGCCATAAAATATACAAATTGGCAAGTCATGTTGCAGCTCTATAGAATTTTATTCAGGCCACATTTGGAATATTGTGTACAGTTGTGGTCGTCACACTACTAGGAGGACATGGACACTTGACAGGGTACAGAAAAGTTTACCGGATCGCTGCCTGGTTTGGAGGGTATTAGCTACGAGGAAAGATTGGACAAGCTTTCACTAAAACAGAGGCTGAGGAATTGATGTGTTAGAAATTTTAAAAATTATGAAAGGCATGGATAGAATGAATGGTCAGTCTTTTTCTAAGGGTAGAAATGTCAATTAGTAAGGGACAATGTTTAAAGATGTGAGGTGCAAGTTTTTTTTGTTTTTTTTTTAACACGGAGGGTTTTAAGTGCCTGGAATGTGCTGCCAGGGGAGGTGGTAGAAGCAGATACAATAGCAACAGTTAAGAGGCATCTTGAAAGATAATGAACAGGCAGGGAATGGAGGGCTCAGGACCCCATAGAGACAAAGGATTTTAGTTCAGAAAGGCATCATGTGTCAGTGAAGGCTTGAAATATAAAGGTTACGTTCCTGTGTTGTACTATTTTTTGTTCTGTTCAATTGTGTTATGACCACTATTTCACAATGAATTGTTTACTATTACTTTCTTAATTAATCCTATTCATTTGTACAATACTAGCTATACAAAACTTTTATCCCCAGCTGATTCTACAATGTTTTGCTCCAGGAAACTTATGAAAGCATCCTAAAAACTCATCTTCTAGGATTCCTTCAATCTCTCCCATACTGATTCTACTTTCTGAATCAAGATTCATTCTCACTAATTTTCCTATATCAGCCATTTTTAGTAACTTATTATCAGAACTACTGCTCCTTTTCCTTGTTTATAGAAGGGATGTTGGCTTTGCAGACTATGCCATCCATTCTTTCCCGTTTCTAAATGCCCTGAAAATGTGGTGGTGAGCTGAGTCCATGAAGTTAGGAATATGCTGTTAGGAAAGAAGTTCCAGGGTTGTGACTTGGCAACAATGAAGTAATGGCAATACAATGCCAAGTTAGGATGGCATGCAACTTGGAGGGGAACCTGCCGGTAATGTTCATGTATATTGAATTTTCATCATTTCATTCAAATTCCCTGCGTTTGGTGCTCTTGTCTTCATAGGTGGAGAGTTTGTGCATTTGGACAGTGTGTGGAAGAAACCTTGGTGAGTTACTGCATGCTGCTGCCACAGCGCGCACTCGTGAAGAGGCTGAATGTTGAAGGTGGTGGAAGGGGCATCACTGCTTTATTCTGATGGTGTCAAGCTTCCTGAGGGTTACTGGAGCCATACTCTCGACTTACCCGGATGATTTTTGGGGTAGCACAGTGGTTAGCACCGCTGCCTCACAGCACCAGAGACCCAGGTTTAATTCCAGCCCTGGGCAACTGTCTGTGTGGAGTTTGCACATTCTCCCCGTGTCTGCATGGGTTTACTCCAGTTTCCTCCTACAGTCCAAAGATGTGCAGGTTAGGTTGATTGGCTATGCTAAATTGCCTGTAGTGCTCAGGGAGGCTGTCTGGGTGGGATGCTCCGAGGATCGGCGTGGACTTGTTGGGCCGAAGGGCCTGTTTCCACACTATAGGGATTCTATTATTCCACAAGACTCTTGACTTATAATCTTGCTTTGGTAAGTCGAGAGGTGTGTTACTCACTGCAAGATTTCTAGTCTCTGACCAGCTCTTATAGCTACATTATTCACACAACTAATCCAGTTCAGTTTGTGGTCAATGGTAATCCCCAGATTGTTGACATCGGAATGGATTCAGTAGTGGTAATTTTATAAAGATTCACTCGTGGAATGAGAGTTTCACTGGCTGATCAGCATTTATTTCCTATTGTTAGTCACCTTTGAGAAGGTGGTGGTGAGCCCCCTTCTTAACCTGCTGCTGTCCATTTGCTGTAGGTAGACTCTCAATGCCCTTAGGAAGAGAGTTCCAGGATTTTGACCCAGAAACTGTGAAGCAATAGCAATATGTTTCCTAGTCAGGATGGTGAATGGCTTGGAAGAGAACATGCAAGCGATGTTCCCATGTATCTGCTGCACTAGTCCTTCCAGATGGAATTGGGTTGTAGGTTTGGATCTGTCTGCAGTGCATCTTCTGGATTGTACCCACTGCTGCCACTGAGGGTGGGATGACTCAATGCTTATGGACGTGGTGCCATTCAAGCAGCCTGCTTTGCTCTGGATGGTGTCAAGCTTCTTCAGTGTTGTTGGAGATGCAGTCATCTAGGTGAGTGGAGAGTATTCTATTATACTTCTGACTTGTACCTTGCAGATGGTGGAAAGGCATCTAAGGATGGGACCAGGCTCATGAATGATGCCTTGCAGATTCAGGAGGGGGTATGTTGTATTCAACTCCAAATTTAACCTTATCCTCAGCTCAAAACAACCCTAATCCTGACCCCATTCCAGTCCAAGGTTAGAATTAGACAGTGGGTGGCATAACACCAATCCAATCCCTAACACTAACTTTAAGTAACCCTCAACCTAAACTTACCCCAACCCTAAATCTAACCCTAGCAAAGGTGAGACTAACCGTAACCCTAAACCCTAAACCCTATCCCTAACTCTAACACCTTGCAATTACTCTCTGCAGTATTCCTAATCACAAATGCATTCTTGCAGCTGCTGCATTTCTATGGAGAGTCCAGTCGCGCTTCTGGTTAATGCAACCCTCAGGGCGCTCATACAGAGAAATGGTAAAGCCATTGAATACCAAGGAGCAGTTGTTAGATTGTCCCTTGTTAGTGATTGTTATTGCCCTCACGTATGTTTGGTGCAAATATTACTTACCATATTTCAACCCAAGTCTGGATACTGTCCAGGACTCGTTACTTGATGAGCATCCTCACTCTGATTCAGGGAAGGTCATTGATGAAGCAGCTAAAGATAGTTGAACCGGGAACACGACCCTGAGAAATTCCTGCAGCAAGGTCCAGGAGCTCAAATAACTGACCTCCAACAACCACTGCTAACTTACGTGCCAGATAGGACTCCAACCATAGGAGAGTTTCCCTCAATGTCCATTGACTCCGGTTTTGCTAGAGCTCCTTGGTGCCAGAGTAACTCTATCTAATGCAGTCCTGATATCAAGAGTCATCATTCTCACTTCACCTCTGCAATTCAGCTCTATTGTCCATGATTGAACCAAGGCTGTAATGAAGTTGGGAGTGGAATAGCTTTGTAGAACCCAAACTGGGCATCAGTGAGCAGGTTATTCATAATACCACTGAATGTCAAAGGGCAATAGTTATATACTGTGAAAATGCAATTGCCTGGCACTTGACTGGAGTTACTTGCTACTCATTAGCTCAGGCTTGGATGTTATCTAGAGCTTGCTGCAAACAGACATGGGCTCTTCTGGAGTCTGAGGAATTGCAAATAGTGTTGAACATTGCGCAATCATTGGCGAACATTCCCACTTCTGACAGAATGTCATTGTCGAAGCAGTTGAAGATGCTGTTTCCTTTTCCAATCGGTCTGTCTTTTTGAAATGTTGTAAACTCTGAAATATTTATTTCTGCATCTTGGTCACCTTGTATCCAGGTCTTTGTAGTATTGATTTGATCTGAATTAGACTTTACTGTGACGTATACTCAAGTAGAGGGATAGGCAGGAGTGTAGTGAAAAGTGTACAAAGTCCCCATTCCTGGCACCATCTTAGATACAAAGATACCTAGATGCAAGATCTTGAGTATAACGTATAAAGTATAAAAAAGGAAGTCGTCCTGAAGGCACAGTTGAGATTCTGGAAGAGAAACTGAAAAATAGGACCTCAAAAAGTAGCAAATCTCCAAATTACTCCTGGGGCCATGTGCTAATGAGTACAGAAATAAGATTTGTGTCTCTAGTTAATAACTTTTATGTAAACTATGGTAATTAAGGTGATATTAAAGATTATATACATAACTGGAGAGAAGATGGTCACACAAGTTAAAAACCAGTCCTCATGGACTGGGGGGGGGGGTTGCAGGTGGTAGTGGTGGTGGTGGAGGTGGTAGATGAAAGCTATGCCGATTCCAGATGTTTTAGTTTTACTACAACACAAATGACCAAATTTGACGTTCACACATTTACTCAAGAATGTTTTGCATTCGATACGACTTTTCCCAGCATACATATTTTGTAACATTGTCAATAGAAGGCCAATCACTATAAATGTTTCACAACTTACATCAGGGATATTTTGTACTTTGCTTAAAAATGAACTAACAAGTCAATAAAATCAGTTAAATGATTAATCTCGACAATAAAATACAAGTCCTGGGATTATAATAGGCTTTTGCAAGATGAAAGAAAGCAGAATTCAATAGCCTGTCTTAAGTGATCGCATATGACGCAGCAGGCATTTTGACAGTTGGCTGTCCCATAGAACCATGCCATTATTTTGCTGGTCTTTAGCTGAATTTCAGCCAATGAATGGATATTTTAGACACAATCATCCCTTCCCTTCCAGAAAGCCAGAACTAAATTCTACCTTGTCTAACTAAAGGAACAGCAAATGTCAACACCTTCAGTTAGCTGAGCTATGCACTCAGCAGTATCTCAGCTATATACAATCTATACTCTCAGAAAAAAAAATCTATTTCAAACTGAACTACTTTCTATAGATACGAAACTCCCAAGCATAATTTATCAACAGCAAAAATGTACCATTAGTCTTCTGCTGACTGAAAAAAAAAGAATCTGTTGAAATTACTGAATAGAATTTTAGAAAACAATGTATTGACCCTGAGCTAGCAATTACAAGTACTTAAAATTCTGATATAAAGATAAATTCAACATTACGATGAAAGCAGGGACCAAAACAAAATTGATATTTGCATTCTGACTCTGTAGCTAAAAATAAATCCTAGAAAGATGCTACTGACCTTCAAACTGTAGAAAGCAACTCAGGCAGATGGTAAAACACAACACAAGGCCAGAATTACCTTTTAGATTTCTCATATAAAAAATTAAATTTCCCTACATGTCAACAAGCACTGTTAATAATGACCAAATTCTGGTGCTTGTGCTGCAGTCTCTTTCCAACACTTCTAAAAGCACCTTTCAAAGCCTGCAATGTCTTGCTTTAATCAAGGACTCACTAATCTCAGCTGTAATCATTCTACAATTATATAGAACCAAAATAAATTACAAATTACACCGAGTGTCTAGCAGATATCTCAACTAAATAACAGGTATGTTTATGCATTGATAGGTGCAACATTATTCCAAATAAGTTCAAGATGTGTATGGTTGCTTTTGTGCAGGTCCTCATCATGGAATGCAGAGGGTAGAACTTAATCTTGGTGATAGGCTTTTGTCCAACAACTGGGGAATTGGTAGAAGTCTCACATCATTTCCTTTGGGGAGTCTACTTAAATGGTCAGCCAATCAGAGGCTAGCAGTTTGCCACTGCTATCAGCCACTGGCAGCAATACATCTACTAGATGCCGAGGGATCACAGTTCAAAGTGAGTGAAGGTTGCTGGATGCAGAGAAAAGTTGAAAGAAAGAATAGGGAGTGGAATTAGTGGCCCTTCCACTTATTAATGCCTAGCCTTCCAGTGAAGAGCCCCTCCTCTCCAACTCCCCCACCTCCATCCTTGCTGGAAAGCTGTCTAACAAACTTGACACAATTTGCTTGGGTTCCCTGCATGGCAAGTGCCCCGTCAGCTCCTGTTCAAACAAAAGTGGCTGCAGCTTGAAACCCTCAAACAGATATTAATTGCCTGTGGAGCATGGAGAGGGGGATTCTCACCTGCAACCCTCCTGGTTAATTAAATTCCTCCCATTGGCCCCTTTGGGGATGAGTGGGCACTACAGTCCACTGAATACATTTTCTTACGCAGAATCCTGATCTCTTTAACGACGTAAAATCAGAATGAGTTTAAAAATACTTTAAAGATTCACTAGCTACAGACCTGCATTTACTTTGAAATTAATATGTTAAAATGAAAAAGTCCTGTGTTCACAAACACAATGACCCAGATACAGTGGTGCCAATGGCAATCTGAAAACAAATAAAGCAGCAACCATGCATCATTGTTGAGACATTAAAAGTAAATTTGAAATTAAAGTCAAAGTCACAATGATATGAGAGTAATTTTAAAAAAAAGCAATGTGCAAAGACTCTTCTCAGCAACTTGTGTGATTACCGCAACTGTTGCTCTAAGATTATTATCAAACAGCTCATTAGTAGAACTTGTTGCGAGGGTCTAATGCAGTGAGCAGTATCTTCAGGAGCAATTTTCTTGGGTTCTATAGGGCCAAAGAGCACAGGTGCATCCGTACTCATGAAGTCAAACTCAGAGTGACAATCCAACCCAAAACAGCCACTTCCACTTTCTTCACCACTGCTTTCATCACCTAAGGAAAACAGAACAATTAAGTTATTTTCGGACTGCTTATCGCACAATTATAGCATTGCTTTAATTAAACAATAAAAACAAAAATCAATTTATAATGGTCGTAATTGCTGGAACATTTAAAATAACAGAAATGCTATTTGAGCTGCAAACATCCAGACAAGTAGGGAGTACTCCATCACATTCGATGGGCTGAAGGGCCTCTTTCTATCCTGTGAAAACTCTGACTCTGTGTTATGCCTGGCTTCCGCTCTGCGCATGGTGGGCATACTTGTGGAGATAGGTGATGAGTTACACACCACAGAATCCAAGTCCCTGACAAGCTCTCATAACCAAAGAAATTATAATGGCTAGTCTATTTCAGTTTCTGCTCAATGGCAATCCCTAGAATGTTGACAGTGCGCAAGATGGTGAGGATAATGCTTTTGAACATCATAAGGCGGCTGTTAGGTTCTCTTGTTGGACATGGCCATTGCTTCAAGTCAGGTGGCAAACATGTTACTTGCCATTTATCAACCTAAATCTGAATGCTGACCAAGATCAGAGAAGATATTATTGTCACAGAGGTAGCACAACACAGGTTCACCAGGCTTGTTCCCGGGAGTGTAGGACTCTCACATCTCGAGAAATTGGGCAAATCAGGTGCACTGATGATGTTACTCTGCTGAAATGAAATGTCTGCGGAACAACGAACGAGCTCAGCAAGCCAACCAACCACAGCCCCAGCTCCATATCTACTCCAAAACCTTACAGGTGCTTGTTTTTGAGAGCTGCAGTCCGAATGGGTTGAAGGGTGTTTTTCTGTGATGTAGACCTCTGTGATTTCAAAGAATGAAATGTGACTTTACTGCCACCTACAAAACACTTAAAAGGGATAAAAGCAAAATATTGTGGATGCTGGATATCTGAAACAAGAAGCGAAAAGGCTGGAGAAACTCAGCAGATCTGTCAACATTGATGGGTGGGGAAGAAAGTCCAGTAGGAGTCTTCTTCAGAATACAACTTAAAGGGATAGACAGGCATTACAACTTGAATGCCTATCCCTACACTGACAACACAGTAAAATTGAAATATTCAAATCCTCTCAAATTTGACACTTTGGAGTTGCCCATGGTTGAAGGTCGCATAAAATGGCTCCTGGGGTTTTTAGCTGGCATAAGATGGCCAAAGAGAATTGTTAGTTGAAGCAGCAATTTTGACAGTCAGAATTGTGCCCTTCATACACATGGCAACCATGTAAATTAATGAAGTGCTTCACAGAAGTCTTAGTAGGAAAGAGAAAATATGCTATTTGGTGAAGCGTAGAAGGGAAGGTCTTTTTAAGTAACTGCCATTACATATTATAATTTCAGTATGAATAAGTGCAACCAGCAAATTAACATTAAGGAATTTAGCTAAATTCCTTTAGACAAATGGCTGTAGATCATAGAAAGAAGCCCCCATGACATCAGCAGGGAGGACTGAATGACAAATAGTGTAAACACCAAGAACGGGAGGGCATATGACAAATATTATAAACACCAAGGATAAGTCACATCTAATGAAAAGCATAAAACAGATAGCCTCATGACAGCACACTGGGGAGAAAGAGACAGCATTGTAAGGGGCAATTACAAAGCAAACAATCTGAAGATGCGCACGTTAAGTGCATTGGCCATTATGAATGTGTAGGCTAGATGCATTAGCCATTGGAAATGCAGAGTTACAGGGATAGGGTAGACAGGGTTTCTATGATTACTTAGTCATTATGACCTCGGGAAAATAAAAAAATCGCAGCTTCATAAGATAACAAACAGTATCCACTCAGTATGATGCAGCTGGCAAATGTCTGGGGAGGGGTATATGGTTAGTGGGGAGGTAGCAAATGCCAATGTCAATGTTGCATGTAATCATAATGTGGAATATATAAACATACTGTACTTTATTGGGAGAGTTGGAGTCTGTCTCCAGAGACCTTTCCCAGCCTGCGTTGGTAATGAGCTCCGAATAAAGATCGACTTATGCTTAACATGGGACTCAAGAAACACTTTAGAATCCCTTTCCAACCCCAATGGTTCCTAACGAGGCTCTGTGAATTAGGAATACTAGACTTTGTGAATAACCAATAAATACTAGGTTTCTGGCTTAACCAAAAGGATTAACAACTTATTCATTCAAGCTAAACCACATGGTATTTAATTGATGGCTATGAGTTAAACCCAATCCTCATTGTGAGAATGGGAGCCAGAATCAAAGACGGACACACAGACACAATTAAGGGATAAATCAAAAGAAACAATAAAGGAGATGTAACTGGCCAGTTCACCTAAGCAGACTCCAGGATCCAAAACATCATTAGGCACATGTGACTGTATCTTACTTGGTTTCTGAAGAGGCTAATGCACGCAAATAGTTCTACTGGGTTCAGAGGAATATTCGCTCAATACTTGTAACTTAGATTCTATACTCTGGGTAGGCAATCAGGCTGCAATCAAACCTCTGCCCTGTAGTTCTTGCAGGCACAATCCTTGTGACTCAAACCAGTTCAAACCTTATGAAGCCCCAGTTAACATTCAACGTCTGCCATCTGTTTGAGCATAAGAGCCCTCCAGAACCAAAACTTCTGCAGCGTTCTTTGAACAAGAATCAACCTGCAAATTAATTTCCAGGCCTGACCTCACAGCAAATATCAGATTACTTGTTGTTTCCTTTTTTTAAAGAAGCTGCAGTTTATAGTCAAAAAAATCACCTTCAATTCTTAGCTCCAAACCAAAAATGAGAGGAAAAAGAAATGAAGGTCTCAACACAGGGTAGATGCAGTTAAGATGTTTCTTGTTTGGAAGAATCTAGAACCAGGAGGCACAATTTAAAAACAAGAGGGATGCCAAATCAGACCGAGATAAATAGAATTTCTTTACACAGAGCGTGATGAGTCTTTGGAATTCTCTGCACCAAAGTGCTGACGAAGTCTCTTGATATATTTAAAGTGCAGGCTGATAAATTTTTGATTATCAATTATATGCAGAAATATGGCTATAGTACCTGTAAAGGCACTGAAGTGTTCGACTAGCCATGGTTATATTAAATCATGACTGAGCAGCCCCGACAGGCTGAATGTCCTACTGATGTTCCTAGGTCTTACTGCACACAGACCAGGTCTGCTTCAGTATCGGAGGAATCACAAACGTGTAATCAGCAGTGAATATCCCTACTTCTGACCTTATGATGGAGAGCAGGTGGAGCAATAATAGGTAGTTGGATCTAGGACACTATCCTGAAGGCGAAATGCATTGGAACTGAAATTATTGGCCTCCAACAACAATAATCATCTCTATTAATACTCGGTACAATTCTAGTCAGTTGAGAATTTTTCCCCAATACCAACTGATTTCCATTTGGCTAGATATGACACTCACTCAAATGTTGTTTTGATTTAAAAGACAGCTACTCCTACCTCGTCTGAGAAATTCAGTTCCTTTTACCATGTGTTACAACCCACTGGGTACTGCACTGTAAATCCTCACTATTCTCGGAGGCATACCAAATGTTAAGGTTTCTTTTAAAAAAAGCTACACACAGTACCCCAACTTACCTGACTCTTAGACCAAGTTTGATAAAAAAGCATGCACTATTACTGTACTATGCAGGGAGGCCATGGCCTAGTGGTATTACCGCTGGACTGTTAATCCAGAGATCCAGATAACATTCTGGAGACCCAGGTTCGAATCCCGCTATGCCAGATGGTGGAATTTGAATTCAATAAAGTATCTGGAATTAAGAATCAAATGATGACCATGAATCCTTTGTTGGAAAAACCCACCTGGTTCACTAACGTCCTTTAGGGAAGGAAATTTCCATCCTTACTGGTCTGGCCTACATGTGACAGCAATGTGATGGACTCTCAACTGCCCTCTGAGAAATTAGGGATGGGCAATAAACGTTGTCTTGCCAGCGAAGCCCTCATCCCATTAACGAATCAAAAAACTAAACTAAAATTAGCCATAAATAACTAGACTACAGCAAAAAATAAAAATGATATACGCAGATAATGCGATTAACTGAAACTCTGATCTACTTTCAAACTCCCATTTACAGACAAACATACACAAACAGAAAAATAGATTATTGGTGGAGGTAGAATAAACTGGAAAGTCAGTTCAGTGGTCTGTGTTTCCCAATTCTAGTCTTGCGATGATTAGTCTTTGGCAAGCCAGGCCTTTGGTGTTCACTTGTTTCCCGCTAGCTCTTAAGTATTATAGAGTGACTAATTCACTTGGAAAATGTTTCTGATTTCTCAATTCAAAAGTCACAGTTCACAGCTGTAATTCTGGGCGTCTTCAAGCTGTATATAGATTTGGCAAATCAAATCAGGAAAGGCATGTGGAGGAGGAATTCCTAGAATGTATACAAGATCATTTTCTGGATCAATAAGTTGAGAAACCAACTAAAGAACATCTAATGAGAAAGGCATAATTGGCGCAGTAGCTGTGTGAGGCGCTTTGGAGAAGAGTGGCCATACAATGATGAAATTCTTCACTACGAGGCACAATGATGTAGTTTATTCTTAGACTACAGTCCTTAATCTAAACAAAGGAAACTACAAGCATACGAGGTGGGAGATGGCTATGATAAAACGGGGAATGTACTTCAAGTCATAGAGCAGTACAGCATGGAAAAATACCCTCGGCCCAACTCTTCCATGCCAACCAGTATCCTAAATTAATCCAGTCCCATTTGCCAGCATTTGGCCCATATCCCTTTATACCCTTTCTATTCATATACCCATCCAGATGCCTTTTCGATGTTGTAATTGTACCAACCTCTCCCACTTCTTCTGGCAGCTCATTTCATACATGCATCATCCTCTGCGTGAAAAAGTTGCTCCTTAGGTCCCTTTTTAAATCTTTCCCCTCTCATCTTAAAATAGAAGGGATGACGGCAGATAGACAATGGCAAATATTTAAACAGCACATGGATGAACTGCAACAACTGTTCCTTCCTCTCTGGCTCCAAAATAAAATTGGAAAGGTGGCTGGGCCATGGCTTATGAGAAAACCTGCTGAGCTTTTCCAGCAGATAGTAGGAACTGCAGATTCTGGAGAATCTGAGATAACAAGGTGTAGAGCTGGATGAACACCGCAGGCCAAGCTGCATCAGAGGAGCAGGAAAGCT
>JAHRHZ010000203.1:821134-887646 GCA_024137785.1 Ginglymostoma cirratum | reverse complement strand
AGGCCAAGCTGCATCAGAGGAGCAGGAAAGCAGCAGAGGAGCCCGAAACATCAGCTTTCCTGCTCCTCTGATGCTGCTTGGCCTGCTGTGTTCATCCAGCTCTACACCTTGTTATCTGAGCTTTTCCAGCAGCTTTGTTTTTGTTCATGGTTATTGAGAAATTTGGGATATGATTAGATTCAAGGAAGGGGTATACAAATTTGCCAAGAAAGCAGCAGACCTGAGGATTGGGAACAATTTAGACTTCAACAAAGGAGGAGGAAGGGGTTAAAGGAAGGAAAATAGAGTGTGAGAGTAAGCCTGCAAGGAGCATAAAATCTAATTGTAAAAGATTCTACAGTTATGTGAAGAGGTCCCTTTCAGTCAGAAACTGGGGAAATTACAAAGAGAACAAAGAAATGGCAGACCAATTAAGTACGTACTTCTGTTCAGTCTTCACAAGGGAAGATACCAATAACATTCCAAAAATGTTGAGGAACAGTGTTGGAGAAATTGATGGGATTAAGTACTTCGCTAAGTAGCCTGAGAAACAGTGGATGCATTGGATGCACCTTTCAAGATTCTACAGACTCAAACAATTCCTATGGATTGGAGTGTAGCTAATGTAACCTCACTAATAAAAATTGGAAGTACACAGAAATCAAGTAATTGTAGACCAGTTAGCCAGACATCAGTAGTGGGGAAAATGCTAGCGTCTATCATAAAAGATTTAATAGCAGAGCACTTGGAAAACAGTGACAAGATCGCACAGAGTCAGCATGGAAGTACGAACGGGAACTGTTTTTTTGAGGATGTAACTAGTAGAATTGATAAGGGGTAGTAGAATTGATAAGGGGTAGCCAGTGGATTTAGTTACAGAAGCCTTTTGATAAAGTGTCCAATAAGAGATTAGTATGTATGATTAAAGCCAGGGTAGCATACTGACATGGATGGAGAACTAGTTGGCAGACAGAAAACAAAGAATAAGAAAAAAAAAGGATCTTTTTCTGAGTAACAGGCAGTAGCTAATGGGGTGATGCAGGAATCAGTGTTCCAACCCCAGCCAGAGTATACGTTAATGATTTATATGAGGGAACTAAATGTAATACGCCCAAGTTTGCAAACAAACAACACAAAGGTGGGTGGAAGGGTGACCTATGAGAAGGATGCAGACCAGTTGAGTGAATGGCAAATGCATCGTACATTTTTAAATTCACTTGTGGAATGTGGGCATTGCTGACTAGACCAACATTTATTGCCCATCCCTAGCACACCTTGAGAAGGTGATGGTGAGCTACCTTCTTGAACCACTGCAGTCCAAGTGCTGCAGGTAGACCCACAATGCTGTTAGGAAATTCCAGGATTTTAACTCAGCAACAGTGAAGATACAGCTGTAAACTTCCAACTCAGGATGCTGAGTGGCATGTAGAGGAACTTGCAGGAGGGACAGGAAACCAAGAGTAAGAAAAAAATGGTCTTTTACTGAGTGACTGCAAGATGAAGTGTAATGTAGATAAAAGCTAGGTCATTTACTTTTGTACCAGAAACAGAAATGCAGGTTATTATCTGAATGGCGATAGAGAAAGTGGGAGGTGCAACAAGACCTGGGTGCTTTTATACACCAGTCAGTGAAAATAAGCACGTAGGTGCAACAAATGGTATAAAAACCGAAAGAACTGTGGATGCTATAAATCAAGAACAAAAACAAAGTTACTGGAAAAGCTCAGCAGGTCTGCCAGCAGCTGTGAAGGAAAAAACAGAGTTCACATTTCGGGTCCAGTGACCATTCCTCAGAACCCAACAAATACAACATACAATGAATACAACAAATAGTATGTTGGCTTTCATACTTGAATCATCTCACTTTAGGAGCAGGGATGTCTTGCTACAATTGTACAGGGCCTTGCTGAGACAACACCTGGAATATTGTGTGCAGTTTCGGAATCCTTATCTGGAGGAAGGATGTTTTAACTATGGAAGGAATGCAACAAAGGTTTACCAGGCTGATTCCTAGGATGGCAGGACTGATAGGTGAAGAGATATTAGTTCAGTTAGGACTGTATTGACTGGAATTTAGAAGAATGAGGGAGGATATCATAAAGATCTACAAAATTCTAATACGACTAGACAGGGTAAATGCAGGATGTCTCCGATGACCAAGGAATCCAGAACCAAAGATCACTGTCTAAGGATATGGGGCAGGCCAAGTTGGACTGAGATGATAAAAACTTCTTTACCAACAGAGAGGAAAGCCTGTGGAATTCTCCGCCACAGAAAGCAGTTGAGGCCGAAACATTAAATGTTTTGAAGGAGTTCAATACAGTTCAGAGGTCTGAAGAAATCAAAGGGTATGGACAGAAAGCGGGAACAGAGTACGGAGTGGGATGATCTGTAACAATCACCTTAAATGGTGAACAAACTCAGGGATAAATGGCCGAATGGCCTACTGCTGCACATATTTTCCATTCTTTTCACAACACTAAACAAGCACAACATCAGCATAGAGAAAACCGAGCGAGGACATGATTGAGGTGTAAAGATTCTGAGGGTGTATGGACAGGGTGAATAGAGAGCAGCCGTTTCCCTTCGTTGAAGGGTCAATCACGAGAAGGCAAAGATTTAGCATAAGGGGGGTGGTTCAGAGGGGATTTTTCACTCAGGGTAATGGGAATCTGGAATGAACTGACTAGGAAGGACTGGAGACCGGAAACCTTACCACCTTTTAAAAAAATATTTGAATGAGCACTTGAAATATCGTAACATTCAAGGGTGTGGAACAAGTGCAGAAATTGGGATTAGCATGCCTTTAGTGGTAGTTATGTTGGCGTAGACTCAATGGGCCGAAGGCTGTATGACTCTATGACTATCTCATCACTTATTTCCAGTTCTAATTTGGTCAGTTATTTGAGAATTAAACAGCTTCACTTGGAAATAACTCCACGGATCATGATCATCCTGTAGCCACAAAACATGGTTCACAATACATACAGGCAACTAGGGATGGGCAAGAAATGCTGGCCCACCAGGGATGCCCACATCCCACAAACGAATACAGGAAAATAAAATGGAATTCTATGCAGTGGAATTTTGCAGCAGCGTGGTCAATCCCTTTTCCCACTGCAGTCCACAGGTTTGAGTGAGCGAGGCAAAAATAAATTACTCGGTTCTTAACGAAATTCAACGTTATTTTAAAAAATGTGTTTCATTATAAACATGTGATACACAAAACAAAACATGGCCTACATCCAGTCATTCTGTTTATGTAAACATTCACAGTCTTAGAATTTCTTAAATGTTACCCTATTCTATCATTTACGTTCAGGATAATGTACTCACAATTATATCATTTGTCTCATCAATGTGAACAAGTTTTACACGACAGGCATTCTGACAAAGGGTCACTCGACCCAAAACATTAACTCTGATTTCTCTCCACAGATGCTGCCAGATCTGCTGAGCTTTACCAGCAAGTTCTGTTCTTGTTCACATGAAAGGGTTACAATAAAAAATTCCATCCGAAGAATCTGGAATTCCAATTTTGTAACTTTCTAATGAAGGATAGTGGATTATGATCTTACTATGTCAGATTATATTTTCAGTTATGAGTGGTGTACCACAAGGATCTGTTCTGGGTCCTCTTCTATTTGTGATTTTTGTAAATGATTTGGATGAAGGAGTGGAAAGGGTGGATCAGTAAGTTAGCGATGATACGAAGGTGGGTCGCATTGTGGACAGTGTGGAGGGCTGTTCTAGGTAACAAAGGGGCATTGATAGGATGCAGAGCTGGGCTGAGAAGTGGCAGATGGAGTTTAACCCTGAAAAGTGAGAGATGATTCATTTTGGAAGGACAAACTTGAAAGCAGAATACAGGGTTAACAGAAAGATTCTTGGCATTGTGGAGGAGCAGAGGGATCTTGGGGTTCATGTCCACAGTTCCCTGAAAGCTGCCACCCAGGTGGATAGAGTTGTTAAGAAGGCGTATCGTGTGTTAGCTTTCATTAATAGAGGGATTGAGTTCAAGAGCCGTGAAGTTATGCTCCTGCTGTACAAAAGCCTGGTCCGGCCACATCTGGAGTATTGTGTCCAGTTCTGGTCGCCTCATTACAGGAAAGATGTGGAAGCATTGGAAAAGGTGTAGATGAGATTTACAAGGATGTTGCCTGGAATGGAGGAAAGGTTGAGAGAGCTAGGGCTTTTCTCTTTAGAACGACGATGGATGAGAGGTGACTTGATAGAGGTGTACAAAATGATCAGAGGTATAGATAGAGTGGACAGCCAGAGACTTTTTCCTAGGGTGGAGGTAGCTTTTACGAGGGGACATAGTTTTAAAGTGAAAGGAGGTAGATATCGGAGAGACGTCAGAGGTAAGTTCTTTACTCAGAGAGTGGTCAGGGCGTGGAATGCATTGCCGGAGCAGGTAGTGGAGTCGGCCTCATTAGGGGCATTTAAGTGGCCATTTGATAGGCATATGGATGATAGTATAAGGCAGCCCTGGAGGTTAGACAGACCTTAGGATTAGGGTAAAAGTTCGGCACAACACTGTGGGCCAAAGGGCCTGTACTGTGCTGTACTGTTCTATGTTCTATGTTCTATTATGGAATTCAAAGCTCTGAGCAGCTAACAGCCATCCCAAAGTCTCTTTTTCTACAATACAGTGCTTCTTGTGATACTGGTTTAGTTTCTTACAGAAGCACCCCACTGGCTTCTCTATTCCTCGCTCATCCTGCAAAAAGACAGCGTTCCTCTCCAAATCACTAGCATTCATTGCCATTCTGAAAGATCTGGAAGAATCAGGGGTGGCCAACACTAGTTCATTTATTAATATTGCCTTCAGCTTCTCAAATGCAGCTAAGTATTCTGCTGAGCATACCACTTTTGCTTGTTTCTTTAAACAAGTTTGTACTGCTATTGTAGCAATCTATTGTATGGAATTTACACAAAAGACTCTGAAAAAAATCCATATGTTGATGAAAACCTCGTGATTTCGGGTTCAGTCTTAAGAGTCAGGAGTTCTTCTACTGTCTTCACGTTTGCTATCTTTGACAACACTTGTCCTTGTCCAAGCACATATCCTAAGTAAGTCACTCTTGATTTTGCAACCACTTTTGACTAAATTTTATCACTAAACCAACCAACTAATTACTTAAACCTGTCTTCGACTTGTCTTACAAGGTCCAAGTGTGACTTTACAATTATAAACTCAAACTTTGACTAGATTCATAAGCCTCTGAAATGCAGCTGGAGCAGTTTTTAACCCAAATGGTATGTCCCAACATTGTTATAATCTATCTGATGTAACAAAATCAGAAATTTCTTTAACCCTTGATGTTAACGGTAATTGCCAGTACTCCTTCAGTAGATCAATATGAGAAAGGAATAAGGCACTGCCAGCCCTATAAACGTACTCTTCTAATCATGGAATTGATTCCAAATCTGTTTTTGTGACCACATTCAACTTTGTATATTCTATACAAAGTCTAGCTGATCCATTCAGTTTAGGAACCAACACTATAAGTGAACTCCAGCTACTTTGACTGGGTCCAATCCAGTGGTTCTTTAGCAAGTACTGAATATATTTTCACCTTGTCTTGTTTTACTTGGTTGATCCAATAAAGATGTTGTTTTATCAGTCCCAACTCTCATCCACATTAAGTCTAGCTAATGTAATACATCCAGGTGTATCTTCGCAGATTACCTCACACTTTCTCAGTCGTCTTACAAGTTGCTCCCATTGTCCCTTCTTTAAATATGAGAACATAGCGTCTAACTGTCCAAGTATTTCTGCATTCACTCGTTGAATCGTAGGAGGTTCACCTTGAGAACCATATACTCCTCCTTCTACCTCACTTTCATGATTGCCATCATTTTCCACTTTCTTAGCACCTGACACACTTGTTCCTCCTTATCCTCTTCCAGACGATAATATCTTTCCAGCGTGTTTGTGTGACATAACTGATTCTTCTTCCGATAATCAGGAGTATTTATCAGATAAGTCATTTTACTAACCCTTCAAGCAACCTTTATATGGATCACTGAATTTCACTTTTAAAATATCCACACTGTAAAGGCACATCACTTTTTCATTTGATGCTGTTTGTATTGATGAAGTGGTTTACCACAGCTACTTCACAGAATCACCACGACAGTAACTTCAGCTGACTTAATCCTGGGCGAGGAGGGACTATTTTATGAGAGGAGTCATAGTCATAGGATCAGACAACATGAAAAACAGACCATTTGGTCCAACCAGTCCATACCAAATGTAATCCCAAACTAAACTAGTCCTACCTGTCTGCTCCTGACCCATGTCCCTCCAAACCTTTCCTGTTCATGCACTTATCCAAATCTCTTTTAAATGTTGTAATTGTACCCAAATCCACCACTTCCTCCGGAAGTTCATCCAAACGCGAACCACCCTCTCTGTAAAAAATTTGTCACACATGTATTTTCTAAATCTCTCTCCTTAAATCTCTCACCTTAAAAATGCATCCCCTAGTCTTGAAATCCCCCATCCTAAGGGGATGAATACTACTGTTAACTCTATCCATACCCCTCATTATTTTATAAACTCCTATAAAGTTGCCTCTAGGTTGGGTCTGTAGTCATTGTAATTTAGAGGAAATGAGAAGCAACCCTATTGAACGATACACTATTCTTCAGGGACTTGGCAGAGTAGATTTATTTCGTCTTGTGATTGGCTGTAGATTCTGAGGACATAATCTCAGAGGGAAGTGTTGTATATGGAAGACAGAGGTGAAGGGAAATTTCTCTACAGAATGTAGTGATTCTGTGGAAATCTTTACTTCAGAGTGCCTGTTTTAAAGCAGAGGTTGACCCCGCTCTAAGAACTAAAACTAAAACACCCACAAAGGAGCACCTTGCCCTATAATCTGTAAAAGGGATGTGAAAAATAGTGTAACCTGCTTATCAGCCACTTCTCGTGGTTAAATAAAATAAATCCCTGGCACTCACTTTAAAATCAACAACAATTTATGTAACTCTAACAGTAAACAAATTAACTAAACCATTAACAAACAGAATAAACCCCTTCTAACTATGAACTATTCCCAAATAAAGCAAGATTTTAATGGTATGCTGTTCCAATAAATATAAGTCCCACTTATAAACAAAGAACTAGGTCTCTTGAAATTACAGCTAGGTTACGTGTTTTCTGAAATGTCCTGTGCCTTCTCCATCGAATCCTGTGTCAGGAATGTCTTCTCTGACAATTTTTCACTCAGAAAAATTAACTGGCTGTGCCATTGGTACCATTGTTACTTAGATGGTGCTTACTCTAAGACGCGGAGGAGAGTCTGAGTGCCAGCGATTCTCTTGAGAACCGAGGGCTATTAGCTTGGGTGGATGGCAGCTAGCTCTGGGGTCCTTGTGCAACTGCCCCCTTCTTTTTATACCATTGATTACATATCAATATTTACAATAAGATTGGTCTTATGTTGTCAAAACCATCAGACTTAAATTTAATAGGTTGCTGGTATCTGAGTACCTGGTTAAAATTGATTGGCTAAATTCAAAAGCCTGCTGTTGTGGTAAAAAAAAAACCTGCTGCTTGGCCTGCTAACACTTACTGCCTTTCGATACAAATGTTTCAATTCAAGTGCTCTGTCAACTTGCAAACTTTCAAGCTTTGGCTCACAGACATCCATTTTAAATCTCTAAGCACAGAAAAAGCACATGATCTTTTAAAGGGATCATGCAATGCTTTCCCCCTAGCATTTTAAAAACACCAAATTCCAACTTTCTGCCTCCCAGTCCACAAGTACTCTACCCAACTTTGCAACAGGGCTATTGAGGTTGGATTTTCAAATATATTCAATGCTGAGATAGATTTTTAATCAATAAGACATTCAAAGGTTATGGGGAAAAGGCAGGAAACTAAAGTTTAGGATTATCAGATCAGCCAAAATATCACTGAGTGACAGAGTGACGTGAGAAAGTGCCTACTTCTGCCCCAAATCTTATGGTCTTATGTTGTCATCCTCAAAACTGAAACAGATAGAACTCTCAAATTCCTTAACCTTACTTTGTTCTTTATTACTTAAAAATCTGGGTGACATTTAATCCAATCCGACCCACACAATCCGACCCGACTTACATCAACTGTTCAAAATTAAATGTGAAAAGTTCTTCATATCTGATACAACCCTCTCTGCTTTATCAGCATCACCATACTCCTTCTGAATCTTGTGTGCCAGGTCTGGTTTCAAAAAATGATTCATTGCAATAAGACACCAAAATTACATGTTCACCATTCCCTGGGTATTTCTGGTGGCTTCATTATTTTGTTAGAACAAAAAACAAAGAACAACACAGCATAGGAACAGGCCCTTCGGCCCTCCAAGCCTGCACTGACACATTTTGCCTTTCCATGCTAAAACTGTCTTCACTTACAGGATCCATATCTCTCTATTCCCTTCCTATTCACGTATTCATTCAGGTGCTTCCTGAATGAGGCTATTGTGTCTGCTTCCACCACCACCTCAGGCAACACGTTCCAGGCACTCACCACCCTTTGTGTGAAAAACTTGCCTCGCACATCTTTTTTAAACTTGCCCCCCACCCCCCAACCACCACCCCCATCCCACCCCAACCCCCAGCACTTTGAACCTGTGTCTCCTAGTAATTGACCCCTTCACCCTGGGAAAAAGCCTCATACTTTCCACTGTATCCATGCCTTTCACAATTTTATAAACTTCCCTCAACCTCCTCCATTCCAGTGAAAACAAACCCAGTCTAGTCAACCTTCCTTCATAGCTAAAATCACCCATACCAGGCAACATCCTGGTAAACCTTCTCTGTACCCCCTCCAAAATATCCACATCCTTCTGGTAGTGTAGTGACCAGAACTGTACACAATATTCCAATACTAGTCACAAATAGTCCCCATTAACAACGATTCACCCTCCCAGCCTGATCGTTATTAACTCCTTTGTCTGTCCAACTGCTCTTCCCTCTCTTTAGGCTCTATCCTATCATTTACTCCCTACCCCATCCCCCTCCCTATTTTCTGCATATAAACTGACATTTTCCCAGCCACCATTGGTTCTGAGGAAAGGTCACCGGACTCGAAATGTTAATTCTTTTTTCCTTCACAGATGCTGCCACACCGGCTGAGCTTTTCCATTAACCTTGTTTTTGTTCCTGATTTACAGCATCTGTAGTTCTTTCCATTTTCATACAATATTCCAAGTGTGGCCTAACTAAAGTTCTAGAAAGCTGAAGCACAACTTGTCTATCCTTATACTCATTGCCCTTTCCGATGAAGGCAAGTGTGCCATAGGCCTTTTTTACTGCCTTATCTACCTGCACTGCCACCTTCAATGATCTGTTGACCTGCACACCCAGATCCCTCTGCACATCAGTACTCCTAAGGGTTCTGCCATTCACTGTATAATTTCCATCTGTACTTGACCTTCCAAAATGCATTAACTCACATTTGTCTGGATTAAACTTCATTTCCCATTTTTCTGCCCATGGCTCCAACTGATCTATATCCTGCTGTATCCTCCGACAATCCTCCTTACTATCTGAAAATCCACCAATCTTTGTTTTGTCTGCAAACTTACTAATTAGACCAGCTACATTTTCCTCCAAATCATTTTTGTAGATCATGAACAGCAAAGGTCCCAACACTGACCCTATGGAACACCCTCACTAGTCTCAACCCTCCATTCCGAAAAGCATCCTTCCACAGCTACCCTCTGTCTCTTATGTCTAAGCCAGTTGTGTATCCATCTTGCCACTCACCCCTGATACCATATGACTTCACCTATTGTACCAGACTGCCATGAGGGACCTCGTCAAAGGCTTTACTGAAGTCCATGTAGACAACATCAACTAATTTTCCCTCAATCATCTTCGTCACGTCCTCAAAACACTAGATCGAGTTAGTGAGGCACGACCTCCCCTGCGCAAAACCATGCTGTCTATCACTAATAAGTCCATTTGCTTCTAAATGCATGCAGATCTTGTCCAGAGAATCTTTTCCAATAATTTCCCTACTACTGATGTGAGACTCACAAGCCTGTAAGTTCCAGGATTATCCCTGCCACCCTTCTTAAGCAATGGGACAATACTGGTAATTCTCCAGTCCTCTGCAACCTCACCTCTGACCAAGGTCGTAATATTGCTGGTCATCCAAGGTTTACGTAACTTGCCATACCTACCCCTCATTCTCACAGGAATGTGCCTCTCCTGGACTCTTAACTGCCATTTGAAATACTCCCAACAATATCTAATGTAAATTTACCCTCAAGCAGTCACCCGCAATCAAAACTCTCCAGTTCCCGCTAATATTGCTGTAGTTCATCTTCCCCCAATTTAACACCTTCACCTGAGGACTGCTGTTATCCCTCTCCATGAGTATCTTAAAACTCTCAGTATTATGGTCACTACTCCCGAAATGCTCCCCCATGTTATAGCTCCTCAGCTCCTGTCACGTGTAGAATCATAGAGCTGGGCAGTCTCATATTGCCACAAACACTGAATACTCCATTCTTTGTGGTACTGTTGAAGGTCCCATTTGAGTCATAAAAGCCTCCGGAGAATGAGTGTTTTCCCAGAAAATGGTTTAACTGTTCAGAAAGTGTGCTTCTTTCTGAAAATCTCATTCCAGTTAATACTATGAGACTATATTCAAAACTTTAGCATAGTCCAATATTTTAAATACAAATACTGTGTTTGGAATTTCTGAATATAATTTTTTTTCAATTTCGTTTTTGACCTATTAAATCGCATTATATGCTCGTCAATGGAATAACTGGGCTTGTACTCACTGAATTTAGAAGAGTGAGGGAGGAGGGCGCGAATCTCAGAAACATAAAATCCTGTTGGGACTAGATGTGGGAAGCATGTTTCTGATGTTGGTGGGCGGGGGGTGGGGTGGGGGGGGGAAGTCCAGAACTAGGGGTCGCAGTCTCAGAATGGGGGTAGGCCATTCAGGACTGAGATGAGGGGAAATCTCTTCACTCAAAGTTGCGAACCTGTGGAATTCTCTACCACAGAAAGCTGTTGGGGCCAGTTCGTTAGATATATTTAAGATAGAGCTGGGTGTGGCCCTTGCAGCTAAAGTGATCAAGGCGTATGGACAGAAAGCAGGAGTGGGATACTGAGATTGCATGATCAGCCACAATCATATTGAATCGTGGTGCAGGCTTAAAGGGCCAAATGGCCTACTCCTACACCTATTTTCTATGTTTCTATGTAACCGTATGGCTTCCTAAACATGTCAACCTGACCAGGTCTAGTATGAATTTAATATATTGCCTTTCTTATAAATTTTGACCATAATTGTTATTAGATTATCCAAACCTTCCAGAGTTCAATTTTTGAGCTTCTAGTTATGCAAGAACATAAGACCTAGGAGCAGCAGTAGTCCATCTGGCACATCGAGACTGCTCCACTATTCAGTAAGATCATGGCTGATCTTTTTGTAGACTCAGCTCCACTTACCCACCTGCTCACAGTGACCTTTAAATCCTTTACTGTTTAAAAATCTAGCTTTGCCTTGAAAACATTTAACGAGGTTCCCTGGGCAGGGAATTCCACAGATTCACAATCTTTTAGGTGAAGAAGTTCCTCCTTAGCTCAGTCCTAAATCTGCTCCCCGTTATTTTGAAGCTCTGCCCCCTAGTTCTAGTTTCACCTGGTCACAAATTGCAACACCAGGTTATAGTCCAACAGGTTTATTTGATAACACAAGCTTTCAGAGCCTCAGTTCTTCTTTCATCTGCCAGTGGAAACAACCTCCCTGTATGTACCTTACCTCTTCTCTTCATATTTCTTTAAGTTTCCATATGATACTCCCCTCCATTCTTCCAAATTTCAATGTGTATAGTCCCAGTCTACTCTATCCCTCCTCATAAGTCAACCCTGTCAATTCCAGAATCAACCTAGTGAACCTCCTCTGCACTCCCTCCTGTGTCAGTACATCCTCTCTCAAGTAAGGAGACCAAAACTGTACACAGTACTCCAGGTATGGCCTCACCAGCACCCCATACAGCTGCAGTATAACCTCCCTGCTTTTCAAGTCCAGCCCTCTAGCAACAAAAGACAGAATTCCGTTTGCCTTAATTACCTGCAGCACCTTCAAACCAACTTGTTGTGATTCGTGCACAAGGACACCCAGGTCCCTCTGCACAACAGCATGCTGCAATTTTTTCACCATTTAAATAACAGTCTATTTTGCTGATATTCCTAGCAAAATGGATGACCTCACATTTACCAACACGGTACTCCATCTGCCAGATCCCTGCCCACTCACTTAACCTAGCTATATCCCTCTGTAAACTTTCAGTGACCTCTGCTCACTTTGCCCTACCACTCATTTTAGTGTCATCTGCAAACTTTAACACACTACACCTGGTCCCCAACTCTGAATCATAGTAAACAATTGCAGTCCCAATACTGATCCCCGAGGCACACCACTAACTACTGATCACCAACCAGAAAAATACTTATTTATCCCCACTCTTTGCTTTCTATTAGGTAACCAATCCTCTATCCATGCTAATACATTATCCATAATGCCATGCCCCTTCATCTTATGCAGCAGCCTTTTGTGCAACACCTTGTCAAATGCCTCTAGAAATCCAAATACACCATATTCACCTGTTCCCTGTTGTCCACAGTGCTAGTGATGTCCTCAAAGAATTCCAGTAAATTAGTTAAACGTGACCTGCCTCTCATGAACCCATGCTGCATCTGCCCGATGGGACAATTTCTATCCAGATGTCTCAGTATTTCTTCCTCGATTAGAGATTCAAGTATTTTCCTCACTACCGAAGTTAAGCTAATGGGTCTATACGCACCTTTTCTCTACCTCTTGTTTTAAACAGTGGCATCACGTTTGCTGTTTCCCAATCTGCTGGAGCCGCCCCAGAGTCCAACGAATTTTGATAAGTTACTATGAGTGTGTAAGCCAATTCCCCCACTGTCTCTTTTAGTACCCTGGGATTCTTTCCATCAGGGCCAGGAGACTTGTCTACCTTTAGTCCCATTAGCTTGCCCAACACTACCTCATTAACGATAATGGCCATTTCTAGGTCCTCGCCTTGTCATCAATTATTGGCATGCTATTTGTGTCTTTCACTGAAAACTGACAAAAAAAAACCTGTCCAGCACCTCAGCCATTTCCTCATTTTCATTATTAAATGTTAATTTAGCACTGTAACCACACATCTAATGTATCCTTACCAATTCTGGCACCATCATGAAAATCACATTTCCAGGAGCTATGCACAATACCTTTCCACACAGGATCTCAGCCCACCTCATCGACACCCAGTAACTCTCTCGACATGAAAACTATGTTTTAAATGCACTGGGTGTAATTGGCTGTCTAAAGTATTTACATTCTCCTTTAAAGTCCCATGACATCTTGTCAAATGCCTCAATTCAATTTCAAAGTAAGTTAATTAGCCACAGTTGCTTTTTAAATACATTTTGGTTGTGCCTTCATGTGATCGTTTATTCTCCAGTGAATCAATTGATGATTATGTGTAAACTGCAGTCCTCAAAATCTGGAACAGGGTTTGTATAGCTTGCTGCATGCAATTAGTTTCTTAAGCAGACATAGAATGCTCACTGAGCATCACAAGGATTGCAGCATTTAGACACTTTACACTGATTTATTTTCGAATGGTAGAAATAACAGGAGTATGAAAACAAACAAAAACCTGGACAATACAAAGAAAAACATGCGTTACATCAACTGATTGCATACTTTGGTATTTTCTTCATAAAATCTTGAAGAGTTTCTGGTAAAACAGTATGAACTGAAACAAACCATTTCGTATTCAAGGATTTTTCTCCCTTTGATGAACCGAGGAATAGCGATACCGTTCCAAGTCCGGTATGTGGCTTAGAGAGAACTAGCAGGTAATGGTGTCCCAAGTATCTAGTGCTGTTATCCTTCTACAGGGTTGTGACCATGGGTATGGAAGATGGGCCTAAGAAGGGTGCTACAATACACTTCATACACAGACTACACTGTTCCCGCTCTGCACAAGTTGTGGAGATCAAGCTGGCGGTGGGATGCTGATCAGGCAGGCGGCTTTGAGCTGCTTGGTGTTGTGGGAGCTGCCTTTATCCAGATAAGTGATGAACACTCCACCACATTTCTGACTTCTAACTAATGGACAAGTGACGGACAAGCTTTGGGAAGTCCAGAGGTCAGTGACTCACTGCAGAATTCCCAGCCACCGACTTGGTCTTCTCGACAAAGCGTTTACATTGGACGGTCTAGTTAAGTTGATGTTGGGTGATTCAACAATGGTAATGTCATTGAAGGTCAAAAGGAGGTGGTCATTGCCTGGCACATGGCTAGCACAACTATCATTTATTCAGCTCAAACCCAAGAATTATGCAACGTAGTGGCAGGTAACTGATGAAAGACATGTACAGCAACATGCCTGAACACCTGAACTAACAGTCTTATCATTAACATCAAACAAGGAGAATGCAATAATATAAAACAAAGAACTGTGGATGCTGGAGATCTAAAAAATAGAAATTGCTGATGAAACTCAGCAGGCATACAGTAACACAGCATGAAAACAGACCCTTCAGTCCATCCCATCCGCACCAACCACAAATCCTAAACTGATCTAGTCCCATTTACCAGTACTTGACCCATATCGTTCCAAACCCCTCCAATTCTTGCACCCATCCAGATGCATTTTAAATGTTGTGATTATACCCGCCTCCACTACCTCCTCTAATAGCTCGTTCCACATATGCACCATGCTCGGCATGAAAAAGTTGCCCCAATGTTCCCTTTTATCGCTTTCCCCTCTCACCTTAAACCTATGCCCTTGAGTTTTGGACTCTACCCTACCCCAGGAAAAACACCTTGGCTATTCACCCTATCCACGGCCCTCACAATTTTATAGACTTCTATAAGGTCACCCCTCAGCCTCCAGTGCTCCAAGGAAAAAAGCCCCAGCCTATTTAGCCTTTCCCTATAGCTCAAAAACTCCAGTGTCGGCAACATCGTTGTAAATCTTTTCTGGCCCTTTCAAGTTTAACAAGTCTGGCAACATCTTTGGGAAGAAAGAGAGTTAATGTTTCCAGTCCAGTGATACCTCATCAGAACAGTTCCAATGGAGAATATGAAAGTCTAATGGGCCAATAAAATTCTTCATGTTGCTGCAACATCCCATTCTCACAAACAAAAGCTCCTCAATGTTCAACCACAAAATAATTCAATAATAGAAAAAGGGTTGTTCTTAAAGGGTTGTGCAAAAAACTACTCACTTGTATCACGGAAGGTTACATCATTTCCATCATAAGCATTCTTCACTTTACTAGTCATTGTCCGGAGGGCCATTATCTGCCGACGAATCATCATATCTGGTTTGGTGATATCTACTTTTACATCTGGATTGTCAAGCTGACTGGCTAGGCCATTACCCATTACAGCAAATGTGTACCTGAGAAAAATAATAAACAATCTATTTACACAGATTTTTTTTAAAATTCATTCGCAGAATGAGGGTGTTGCTGTCTAGGCCTGCATTTATTGCCCATGCCTCATTGCTCAGAGGGCAGTTAAGAATCAACCACATTGCGGTGGGTCTGGAGTCACATTTACGCTAAACTAGGTGAAGATGGCAGTTTCCTTCTCGAGAGGCCGTTAGTGAACCAGGTGGGTTTTTCCAACAATTGACAACAGATTCATGGTCATCATTAGAGTTCTAATTCCAGATTTTTATTGAATTCAGATGTCACTATCTGTTATGGCAGGATTTGAACCTTGGCCCCCCAGAACATTACCTGGGTCTCTGGATTAACACTTCAGCGATAATACCACTAGGTCATTACTTCCCCCAATCTATGCAGAGCAAGAGAGTGAGAGTGACAAAGAGAAGAGAGAGAGATTTTGCAAATAATAGACTGCACTGAGATCAGGAGAGATTCATAGTCTGCATCAGTAATGGCACATTGTACCTATGGCAAAGTGAATATCACCAAAAGCAGAGGTGGTGATATAGTGGCAACTTCACTGGACTAGTAATCCAGAGACCCAGGTTTATGGACATCTGCCATCTCTGCAGCTCGTCTCACGGTTTTAACTTTCTGTTCCTCAACACGAGTTCTTATCACTTCTGGAAGTGAGTTTTTAAACTCCTCCAGCAAAATAATGTCTCTAAGAGCCTGATATGCCTTTTCCATCTTTAATTCTGTCATCCATCTATCGAAGTTGCTCTGTTTAATTCTTTCAAACTCAATACAAATCTGAACTGGTTCCTTTCTTACATTCCTGAACTATTGTCTATATGCTTCTTGTTCTAATTCGTAGGCTCTAAATAGCCTGTTTTGCTTCTTCATATTTTCCTGACACAACCTAGCCTCACTAGCCCTGCCTACCAACTTGGTCTTAATTGACATTACCTACACAGTCCATGGCCAGTTCATCTGCTTAGCCAATTTCTCAAAGGAAATGAGAATTTGGTAATGTTTGGGCATATTTGTATATATCCCTACCAGGCTATTGGCTGCAATAAGTTTGCTCATCATCAATTCTATCTTGTACTTTTACTTCTCTCATTTGAAGCCTTTTTGCTTCAAGTTCCAACTTCATCTTTTCCAACTCAAACATTCTTTCCCTTTCTTTCTCTTCAGCTATCCTTTCTTTTTCCTCAGCCAGGACTCTTCTTTCCCTTTATCTTCTAACTCCAATTGTCTCATTTGCAATTTATTTTTTTTTTAATCTCCACTGCACGTGACTGTTTCTCTGGATATACCTAAATGTTTGGCTAACTCCGTTACAATTTCAGCTTTCTTATTATCTCTAGTTAAACATAATTTTAGCCTGTTTGCTAATTCTACATGTGTCACCTTCTTCTGTCATTCTAAGCTTTCTTGGCAAATTTGGGAAGCATCTTCGACCCTAGAACCTCTAGAGCCATGTTAAGAGCCATTTCCCCACTCTGATTTAACCCTAACAACAAGCAACTGAAGTTAAACAGATTTTCCTCTTCTCACTTAAGTTTTATTTTCAAGATCAAGGACACTAGTCCCCAAGTCTGTTTAAATCTGCTGAAACCTTTCATACCCTAAATCTGTTCAAACCTGTCCAAATCCTGGACGTCGAGCCCCCAATCTTTTGTAAAGTGGAGGTTGACCCATCTCTGAGAACTAAAACCGAAATACCCGAAGGAGGAGCACCTCGCCTCAATCTATAAATTGACTATGAAAAGTGGTGTAATCTGCTTTTCAGCAACTTCAAGTGGTTAAATAAAACAAATCCTTCATATTCACTTTAAACTCAACAAGTAACAACTTATTTTTCTAACTCGAACAGTGAACAAATTAACAAACAGAATAAATCCCTTCTAACTGCTAACTACTCCAAGTACTAAAGTCTAATGGTATGCTGTTCCAATAAATATATGTCCCACTTAGAATTTAGTGTCTCGAAAAAACAGCCAGGTAATGTCTTCCGGAATGTTCTGCGCCTTTTCCATCGATCAATCCGTCAGGAATGTTGACTAGCTATGCCTTTAGTACCGTTGTTATTTAAATGGTGCTTTCTCGAAGACATACAGGAGGCTGTGACAGGCAGCGATTCTCTCTTGAGAGCTGAGGGCCATCAGCACTGGCGGATGGCAGCTAGCTCTGTGGTTTTGTCCAACTGCCCCCTCATTTTACACCCTTGATGACACAATCACAGACTTCATCGTCAAGAGGAGGAAAGCTCTCCGTTCCCAGCAAAACAATATTACCAGTGAATCAAGGCGGAGATCTCAGCAAACAGAAAAGACGGAATTACAACAAAGAACTAGGGAAATCAAGAACTAATGGCAGACTGAGAAAGCTAAGTAGCTGCAACTCCTCGCTGACAAGCATGGCACTCAGGTTTCTTTCGTGCCACTAAGGCAATATGCAGACCCTACACACTTGGCCTCAAACCAGTGTGTAGTAAGGATGGAATAGCTTTGAGAGATAGATAAAATATCTACTTTCAATGGATAAGACACTTCAAAGAATTTCTAAACTGCATTGCAATCATCAATGAGGACATGTTTGGATGATCTTTGACTGGAGTTGTTGGTTGGTTCACCAAGCTGACTGGTTTTCGTGCAAACGTCTCATCCCCCTTCCAGGTGGCGTCTTCAGTGCTGTCTAGCCTCCGTTGAAGCACTGTTGTTCTGTTTCGTTCTGAATTTATCCTCTGTCGACATCACACTAGCAAAGGAGACACTGACCCAATTACAAGACAATCCGAAAACACAGACCTCCAGTGAAACCATCAGCAAGGACAAGATGCTGAAATTACTAGACCTATGCCTCACCATGCACTTTGTCTTCAATGGCCAGGTGTGTGAACAAATTAATGGGACACCCATGGGTTCACCCATCTCGGGTCAGAAGCAGCTATACAAAGACTTGAACACACAGCCCTTCCCCAGATTCAGCCTAAACTATGGGTCAGGTACGTGGACGATACTTTCGTGATCTTTAAACAAGCAAAGTTAGAAGAAACACACCACCGTATTAACAGCATATTCACCGGGATCAAGTTCACCAGGGAAGAGGAGAACAACAATCAACTCCCATTTCTAGACGTGATGGTGGAACAAATGAACAATGGTGAATTCCTTACCAGTGTATACAGAAAGACAACACACACAGACCAAATTCTGAATTACAACAATAACCACCCCACCGTCCACAAATACAGCTGTGTCGAGACTCTGTTTAATCGAGCTATAACACACTGCGATACTTTGGAGCTACACAAAAACGAAGAGGAACACCTATATAACAAGCATGGGGCTGGATGAACACAGCAGGTCAAGCAGCATCATAGGAGCAGGAAAACTTGACGTTTCGGGCCTAAACCCTTCATCAGAAATGGGGGAGGGGAAGAGGGTTCTGAAATAAATAGGGAGAGAGGGGGAGGCGGATAGAGGATGGATAGAGGAGAGGATAGGTGGAGAGGAGGCAGACAAGTCGAAGAGGCGGGGATGGAGCCAGTAAAGGTGAGTGTAGGTAGGGGGGTAGGGAGGAGATAGGTCAGTCCAGGGAGGACGGACAGGTCAAGGGGGCGGGATGATGTTAGTAGATAGGAGATGGGGGTGTGGCTTGAGGTGAGAGGAAAAACAGGTTAGGGAGGTGGAGATGAGCTGGGCTGGTTTTGGGATGCGGTTGGGGGAGGGGAGATTTTGAAACTTGTGAAATCCACATTGATGCCATTGGGCTGCAGGGTTCCCAGGCTGAATATGATTTGCTGTTCCTGCAGCCTTCGGGTGGCATCACTGTGGCATTGTAGGAGGCCTATATGTTGTCTTTACAAACAATGGATATCTTAACAGCTTCACCTGCTGATGCCTGGCAAATAAACAACACCAAGAAGACACAGTATGCCCCAACACACTGGCCACCTTACGCTATATTAGAAACATATCGGAACTGACTACAAAACTCCTACAACCTCTTGAAATAATGATAGCACACGAACCAACAGCCACACTTCACCAGCTACTCTCAAAGACGAAAGACCCCAAAGCCACAATGAGCAGGTCAAATATGATATACAAAATCCCATGCGACAACTGTGAGACGCAATACATAGAGCAGACGGGCAGGTAACTTGCCACCAGGATACACAAACACCAATTGACAGCAAAACGGAACAATCAACTCTCCCGCGTTTCTATTCACTCCGACAAAGGAGGGTATCAGTTTAACTGGGACAACGTAACTGTACTGGGACAAGCAAAACAAAGACAAGCACGAGAATTCCTGGAAGCCTGGTTTTCAGCTACCGGTACCATAAACAAACATGTTGAAGCAGACCCCATCTATATACCACAACAGAGCAAAATCGGAAACTGAACTACCCACCATAACAGATCGGACCATATAAATTCAAAATGGGCCAGAAAAACAGCACTTCAACAGAGCCTAGGCAGCACTGAACACGTCACCTAGAAGGGACATGAAACGTTTGCACGAAAAGCAGTCAGCTCGGCAAACCAACCAACAACTCCAGCCACAACCCGAGCTACAAATCTTTGCTAAAACAGTAAATGATCTTGGACTCATAGCAACATGGTGGAAGTTGAAGCCGCCATTAGACATAAGAAGAATGGAAAAGACACAGGATTAGATGGGATTCCTGTAGAATGGAAGACCCTGTCAAAAACTAGCTGTTCACAGAAATCATCAACATCCCTTGTCTCCTCCATGCCAAGATGTCAATGATGGTCGTCACTAGCAGAATATGACAGAATTCTTTGAGATCAAGGGAGGGGGCCAAGCAGGGATGATTCATCCTCTTTCTTTTTCCCATCTTCATCACCACCATCTCTCACCTTGTCAAGTACAAGCTTCCTAATGATGTGGACATTATCTACTGGATGGACATAAAAAAAACTTTTCAACCTCAACCGGTTGAAATACAAGAAAACAATGCCGACCTTGCTTGTGGAGCTTCAGTATGCAGACGATAAGGCCATCTCCACACTCTCAGAACAGAATTTTCAAGCCTTGCTCAACACCTTTATGGAAACATAGCAAAGAGTCTGTCTGTTTCCGCAGCTTCAACCTCAAGACAACCCAATCCTTTACCAAACTGACCCAGGTCAAGTTCTGGTTCATCCTTCCATCCATTAAGATCAATGCAGAAATCCTTGCAAACATGGAACATTTCCCCTACCTGGGAAGCTTCTTCTCACCTAAGATGGTCATCTATGCAGTGTTTCAAAACTGCATCCAACCTACAAGTGCCGCCCTCAGATGCTTAAAGTTGAAAGTCTTAGTATCAGCACAGTCGATACAGTCGCCAAAGATCCTTGTATAAGGCAGTCAACCTTCCAACTCTTCTATGTGGCTCTGAAACTTGGACTACATACAGACACCATCTCAACACCTTTGAAAAGTGCCATCAACATTATTTCAGACGGATTTTCCACATCACTAACATCAGCGTCCCCGAAGTAGCCAACAGCATCAAGGCCGTGATCATCCAAAACCAACTCTTCTGAACTGGCCACCTGCTTAGAATGTTTGCATTCCAAATGCCAAAGCAAATCTTCCCAGCTCAAGGGAGGCACTTAAATGAAAAGATGACAAAGGAAGCATTTCAAAGTCTCCCTGAAGGCTTCCCTTGAAATTGTACTAATCGCATGATGCCTTGCACCTTTGATCAACATTTGACGCATAAGCACTTTAACACTGCATGTATTGCACATGTGCGAAGAAATGTTTGCAGATGAAATGCAGATGGAATGTGCAGGCCAGTTTTTCATTTACTTGTCCCTTCAATGTCCCAAGATCCAACAGATATGGATCCCATTCTTTCCACCATCAGGGTGACACTGACTCCACTCATCCTCAGCTTTGTCTGAGCTACTTTTCAGTTGTATTGTACATCAAGACAACAGCAAATGAAGGCAAAAGATGTAGTTCACAGCGCCCACTGTCAGGGCAAGGATCCACCTGATCATCAGATACACCCTACAGAACCTTCATGTCCCCTTTTAGCTTGCATTTAGCAACAGCCCATTTACCGTTGGAGCTGGCCCCACAGGGATTGACTGTTGTCCAAGCCCGTGGCCATAGTTGGACGGATGCTTCCTGAGTGGTCTGCAAATGCATTGACAAAGTGCCACGATGGACATGAGGAGTTGGCGACTGTCGAATGCCAATTTCCATGGATGAGGGGGTGCATGCAGTTTGTGCCCATGGATACACGGGATGGTTTTCTGGATATGTTGCAAAACCAACTAGACAGCAAACCATCACAGGCTGGGTGTTATGCAACGAGAAAGGAATTACTGATAATGCACTGAGAGAGCCCCCTTGGGGATGAGTGACCATAATATAAAGGAATTCTTCATCAAAATGGAGAGTGAGATAATTGATTCTGAATCTAGGTTCCTAGGAGAAACTACAATGGTATAAGGTGACAGTTAGTTATGATGGATTAGGAAACCTTGCTGAATGGAATGACAGTGGATTGACAATGGCAAACATTCGAAGAACAAATGGGTGAACTACAAAAATTGTTTGTGTGTCTGACAAAGAGAACAGTGGCCAAACTAAGGCTTACAAGGAAAGTTAGCGATAGTATGAGGTGGAAAAAAAAAGCCATAAAAATTAGCAAGAAAACATAATAACCTTAGGATTGGGAATAGTTTAAGAGTCAACAAAGGAGCACCAGGGGATTGATCAAGAATGGAAAAATAGTGTATTAGTGTGAGCTTGTGGGGAACATCAGAACTGATTGTAAAAGTTTCATTGGTCTGTAAATTAAAAAAAAATTGGTGTAATTGTACGATAGATCCCCACCCCCCACCCCCCACCTCCACTCCCCGCAGTAGTCAGAGGGAAATCGAGGAGAAAATATGCAGAAAGATCTCAGATATATGTAAGAATAATAAGGTTGTAGTAGTAGGGATTTTAGTTTTCCAAACATTGACTGGGACTGCCACAGTCTTAAAGGTTTGGATGGTGAGAAATTGTTAAATGTGTTCAAGAAAATTTTCTTCATCAATATGTAAGTGCTCCTACTACAGAAGGAACAAAACTTGACCTTCTCTGGGAAAATAAGGCAGGGCAAGTGATCATAATTCTATTAGTCTTAAAATAGTTATGGAAAAGGATAAGCCTTCCATAAAAGCTAAGTTCTTGATTAGAGTAAGGCAAATTTTAATCTTGAGACAATAACTTTCAAATGTTGATTGGAGTAGACAGTTCACAGGTAAAAAGACAACTGAAAAATGGGAGGCTTTCAAAAGGGTGATAGTTCAGAGGCATTAAATTCCTGACAGAGTGAAAGGTAAGGCTGGTAAGGTTAGGGAACCATGGATTAATAAAGATATCGATGTTCTGGTCAAGAATGAAGAAGAATCATATTAGAGATAGAAAACTGGGATTGAATGAATCTCTTCAAGAGTACATAGAATGTAGGGGCATTCTTAAGAGGGAAATCAGGAAGGCAAAGAGGGGATATGAAATAGTCTTGGCAGATAAGGTTAAGGATAATCCAAAGAGATTCTACAAGTACATTAAAGAGCAACTAGACAGAGAGGAGGACCCCATAAAGATCAACAAGGTCGTCTTTGTGTTGAATCTCAGGAGATGGGAGAGATAGTAATTGAATATTTCATGTCAGTTTTTAGTGTGGAGAAAGAAATGGAAGCTGGAGAATTCAGAGAAATAAATATTGATGTTTTGAAAACCGTTCACATTACAGAAGAGGAAGTGCTGGAGGTCTTCGGAAACATAAAGGTGGATAAATCTCTGGGTCCTGATAAAGTGTATGCCAGGACATTATGGAAGCATGGAGGAAATTGCAGGGATCCTAGCAGAAATATTTCTATGACCATAGGTGAAGTACCAGACAGAAGGAGGGAGGGTGGCTAATGTTGGGCCTTTATTTAAGAAAGGCTGCAAGGAGAAGCCTAGGAACTATAAACCTGAGAGTGTGATTTCAGTGGTGGGTAAGTTGTTGGAAGTGATTCTAAAAAATAGGATTGACATGCATTTGAAAAGGAAAGGAATTATTAGGGATAGTCAGCAAGGTTTTGTGCAAGGAAAATAGAAAACTCATCAAGGCTGTGAGACACTAAAGTTGTAACCAAAAAGATTGATGAAAGCAGAGCGGTAAATGTTGTTTGCTTGGACTTCAGTAAAGCTTTTGATAAGGTTTTATATGGTAGACTAATTAAGTAAAGTTAGATCATTTGGGATTCAGGGTGAGCTTGCCAATTGGATACAAAACTGTTTTTAAGTTGGGAGATAAAGGTTGGTAGTGGAGGGTTGTTTTTCAGACAGGAGCCGGTGGCCAGTGGTGAGGACCCAAAAGTTGGGTCCACTTTTGTTTGTCATTCAAATAAAAATGATTTGGATGAGAATATAGGAGGCATGGTTAGTAAGTTGGAGAATGACACCAAAACTGGCATTATAGCAGACAGTGAAGGTGGTTAGAGATAAAAGGTACTGCAGATGCTGGAGAATCCAAGATAACCGAGATAACAAGGCGTGGGGCTGGATGAACACAGCAGGCCAAGCAGCATCATAGGAACAGGAAAGCTTGACGTTTCGGGCCCAGACCCTTCATCAGAAATGGAGGAGGGGAAGAGAGTTCTGAAATAAATAGGGAGAGAGGGGGAGGCGGATAGAAGATGGATAGAGGAGAGGATAGGTGGAGAGGAGGCAGACAAGTCGAAGAGGCGGGGATGGAGCCAGTAAAGGTGAGTGTAGGTGGGGGGGTAGGGAGGAGATAGGTCAGTCCAGGGAGGACGGACAGGTCAAGGGGGTGGGATGATGTTAGTAGATAGGAGATGGGGGTGGGGCTTGAGGTGGGAGGAGGGGATAGGCGAGAAGAAAAACAGGTTAGGGAGGTGGAGATGAGCTGAGCTGGTTTTGGGATGCGGTTGGGGGAGGGGAGATCTTGAAGCTTGTGAAATCCACATTGATACCATTGGGCTGCATGGTTCCCAGGCTGAATATGATTTGCTGTTCCTGTAGCCTTCGGGTGGCATCGCAGGAGGCCCAGGATGGACATGTCGTCTGAGGAATGGGAGGGGGAATTGAAATGGTTCGCGACTGGGAGGTGCAGTTGTTTGTTGCGAACTGAGCGCAGGTATTCTGCAAAAATGTCCCCAAGCCTACGCTTGGTTTCCCCAATGTAGAGGAAGCCACAATGGGTACAGCGGATGCAGTATACCACATTGGCAGATGTGCAGGTGAACATCTGCCTGATGTGGAAAGTCTTCTTGGGGCCTGGGATTGGGGTGAGGGAGGTGGTGTGGGGGCAGGTGTAGCACTTCCTGCGGTTGCAGGGAAAAGTGCCGGGTGTGGTGGAGCTGGAGGGGAGTGTGGAGCGGACAAGGGAGTCGCGGAGGGAGTGGTCCCTCCGGAAGGCAGATAAGGGTGGGGAGGGAAAAATGTCTTTGGTGGTGGGGTCTGATTGCAGATGGCGGAAGTGTCGGAGGATGATGCGTTGGATGCGGAGGTTGGTGGGGTGGTACTTGAGGACGAGGGGGATTCTTTTTTGGTTATTATTGCGGGGACGGGGCGATAGTGAAGGTGGTTATCTTAGATTATAAAGAGATCTTGATCAATTGGGTCAATGAGCTAAGGAATGGAAGATGGAGTTTAATTTGGATACATGCAAGGTATTGCATTTTGGTAAAACAAAGGAAGGACTTACACAATTAATGGTAGGGCCCTGGGTAGTGTTGTAGAATAGAGAGACCTAGAGGGTCAGGTAAATATTTTGTTGAAATTTGCATCACAGGTAGGCAGGATGGAAGGCATTTAGCATGCTTGCCTTTAGTGCTCAGGCCTAGGAGTTGAGACGTCATGTCGAGATTGTAGAGGATGTTGGTGTGGTTTCTTCTGGACTAATGCGTGCAGTTCTGGTCACGCTGTTTACAGGGAGGATATTATTAAACAGGAAAGGGTTCAGAAAAGATTTACCAGGATGTTGCTGGGAATGGAGGGTTTGAGTTATAAAGATAGGCTAGATAAGTTGGGACATTTTTCTCCCCCCCACTGGAGCTTAGGAGGTTGAGGCGTGACCCTGTAGAAGTTAAAATCACGAAGGGCATTGATAAGGAGAATAGCAAAGCTCTTTTCCCTGAGGTGGAGGGAGTTCAAAACGAGGGAGCACATTTTAAGGTGAGAGGAAAAAGATTTAAAAAGGACATGAGGAGCAACTTTTTTTAAAACACAGAGTGGATAGTGTATGGAATGAACTGCTGGAGGAAGTGATAGATGCAGGTACAGTTACAACATTTAAGACATTTGGACAGGTACATGGATAGGAAAGGTTTAGAGGGATATGGACCAAACACAGGCAAATGGGTCTAATTCACTTCACAAAGCCTGGTCAGCATGCTGTATGACTCTACTAAATGTGCCTTGAAAATATTTAAAGATTCTGAATCCACTAGGTTTTCAGGAAGGGAATTCCAAAGACTTCCAATGACGTCCAATCATCAGAAAAAAACATGTCCGAGACTAGGGTCCTGAACTTAAATGTGGAGGTGCCGGCATTGGACTGGGGTGGACAAGGTCAGAAATCACATGATACCAGGCTATGGTCCAACGGGTTTATTTCAGAACACAAGCTTTCAAAGCGCTGCCCCTTCAAATAAGCCTGTTGGAGACTTCACCAGACAGAGGGACTGTGTTCTGAAACCTTGTGATTTCAAATCAACCTATTGGACAATAACCGGGTGTTGTGTGATTTCTGACCCTGAACTTAAAGAAAGCTAACTTTGATGGTATGAGGCATGCATTGGCGAGGATAAGCTGGCCAAGGATACTTAAGGGGTTGTCAGAAAATAGGCAATAGCAGACATTTAGAATTTAGAATCCCTACAGTGTGGAAACAGGCCCTTCAGCCCAACAAGTCCACACCGAACCTCGGAGCATCCCACCCACACCTGTCCCCTTCTAACCCACCTAATCTACACATCCCTGAACACTACAGGCAATTTAGCATGGCCAATCCACCTAACCTGCACATCTTTGGATTGTGGGAGGAAACCGGAGCACCCTGAGGAAACCCATGCAGACACAGAGAGAATGTGCAAACTCCACACAGTCACCGAGGCTGGAATCGAACCTGGGTCCCTGGCGCTGTGAGGTAGCAGTGCTAACCGCTGAGCCACCGTGCCGCATGGATGAACTTCAAAAGTTGTACACCCCTGTTTGGCATAAGAGTAAAACAGGGAAGACGGCTAAACATGGCTAACAAGGGAAATCAGGAACAGTGTTAAAGCTAAACAGGAGGCATATAAATTGGCCAGAAAAAGCAGCAAACCCAAGGACTGGGAGATATTTAAAATTCAGCAGAGGAGGACAAAGGGTTGAACTTGGAAGCGGAAAATAAAATACAAAAGTAAGCTTACAGAAAACATAAAAACTGACTTCAAACACTTCCATAGATATGTGAAGAGAAAAAGACTGGTGAAAACAAATGTGGATCCCTTACAGTTAGAATCTGGTGAATTCATAATAGAGAACAAAGAGGTGGCAGATCGGTTGAACAAATATTTTGGATCTGTCTTCACTAAAGAGAACACAAATGATCTTCAGGAAATGCTAGAGGACAGAGGGTCAAGTCTTAAGGAGGAACTGAAGGTAATCCTTATCAGTCAGGAAATGGTATTGGGGAAGTTGATAGAATTAAAACCCCTTAAGACTACAGAGCCGGATGCTCTGCATCCCACAGTGCTTAAGGAAGTGTTCCTACAAACAGTGGATGCATTGGTGATCATTTTCCAATATTCTGTAGACTCTGGAAGAGTTCCAATGGCCTGAAGGGTGGCTAATGTAACCTCACTCTTTAAAAAAGGAGGGAAAGAGAAAATAGAACATAGAACAGTACGGCACAGTACAGGCCCTTCGGCCCACGATGTTGTGCCGAGCTTTTACCCGAAACCTAAGGTCTATCTAACCTCCACCCCTACATTATACTATCATCCATATGTCTATCTAATAGCCACTTAAATGCCCCTGATGAGACCGAATCCACTACCCTCTCCGGCAATGCATTCCATGCCCCTACCACTCTCTGAGTAAAGAACCTACCTCTGACGTCTCCCCTATATCTACCTCCTTTCACTTTAAAACAATGTACCCTCATAAAAGTTACCTCAACCCGAGGAAAAAGTCTCTGGCTGTCCACTCTATCCATACCTCTGATCATTTTGTACACCTCCATCAAGTCACCTCTCATCCTTCGTCGTTCTAAAGAGAAAAACCCCAGCTCTCTCAACCTTTCCTCGTAAGACCTTCCCTCCATTCCAGGCAACGTCCTGGTAAATCTCCTCTGCGCCTTTTCCAACGCTTCCACATCATTCCTGTAATGAGGTGACAAGAACTGGACACAATACTCCAGTTGTGGCTGAACCAGGCTTTTGTATAGCTGGAGCATAACTTCACGGCTCTTGAACTCAATCCCTCTATTAATGAAAGCTAACACACTATACGCCTTCTTAACAACTCTATCCACCTGGGTGGCAGCTTTCAGGGAACTGTGAACACGAACCCCAAGATCCCTCTGCTCCTCCACACTGCCAAGAATCTTTCCATTAACCCTGTATTCTGCTTTCAAGTTTGTCCTTCCAAAGTGAATCACCTCACACTTTTCAGGGTTAAACTCCATCTGCCATTTCTCAGACTAGCTCTGCATTCTATCAATGTCCCTTTGTAACCTAGAACAGCCCTCCGCACTATCCACAACGCGACCCACCTTTATATCATCCGCGAACTTGTTAATCCACCCTTCCACTCCTTCATCCAAATCATTTACAAAAATCACAAATAGAAGAGGACCCAGAACAGTTCTTTGTGGTACACCACTCGTAACTGAGCACCATGTTGAATATTTTCCATCCACTACCACCCTTTGTCTTCTAAGGGTCAGCCAATTCTGAATCCAATCTGCCACATTTCCCCCTATCCCATGCCTCCTTACCTTCTGCATGAGCCTACCATGGGGAACCTTATCAAACGCCTTACTTAAATCCATGTATACGACATCCACTGCTCTACCTTCATCCATGTGTTTGGTCACCTCTTCAAAGAATTCGGTAAGGTTTGTGAGGCATGATCTACCCCTCGCAAATCCAAAATGGGGAATTGCCAGGCTAACTGGCCTATAATCAATGGTGGGGAAAATGTTGCAATTATTAAGAATATAATAACTGAGCTTTTGGAAAGCAGGGATAGAATCAGTCTAAGTCAGCAAGGATTCACTGAAGGGAAATCATGCTTGAGAAATCCTCTGGAAATTTTTGAGGATGTGACCAGTAGAATGGACAACAGTGAATCAGCAGATATTGTGTATTCGGACTTTCAAAAGGCTTTTGACAAGGTCCCACACAAGAGAATAGTGAGGAAAATTAAAGCTCATGGTATTGGAGATAAGGTATTGACGTGGAAAGAGAACTGGTTGGCAGTCAAGAAGCAGAGAGTTGGAATAAAAGGGTCCATTTCAGAGTGGTAGTCAGTGACATGTGGGGTACCACAGGGTTCAGTGCTGGGATCCCAGAATAAGGGGTCAGCCATTCAGGGCTGAGACGAGGAAGACTTTCTTCACTCAGAGTTCTGAACCTAGGGAATTCTTTCCGACAGGAAGCTGTTTGTGCCAGTTGTTAGATATTTTCAAGAGGGAGCTGGATGTGGCCCTTGCAACTCAAGGGATCAAGGGGTATGGAGAGAAAGCAGGAGTGGGATACTGGTGATGCAGGCTTGAAGGGTCAAATAACCTACTCCTGCACCTATATTCTATGTTTCAAAGTTTCATCTGTGTGTTAAATGGGTGATCTCTATTTTTAAACTCGGACCCCTGGTTTTACAAAATGAAACATCATTTTGACATTGACCTGGTCAAATTGCCTCAGGATCTTATGTTTCAATTAAGTTAGGATACAGACCTGACCTTTCCACATAAGGCAATCCGTTCGTTCTAGGTATTAGTCTCCTAAACTTTCCTGAACTGCTTCTAACATATTAGACATATTAAAACCCTTCTTTAGGTATAGTGACCAGTACTGTATGCAATACTCCAGATGCGGTCTCACCAATGCCATGTATAACGAAGCAGAACCTCCCTTCTCTTGAATTCAATTCTCCTCACTATAAAACATAACATTCTATTCGCTTTCCTGATTGCTTGCTGTACCTGCATACTAACTGTTTGTGACCCATGCACTTGGATACCCAGATCTCTCTGCGTCTCACCTTCTCACCATTTAGATAATATGCTTCTTTTATATTCTTTCGACTAACATGGGCAATTTGTGCTTTTCCACATTATCCTCCATTTGCCAGATCTTTGTCCATCACTTCACCTATCTATATTCCTTACAAGCTCCTTATGCCCTCTTAACATCTCATTTTCCTACCTTTGTGTCATCAGCAAATTTAGCTACCACATCTTTGGTCGCCTCACCCAAATCATTACTATAAATCGTTAAGAGCTTAAGATCCCCACCAGAAACCTGTGTGGCACAATACTTGTGACCATCCTGTCAACCTGAAAGAAAACATTTATTCTCACTCTCTTCTTTCCATTGTACAGCCAATCTTCTATCCATGTTAATGTGTTACCCCAAAACATGAGCTTTTATTTTCTGTAATAATGTACCTTATCAAAAGCCTTCTGGAAATCTAAGTATAATACATGCACTGGTTCCCTTTTATGTATAGCATAATTTACTTCTTCAAAGAACTCAAATATATCATACAGGTGCATTATTTCTCACCTGCTCTTGTTGCTTCCGTTCCAACACTCATTCTGCTCTGTCACACCGGCTGAACTGTTATCACTGCACAAGCTATGTGGAAGCGTCGACCAAAACTTCTTTGCCTTCTTAAGTTTTTCTTTTACATCCGTCACCTAAGTTGTGAATAAGTTTCCGTTTAAAATAAGATTGATCATTGGGAATTCTGGTTTTATACAAATCTGTATAATAAAATGGAGCAGTTTCATAGAGGCAAGGTCTTCACAGTTTTAACACTTGTGCCTCATGAATCATCAACTCTGAACGTTGTCAAGTTTAGCAATACCAACGGCAACAAATACAATTACATGCTCAAACGGATGACATGGTGAATCTCTCCGTGCAGGATCAATAAGTTACACCCTCTTGGTCAGTACAATGGACGGTTAATTGGTAATGAAGAATTTAGCTGATAATTTAAATGTCTGATGTATATTTTTTGGAGCTAAGTGGAAGAGATGATCATTCTCCTGTTGGTTGAGGTGAAGGATATCACCACTGAGAAATGGAATATTTTAATTGATTGGCACATCAATTATCACACAAGCACAGACAAATGTGGAACACTGTAGATGCTGAAAGCCTAAAATAAAAACAGAAAATGGAGAAACACAGCAGATCTGGCAGCATCTATGGAGAGAGGAACAGAGTTAACGTTTCAAGTCTGATATGATTCTTGTTCAGAAAAAAATTCTACGTCTATTCCAAAGTCCATGTGCTACATATATAATTTACACATTATTAACTAACACTAACCCTTGGGGAACATCAATGTCTATCATCCTCCAGTCTGAAAAACATTTACCATGACTCACTTTTATATTCTTAAACCAAAATTTATCCCAGTTGAAAACTGAAAGGACTGTGGATGTTGGAAATCAAACAAAAACAGAAATTGCTGGAAAAGTTCAGCAGGTCTGGCAGCATCTGTGGAGAGAAATCAGAGGTAACGTTTCAGGTTCAGTGACCCTTCCTCAGAGTTTAGAACTCCATTAAAAAGTTGACACAGGCACTCCTGCTTCATGAGCCTCAACCTTGTAAACCAGCCTTTTGCGGTACTTCATCAAATGCCTTCTTAAAAATTCATTTATACAACACCTTATGCATTTCTTTCATCAATCTTCTAGTCAATTACAATTAGTTTTTTAGAAATCCATGCTGAATTAATAATCACCAAGTACCTGTTGATTTTTTTTTCCTTCAGTACTTTTACTAAAACCTCACCCACCTCTGAGGTAAAACTGCTCAGCCTGTTGTTATTAGGAATAGCCTTAGTGTTAGGGCTAAACTGGGGTGTCAGCCATCTGGACCAGGTGAGTTAGCTACTTTAAGCATAGACAAATGTACGGAGATAACACAGTGTGGAGCTGGATGAACACAGCAGGCCAGGCAGCATCAGAGGAGCAGGAAAGCTGACATTTCAGGTCAGGACCCTTCTTCAGAAATGGGGGAGGGGAAGGGGGTTCCGAAATAAATACAGAGAGGGGGGTTGGGCTGGGGAAGGTAAATGGGATGGTGATAGGTGATTGCAGATAGGTAGTGGTGGGGATTGGTCAGTGGAGATGGGAGGAGCAGACAGGTGGGAGAGAAAACGGAAATGAGGAGACATTTCTTCAGCCAGAGAGTGGTGGGCCTGTGGAATTCATTGCCACGGAGCGCAGTGGAGGCCGGGACGTTGAATGTCTTTAAGGCAGAGATTGATAAGTTCTTGATCTCGCAAGGAATCAAGGGCTACGGGGAGAGTGCGGGTAAGTGGAGTTGAAATGCCCATCAGCCATGATTAAATGGCAGAGTGGATTTGATGGGCCGAATGGCCTTACTTCCACTCCTATGTCTTATGGTCTCATGGTCTTAAGACGGACAGGCCAAGGAGGCAGGGATGTGAGGGAAGGTTGGTCTTGGGATGAGGCTGGGGTTGGGGAGATTTTGAAGCTCGTAAAGTCCACATTGAAACCATTGGGTTGTAGGGTCCCAATACGGAATATGTGGTGCTGCTCCTCCAGTTTCCGGGTAGCGTTGTTGTGACACTGGAGAAAGCCCAGGATGGACATGATGTCCAGGGAGTAGGAGGGGGGAGTTGAAGTGGTTCACAACTGAAAGGTGTTGTCATTTGTCGCAAACCAAGCACAGGTGCTCTACAAAGCGGTCTCCAGCATCGGCAGTTCTTACTATCTCCGACAAATGTACTGATGTTGGCTATCAATTGTCACCCACCCATTCATTACCTCTATCTCGTTTTGATGCTCATATTGACAGAATATTGTCTTATAAACACCAGTTAAAGTGTTCATTAAGTATTCTAGCCTTGCCCTGTTCCTTTAAACATATTATGGGTGACTTTAATCTTCAAATAGATTTAGAAAATCAAATTGGCATAAATAGCCACTGAGAAGAATTCATAGATGTATTCAGCAGTTTTCACAAACGATATGCTGTGGATCCAACCAGCAATCAGGCTATTTTGAATCTGCTAATGTGCAATGAGGCTGGTTTAATAAATAGTCTCAAGAGCCCCTAAGGAACAGTGACCATAACATGACAGAATTTAGCATTCAGTCTGAGGGTGAGAAATTCAGGACAACTGTGCTATACTTAAATAAGGGAAATTATGTAACGATAAGGGCAGCATTGGTTGAAGTGGACTGGGAAAGAAGTTCATTAGAAAAGATGGTTGAGGAACAATGGCAGGCACTGAAGAAATAGTTTACTACTTACAAAGTTATATCCCAGTGAGGAAGGAAGATTTTAGGGAAGGAACAAACTGACCAAGGTTAATCAAGGAAGTTCAGGGTAATATCAAATTGAAAGGAAAAAAGAATGCAAAGATTAATGACAAACCAAACAATTGGGAAACTTTGAAAAACTATGAAACCACCATCAAAAATAATACAAGGAGAAAGTAAACTATGAGAATAAACTAGCAAGTAATAACTTTAAATACATGAAAAGAACAAGGTCAGGTGTCAGATCTCTCAGTGAGAGAGCATTTCGGTGATAGCTTTCACAACTCCCTGACTTTCACTTTAGTCATGGAGAGGGATAGGAACAGCTGGTATGGGAAAGTATTTAATTGGGGAGGGGGAATTATAATGCTATTAGGCAAGAACTACAGAGCACCAACTGGGATCAGATCTTCTCAGGAAAATGCAAGCTAGAACTGTGGAGGTTGTTTAGGGAGTAGTTGCTAGAGGTACTGGATAGGTCTGTCCCACTGAGGGAAGGAAAGGATGGTAAGGTGAAGGAATCTTGGATGGCAAGAAGAAGAAGGAAGCAAGGATCAGACAGAGTCTAGAGGTCTAAAAGGTAGCCAGGAAGGAACTGAAGAATGGACTTAGGAGAGCTAGAAGGGGGTATGAGAAAAGCTTGGCAGGTAGGATCAAGGAAAACCTCAAGGCTTCCTATAGAACATACAACATTACAGTGCAGTACAGGCCCTTCGGCCCTCGATGTTGCGCTGACCTGTGAAACCAATCTGAAGCCCATCTAACCTACACTATTCCATTATCATCCATATGTTTATCCAACGACCATTTAGATGCCCTTAAAGTTGGCGAGCCTACAATTGCTGCAGGCAAGGCATTCCATGCCCTTACTACTCTCTGAGTAAAGAATCTACCTCTGACATCTGTCCTATATCTATCACCCCTCAATTTAAAGCTATGTCCCTTGTGCTAGCCATCACCATTCGAGGAAAAAGGCTCTCACTGTCCACCCTATCTAATCCTCTGATCATCTTGTAATCATCTATACTTATGTGAGGAACAAGAGAATGGCCAGAGAGTGAGGGTACAGTCAATCAGGGATAGTGGAGGGAACTTGTGTGCCAAGTCAGAGGATGTAGGGGAGGTCCTTAATGAATACGTTGCTTTAGTATTCATCAATGAGAGGGACCTTGACATTTGTAAGGACAGCATGAAACAGGCAGATACGCTCGAACAGGTTGTTGTTAGGAAGGAGGATATGCTAGAAATTTTGAAAAACATGAGGATAGATAAGTCCCCTGGGCCAGAAGGTTACTACTGGAAGTGAGGGAAGAGGTTGTTGCTCCTTTGGCGATGATCTTTGCATCCTCACTGTCCACTGGAGTAGTACCAGAAGATTGGAGGGTGGCAAATGTCATTCCCTTGTTCAAGAAAGGGAACAGGGATAATCCTGGGAATTACAGACCAGTCAGTCTTACTTCTGTGGTGGGCAAATTATTGGAGAGGATTCTGAGAGATAGTATTTACGATTATTTGGAAAAGCACAGTTTGATTAGAAATAGTCAGCATGGCTTGGTGAGGAGCATGTCATGCCTCATAAGCCTTATTGAATTCTTTGAGGATGTGACAAAACACATCGGTGAAGGCAGAGCAGTGGATGTGGTGTACCTGGACTTTAGCAAGGCATTTGATAAGGTTCCACATGGTAGGCTCATTCAGAAAGTAAGGAGGCATGGGATTCAGAGAAATTTGGCTGTCTGGATACAAAACTGGCTGTCCAATAGAAGCCTGAGGGTGGGAGTAGATAGAAAGTATTCAGCCTGGAGCTCGGTGACCAGTGGTGTTCCGCAGGGATCCGTTCTGGGACCTCTGCTCTTTGTGATCTTGATAGATGACTTAGATGAGGAAGTGGAAGGGTGGGTTAGTAAGTTTGCCAATGACACGAAGGTTGGTGGAATTGTGGATAGCATGGAGGGCTTTTGTAGGTTGCAACAGGACATTGACAGGATGCAGAGCAGGGCAAAGAAGTGGCAGATGGAATTCAACCCCATAAAGTGTGAAGTGATTCATTTTGGAAGGTGGAATTTGAATGCAGAATACAGGGTTAATGGCAGGATTCTTGGCAGTGTGGAGGAACAGAGGGTTCTTGGAGTTCCCGTCCATACATCCCTCAAAGTTGCCACCCAAGTTGATAGGGTTGTCAAGAAGGCTTATGGTGTGTTGGCTTTCATTAGCAGGGGAATTGAGTTTAACAGCCGTGAGGTTAAGCTGCAGCTCTATAAAACTCTGGTTAGACCACACTCGCAGTACTGTGTTCAGTTCTGGTCACTTCATTACACGAAAGATGTGGAAGTTTTAGAGAGATTGCAGAGGAGGTTTACCAGGATACTGCCTGGACTGGAGGGCAGGTCTTATGAGGAAAGGTTAAGGGAGCTAGGGCATTTTCATTGGACTGAAGAAGGATGAGAGGTGTACAAGATGATGACTGGCAGAGATAGAGTGGATAGTCAGAGACTTTTTCCCAGGGCGGAAATGACTATTACAAGGGGGCATCATTTTAAGGTGATTGGAGGAAGGTACGGGGAGAGGTCAGAGGTAAGTTCTTCACACAGAGAGTGGTGGGTGTGTGGAATGCACTGCTGGCAGTGGCAGTGGCAGTGGCAGTGGAGTCAGATACTGTAGAGACTTTTAAGTGACTCTTGGATAGGCACATGGCCGATAGTAAAATGTAGGGTATGCAGGGTAGGTTGATCGAAGTGGGACAATAGATCAGCGCAACATCGTGGGCCGAAGGGCCTGTACTGTTCTATGTTCTAACAAGGAAATGGCAGAAAGTTAGATAAAAACTTTGCATCAGTCTTCTTCGTAGAGGACATTAATAGCATTACAAAAATATGACATAATCAAAGTGCTAAAGTGGAGGTAGCAATAAATATAATTCCTATCATTCGAGAAAACGTACGAGGGAAACTAAGGAGGCTAAAGAATGATATGCTGTCTGGACCTGATGGATTGCATCCAAGGATTCTAAAAGAAGTAGCTACAAAGATTGTGGATTCCATGGTGATAATCTTGCAAGAATGCTGAAATTCTGGAAAAGTCCGAGACAATTGGAAAACAGCCAATGTTACACCCTTAAATGTGGAAGAGAAGGCAGCAAAAAAAAAAAACTATAGGCCAGTTGGCTCAACATCTGTTATTGGGAAAATGTTAAAAATCTATTATAAAAAATGTAAGGACCAAAGCATTTAGAAATAGGTCATATAATCAAACAGAGTCAGTATGACTTCATGAAGGGAAACCATGCCTGACAAATTTATTGCAACTGTTTGAGAAGGTAACAAGCAGGATAGACATAAGTGAACCAATAGATGTAATACATTTGAATTTTCAGAAGGCATTTGATAAGATACTTCATGAAAGCCAACTTAATAGAGGTCCATGGTATTGGAAATAGTACATTAACATGAATGGAGGATTGGCTAATAGGAGAGAGAGAATTGGGATAAAGTAAGTATTTCAGGGCAACCTGTAACAAGTGAAGTACTGGCACCACAATTATTAGTGTTTTGTATGATAGCAACGAATGTACAATCAACATGTTTGCGGACGACATAAATAAAGGTGCGCAGGCAAGTCATGAGGATGACACAAAGTCTACAGAGGGATAGAGAAGGTTATGCAAGTGGGCAAAAATCTGATAAATGGATTATAATGTGGGAAAAGGTGAGGTTATGTATTTTGGCAGGAAGAGAACTACTGGATATTACTCAAATACAAAAAAATTGCAGAAAACTGCAGCACAGAGGGATTTGGGGCCTTTCAGTTGTTTCAACGGCGGGAGTCGGCCTTTCAGTCGTTTCAGTGGTGGGAGTCCGGAAGGAGGCGCAAGGACAGCCTGGGAAGGTAAGCTTTTTGGGTATAAAAGTCTTACCTCGCGTGACTGGGCCTTTCAGTTGTTTCAGCGGCGGGAGTCTGGAAGGAGGCGCAAGGGCAGCCTGGGAAGGTAAGCTTTTCCTTTAAAAACTTACCTCGTGAGTAGGCGGAGCAGAAGCGGATACGGGACGGCTGAGTAGGTGAGGTAATATATTTGGACGGTTGCTTTACCCAAAACACTACTCAGGTAGTGTCTCCCACCCATCCTCCTCCTCTAACCAAAAAGGTTCTGAGCACCAATTTGGTAAGTTACTAGTTTTTTTTTCCAATAGTCTGTTTTTGGGAAATCAGAACAATGGGAATGGATGTTAGGGCAGTTGCATGCTCCTCCTGTAGAATGTGGGAGGTAAGGGTTACCACTCGTGTCCCTGCTGATTTCATCTGCAGGAAGTGCACCCAACTCCAGCTCCTCGGAAACCGCGTTAGGGAACTGGAGCTGGAGCTGGGTGAATTTCAGTTCATTCGGGAGTGATTGAGAGGAGTTACAGGGAGGTAGTCATACCTCAAGTACAGGAAAAAGGTAGATGGGTTACAGTCAGGGGACAGAAAGGGAACAGGCAAACAGTGCAGGGATCCCCTGTGGCCGTTCCCCTCAATAACAAGTATACAGTTTTGGATACTGTTGAGAGGGACGACTTACCGGGGTAAGCCATGGGGTACAGGTCTCTGGCGCAGAGTCTGTCCCTGTTGCTCAGAAGGGAAGGGGGGAGAGGAGGAGAGCATTAGTCATTGGACACTCCATAGTTAGGGGGACACATAGGAGATTCTGTGGGAACGAGAGAGACGCGTAGTTGGTGTATTGCCTCCCAGGTGCCAGGGTCCGTGATGTCTCGGATCGTGTTTTCGGGATCCTTAAGGGGGAGGGGGAGCAGTCCCAAGTCGTGGTCCACATAGGCACCAACAACATAGGTAGGAAAAGGGATGGGGACGTTAGGCAGAAATTCAAGGAGCTCGGGTGGAAGCTTAGAGCGAGAACAAAGAGTTGTTATCTCTGGTTTGTTACCCATGCCACGTGCTAGTGAGGCGAGGAATAGGGAGAGAGAGCAGTTGAACACGTGGCTACAGGGATGGTACAGGAGGGAGGGATTCAGATACCTGGATAATTGGAACTCATTCTGGGATAGGTGGGACCTCTACAAATGGGATGGTTTGCACCTGAACCAGAGGGGTACCAATATCCTGGGGGGGGGAGATTTGCTAATGCTCTTCGGAGGGTTTAAACTAATTCAGCAGCGGGGTGGGAACCTGAATTGTAGCTCCAGTGTACAGGAGGTTGAGAGTAGAGAGGTCATGAATAAGGTTTCAAGGTCGCAGGAGAGTACCGGCAGGCCGGAAGGTGGTTTTAAGTGTGTCTACTTCAATGCCAGGAGCATCCAGAATAAGGTGGGTGAACTTGCAGCATGGGTTGGTACCTGGGGCTTCGATGTTGTGGCCATTTCGGAGACATGGATAGAGCAGGGACAGGAATGGTTGTTGCAGGTTCCGGGGTTTAGATGTTTCAGTAAGATCAAGGAAGGTGGTAAAAGAGGGGGACGTGTGGCATTGTTAGTCAAGGACAGTATTGCAGTGGCAGAAAGGACGTTTGATGAGGACTCGTCTACTGAGGTAGGATGGGCTGAGGTTAGAAACAGGAAAGGAGAGGTCACCCTGTTGGGAGTTTTCTACAGGCCTCCGAAAAGTTCTAGAGATGTAAAGGAAAGGATTGCAAGGATGATTCTGGATAGGAGTGGAAGTAACAGGGTAGTTGTTATGGGGACTTTAACTTTCCAAGTATTGACTGGAAACGCTATAGTTCAAGTACTTTAGATGGGTCAGTTTTTGTCCAATGTGCGCAGGAGGGTTTCCTGACACAGTATGTAGATAGGCCAACAAGAGGCGAGGCCACATGGGATTTGGTACTGGGTAATGAACCAAGCCAGATGTTAGATTTGGAGGTAGGTGAGCACTTTGGTGATAGTGACCACAATTTGGTGACGTTTACTTTAGCGATGGACAGGGATAGGTATAAACCGCAGGTCAAGAGTTATAGCTGGGCGAAAGGCAATTATGAGGTGATTAGGCAAGACTTAGGATGCATAGGATGGGGAAGGAAACTGCAGGGACTGGGCACAATTGAAATGTGGAGCTTGTTCAAGGAACAGCTCCTGCGCGTCCTTGATAAGTATGTACCTGTCAGGCAGGGAGGAAGAGGTCGGGTGAGGGAAACGTGGTTTACTAAAGAAGTTGAATCTCTTGTCAAGAGGAAGGAGGCTTATGTAAAGATGAGGCGTGAAGGCTCAGTTAGGGCGCTTGAGAGCTACAAGTTAGCCAGGAAGGACCTAAAGAGAGAGCTAAGAAGAGCCAGGAGGGGACATGAGAAGTCTTTGGCAGGTAGGATCAAGGGAAACCCTAAAGCTTTCTATAAGTATGTCAGGAATAAAAGAATGACTAGAGCAAGATGAGGGCCAGTCAAGGACAGTAGTGGGAAGTTGTGCGTGGAGTCCGAAGAGATAGGAGAGGCACTAAATGAATATTTTTCATCAGTATTCACAAAGGAAAAAGACAATGTTGTCGAGGAGAATACTGAGATACAGTCTATTAGACTAGACTGGATTGAGGTTCATAAAGTGGAGGTGTTAGCAATTCTGGAAAGTGTGAAAATAGATAAGTCCCCTGGGCTGGATGGGATCTATCCTAGGATTCTCTGGGAAGCTAGGGAGGAGATTGCAGAGCCTTTGGCTTTGATCTTTTTGTCGTCGTTGTCTGCAGGAATAGTGCCAGAAGACTGGAGGATAGCAAATGTTGTCCCCTTGTTCAAGAAGGGGAGTAGAGACAACCCTGGTAATTATAGACCAGTGAGCCTTACTTCGGTTGTGGGTAAAGTGTTGGAAAGGATTATAAGAGATAGGATTTATAATCATCCAGAAAGGAATAATTTGATTAGGGATAGTCAACACGGTTTTGTGAAGGGTAGGTCATGCCTCACAAACCTTATTGAGTTCTTTGAGAAGGTGACCAAACAGGTGGATGAGAGTAAAGCGGTTGATGTGGTGTATATGGATTTCAGTAAAGTGTTTGATAAGGTTCCCCAAGGTAGGCTATTGCAGAAAATTCGGAGACATGGGATTGAGGGTGATTTAGCGGTTTGGATCAGAAATTGGCTGGCTGGAAGAAGACAGAGGGTGGTGGTTGATGGGAAATGTTCATCCTGGAGTTCAGTTACTCGTGGTATACCGCAAGGATCTGTTTTGGGGCCACTGTTGTTTGTCATTTTTATAAATGACCTGGATGAGGGCGTAGAAGGATGGGTTAGTAAATTTGCGGATGACACTAAAGTCGGTGGAGTTGTGGATAGTGTGGAAGAATGTTGCAGGTTACAGAGGGACATAGATAAGCTGCAGAGCTGGGCTGAGAGGTGGCAAATGGAGTTCAATGCGGAAAAGTGAGAGGTGATTCACTTTGGATGGAGTAACAGGAATACAGAGTACTGGGCTAATGGTAAGATTCTTGTTAGTGTGGACGAGCAGAGAGATCTTGGTGTCCATGTGCATAGATCCCTGAAAGTTGCCACCCAGGTTGATAGGGTTGTTAAGAAGGCTTTCAGAGCGTTAGGTTTTATTGGTAGAGGGATTGAGTTTCGGGGCCGTGAGGTTATGTTACAGCTGTACAAAACACTGGCGCGGCCGCACTTGGAGTATTGCATACAGTTCTGGTCGCCACATTACGGGAAGGATGTGGAAGCATTGGAAAGGGTGCAGAGGAGATTTACCAGGATGTTGCCTGGTATGGAGGGAAGGTCTTATGAGGAAAGGCTGCGGGACTTGAGGCTGTTTTCGTTAGAGAGAAGGTTAAGAGGTGACTTAATAGAGACATACAAGATGATCAGAGGATTGGATAGGGTGGACAGTGAGAGCCTTTTTCCTCGGATGGTGATGGCTAGCACGAGGGGACGTAGCTTTAAATTGAAGGGTGATAGATGTCAGAGGTAGGTTCTTTACTCAGAGAGTGGTAAGGGCATGGAATGCCCTGCCTGCAACACTAGTAGATGTGCCAACATTAAGGGCATTGAAATGGTCGTTGGATAAACATATGAATGATAATGGAATAGTGTAGGATAGATGGGCTTCAGATCGGTTTTACAGGTCGGCAAAACATCGAGGGCCGAAGGGCCTGTACTGCGCTGTAATGTTGTATGTTCGATATTCTATGAATCACAAATTCCCTGGTAATAGGGAAGTCAAAAGGACTGCCAGCTTTTATTTCAAAGAGAATGGAGCATAACAAGAGGGAAGTCTTGCTGAAACTATGCAAAGTACAGTTAGACCATAGCTAGAATACTGAAGTGTTTTGGTCCCCTCATCTAAGAGATAACAGCAGCGATGCATATGTGGAATAAGGTCCCATATGTCATGGCATCATTGAATGATGTATCTGGCTAATTTTTCTTCCTGTCCCTATTAGTGCTTCGTTTTGAAACGGCAACGTTTTCTCAAACCTTCTGTTCCAGCCATTTTATAGGATTATTCTGAAACAAATGAATTTGTAGTCAGCATTGCAATTATTCCTTGACTGATGCAAACCTGCTAAGTGTGTGTGTAAATGGCTTCGTTGATGCTTGATGTTTGGTCTCTGATGATGTGTTGTCAGTATAAATGTGCTATCATCATTGTTATGCTAGACAAAGACTGTTTCCTTGCTTTGTGCTGTATTATAATCATTAGCCCTGATTTGGAATGCTGCAACACCAAGGGATGTGGGGGTACACACACACGAAACACAGAAAGCTGGCACACAGGTGCAGCAGGTAATCAAGAAAGCTAATGGAATTGTGAAATGGGAGTGATAAGGAGTATTTACTAAGAGGTCAAATGGTTTGCACAAAAGAATAGACAAAGTGACTCCAGTGGTTAATACCAATTCTATGAAATAATTAAGTTGCAGAAACCACCAAAAATTCAGTGTAATGATAGGTTGCACCAGCTTATCTGCTGTTATTTTTCAGAGAGCAGCATTTAATTTAGATACGATCAGGTCCTATTCTTCTTTATTGACTATTCTTGACAGCAGAACAACACAAGCCGAATTAAAATAATCCTGATTTTTAAACATTGGAAGCTGGCCGTCATCCTTGAAATGAAGGGAGAACATACTACAGAATTTGACAATCATGTGACACATTTGGGAGAAAGCGTTCCAGACCAGGATCTTCCAGAAACAGCCAGTGTCTTGCTCATTGACCGAAAAGGTGAAAACACACCCAACCTGACTGGTAATAGGACGGTCCACCATACCTTTCTTGAATCTGGCAGTTTGGAGGGCAGTGTAGGGCATGGTATCTGACATGAATATCCTCAATATTCAAGAATTAAGCTGAAGAACTGAACCTAGGGTAGGGTGTGGCTAATATACTGTGTAACTAAATTTCCTTCCCACCTCCATGCCCACTGGCTCTGGGACTGGAGACTCTGCCCCAAGAAGCATACCTCTTCTTAAAAGGAAATGAGTTCTACTCTGCAGTTCTTTGTTCCATATTGTTTCTTACTGTGACGATGTTCTCTATTTATCATTGGACTTCTCTTGAAGACACAAAGAAATGCAGACAACTAGTGATATATTTGGACCCGAAAACAACAAATGCTGGAGATCACATTGGGTCAGGTCATAGCATAAATGCTGTTCCCTCCACACTTCACATCACTTCAGCTCTGATGAAGGGTCATCTAGACTCGAAACTTTAACTTGCTCTCTCTCCATGGATGCCGTCTGACCCATTGTGATTGCCAGCATTTGTTGTTTTCAGTACAGATTCCAGTATCTGTAGTAAGTTGCTGATATATTTTGGCCTGTTTGCATACACTATAATCAAGGAAAAACAAAAAAGCTAATGGCATGCATGAAAAATTGCCTATAATTTCCATACCTTAGGGCTTTTGTCCAATCATCAATGACTATTATTTATTAATAGGTTAAATGTTTGGCATGTCATCACATAACAAAAACTAACACTGCCATTGTTACGTAAACATAAGAGAATGCTAACTGGGAAGCAGGGGCCTGAAAGGCAGTACACATCAAACATTCATTTCTGGAAGGAATTTTCATGGAAGATTCAGGGAAAAGCATGAATGTGCCATGTTCTCAAGGGATGTGACTCCAGACACGGCAATTTATTGACTCAACTTTCGGATACTTATGGCTAAGGACAACAGCAGATCTCGGATGAAGGTGCTCATTTGGGGGAAGGCCAACTGTAACCAAATTAGGCAAGAATTGAAGAACGTGGATTGGGAGAGGCTGCTTGAGGGTAAATCCACACCTGATACGTGGCTGTCTTTTAAAGACCACTTGATTAGAGTGCTGGATAGGCATACTCCTATGAAAATGAAGGAATGGAATGGCAGCATTTCGGGAACCTTGGATGAGAGAAACGTTTATCAACTTAGTCAAATAAAGGAAACTTACCTCAAGTCTAGACAGCTGAAAACAGACAACATCTTGAGGAATATAGAAAAAGTAGGAAGGAGCTCAAACTGGGAGTTAGGAGGGCTAAAAGAAGCCATGAAATGTCCTTCGCCAACAGGTTTAAAGGACAATCCCAAGGCATTGTATACATATGTTAGGAACAAGAGGGAACCTAGGGAAAGAGGAGGTGGTTATGGGTAAGATCCTTAATGAGTACTTTACGATCAGCATTCACTAAAGAGAGGGATGTTGAGGTTAGGGAAAGATGTGCAAATACTCTCAGACAGGTCAACCCAATGAAACAGGAAGCATTGGTTGTCTTGAAATACATTAAAGTAGACAAGTCTCCAGGGTGTTCATTGGGGGGAAGGCCAACTGGATACTGTGGGAGGCAAGGGAGGACACAGGTGGAGTCTTAACAGATATCTTAGCATCATTTTGGTCTCAACTTAATTGAATTTTTAGAGGAGGTGACAAGAATGATTGACGAGGGAGGAGCGGTGGATGTTGACTACACGGAATTTAGTAAGGCATTTGGTAAGGTGGTACAGAAGATACAGTCTCATAGGATACAAAACTGGCCTGCTCATAGCGGACAGATTTGAAGCAGAAGGGTGCTTTTCAGAATTGAAATCAGCAACTAGAGGTGTTTCGCAGGGGTCAGTGCTGGGACCTATGTTATAATATATACATAAATGATCTGTTGGGAAATGTAGGTGGTCTAATCACTAAGTTTGCAAATGACACCAAAATTGGCAGAGTTGCAGGTACTGAGGAGGATTGTCAATGGACATAGATAGATTGCAGATTTGGGCACAGAAATGGCAGACGATATGAATATGGACAAATGAGAGGTGATGCATTTTGGAAGATGCAATTTCAGGTGCGAATTACACAATAAATGGCAGGACCCTAGGGAGTACAGACATAGAGGGATCTGTGCATACAGGTCCACAGATCCCTGGGATTGGCAACACAGGTGGACAAGGTAGTCAAGAAGGCATATGAGGAGAGGTTCGATAAACTTGGACTGTTTTCACTGGAAAGGCAGAGGCTGAGGAGCGACCTGATAGGGATCTACAAAATTATGAGGAGCAGAAATAGGGTGGATAGTCAGAGGCTTTTTCCCAGGGTGGAAAAGTCAACTACAAGAGGGCAAGGTGAGAAGGGGAAAGTTTAGGGGAGAAGTGCAGGGAAAATTTTTCACAGAGGGTGGTGGGCGCCTGGAACACTTTGCCAGTGGAGATGGTGGAAGCAGGCAAGTTAGCAACATTTAAGGCATCTTTTACCCTCCTACCGCATATTCATATTCCTAGTAAAAAGGAAACCCGTGAGAGGGAAAGAGAAGTAAAAAGCTCAGGTGTTTTCACTGTCATAAAGTAAGCCACATGAAGTTGCAGTGTTGGTGGTTCAGAAAAAGCACTGGGAAGACAGATACGGGAAAACAGGATAGGTGAGTAAATTTTGTTGACGTTGTGAAGAAAATTACACTGGAAGCTAAAAAGCTCCAAAAGAATGTACCACCTGGTCAGGGGTTGGTTGAGAAGAAAGTGCCAGATCTCTTTGAAGTGTTAGTTTACATGGGCAAAGTTTACTCGCATGCAGGAGGGGTAGGTGAAGAAATTAAGAGCACTACAGAAATGTGGAGATTGTTTAAAAAAATGCGTACCACATGTTATCGATATGTTTGTCCCTAGCAGGCAGGGAAGATGCAGTCGAGTGAGGGAGTCTTGATTCTCAAGAGAGGTCGAGCGACTGGCTAAGAGGAAGAAGGATGCTTATGTAAGGTTTAGGAAACAAGGAACGGAAAAGGCTCTAGAGGAATACAAGTTATCCAGGAAGGAGCTGAAGAAAGGGGTTATGAGAAAACCTTGGCAGATAGGATCAAGGAACTCCAAGGCTTTTTACACATACATGAGGGATAGGAGAATGACCAGAGAAAGGGTAGGGCCGATCAAGGGTTGTAAAGGGAATTTGTGCACGGAGCATAAAGAGATAGGAGAGGTCCTTAATGAATACTTTTCTTCGGTATTCACAACTGAGAGGGACCTAGTTGTAGAGGAGGACAGTGTGAAACAGGCTGGTAGGCTAGAGGAGGTCGATGTTAGTAAGGAAGACATACGAGGAATTTTGAGGAAGTTGAAGATAGATAAGTCACCCAGGCCTGATGGGATTTATCCAAGGATTCTATGGGAAGTGAGGGAAGAGATCGCAGGTGATCTTTTCGTCCTCACTGTCCACGGGTATAGCGCCGTAAAACTGGAGAGGCGCATACATCATTCCCTTGTTCAAAAAAGGGAATAAGGATATCCCCGGATATTACAGGCCAGTTAGTCTTACATCAGTGGTGGGCAAATTATTAGAAAGGGCTCTGAGAGATAGGATTTATGATCACTTGGAAAGGCACAGTTTGATTCATGTTAGTCAGCATGGATTTGTGAGGGGTAGATCATGCCTCATAAACCTTATTCAATTCTTTGAAGAGGTGACCAAACATGTGGATGAAGGTAGAGCAGTGGATGTGGTATATGTGGATTTAAGTAAGGCGTTTGATAAGGTTCCCCATGGTAGGCTCATGCAGAAGGTAAGGAGGCATGGGATAGGGGGAAATGTGGCAGATTGGATTCAGAATTGGCTGACCCTTAGAAGACAAAGGGTGGTAGTGGACGGAAAATATTCAACATGGTGCTCAGTGACGAATGGTGTACCACAAGGATCTGTTCTGGGTCCTCTTCTATTTGTGATTTTTGTAAATGATTTGGATAAAGGAGTGGAAGGGGGGATTAGCAAGTTCGCGGACAATACGAAGGTGGGCCAAGTTGTGGAAAATGCAGAGGGCTGTTCTAGGTTACAAAGGGACATTGATAGGATGCAGAGCTGGGCTGAGAAGTGGCAGATGGAGTTTAACCCTGAAAAGTGTGAGGTGACTCATTTTCGAAGGACAAACTTAAAAGCAGAATATAGGGTTAACAGAAAGATTCTTGGCAGTGTGGAAGAGCAGACGGATCTTGGGGTTTATGTTCACAGTTCCCTGAAAGCTGCCACCCAGGTGGATAGAGTTGTTAAGAAGGCACATGGTGTGTTAGCTTTCATTAATAGAGGGATTGAGTTCAAGAGCCGTGAAGTTACGCTCCAGCTATACAAAAGCCTGGTTCGGTCACATCTGGAGTATTGTGTCCAGTTCTGGTCGCCTCATTACAGGAAAGATGTGGAGGCGTTGAAAAAGGTGCAGAGAAGATTTACCAGGACATTGCCTGGAATGGAGGGAAGGTCTTACGAGGAAAGGTTGAGACAGCTAGGGCTTTTCTCTTTAGAACGATGAAGGATGAGAGGTGACTTGATGGAGGTGTACAAAATGATCAGAGGTATAGATACAGTAGACAGCCAGAGACTGTGGAGGCAGGGTGGAGGTAGCTATTACGAGGGGGCATAGTTTTAAAGTGAGTGGAGGTAGATGTAGGGGAGACATCAGAGGTAGGTTCTTTAGTCAGAGAGTGGTAGGGTCATGGAATGCATTGCCGGAGAGTACTGGCCTCATTAGGGGCATTTAAGCAGCTATTAGTTAGGCATATGGATGACAGTATAAGGTAGGGGTGGAGGTTAGATTGAACTTAGGATTAGGGTAAAAGTTCGGCACAACATCGTGGGCCAAAGGGCCTGTACTGTTCTATGTTCTATGTTCTAAGAGGAGATATGCAATTCAGAAGAAGTATTGCCAGAAAAGATGGCAATATGTGGAATTCATGATGAGAAGAGCGAAGTTCCATTTATATAAAGTGAGGTGAGTCCCAGAAATATTGTTTATCCTTGGTAATGGTCAGAAATCACATGACACCAGGTTATTGTCCAATAGGTTTAACTCTGAAAGCTTGTGTTTTCAAATAAACCTGTTCGAGTATAACCTGGTGTTGTGTGATTTCTGACCTTGTCCACCCACGTCCAACACTGGCACCTCTACATCATATTCTTGGTAATGACATAGCTGGATAATAGGTGGGTGTGATGCCTACTTTGGTTAAAAAGCCAGTGTCGAATCAGGTAACTGAGGTGTTACAGGAAGTATATCCTGGGATTTGTCCTGACTGTGTGGTAACAAGGTCACAAAGCCACAAGCGGAAACAGGAGAAGAAATCAACAAATAAAGTTAAGGAAATTGAAGTTCAATTGTCAGAAACTTTGTTTGATCAAATGGTTGAGATAAAACGAGAACAATTGGAGGACAAAGTGGATATTTTTAGTTCAAAAGAAATTAGCTGAATTGCAACAGATTACATCAATAACATCAGTTATTCAAGCAAGCTACGGATAGATTAGGAATAAAACAATTCAAATCCACTATGTACCATCCAGAATCACAGAGAGCATTAGCACAGTGGCATCAAACCTTAAGACCAGGTTGAGGACTTATTGGCGAAGCCTGTCCAGATGACTGGTGTGAGGGAATTCCATTTGTACTTTTTGCACTTAGGGATGCACCTAATGAATCAACTAAATTCAGTCCATTTGAATTAGTTTTTGGGCATGAGCTGAGAGGACCACTGAAATTGGTCAGTTGGCGTTCAGATATCGCATTTTTGAATTATGTGTCAAAATTTAGGAAAAGAATAAATCGAGCAACTTATATTTCTAAGTTGAACTTACTAAGAGTATACTGGTAGGTACCTTTATCCGAAAGAGTGGAGGCAATTTAGGCATTCATAATGCCAAGAGAACTGTACTCGTTAAAAGTAATGCCATTTGGTATGAAAAGTGTGCCAGCCATATTTTAAAGATCAACCAATGAAGTTATTCTGGGATTACCCAAGTATGGGATACATTGGCGATTTTTAGTTACACCTGGAAGAAACATTTTGAATATCAATCGGAATTATTCGAATGAATTCAGAAGGCGGGCTTGGTGATAAGCCTGGCTTAGAGTAAGTTTGCAAAAGCCCATGTCACATTCCCGAGCCATGTCATTGGACATGGACAAACGGCCCCACGAGATGTGAAAACAAAGGTTTTTTTTAATATATTCATTATCAGGATGAGGGCATTGCTGGCCAGGCAGCATTTATTACCCATCCCTAATTACCCAGAGGGCAGTTCAGAGTCAACCACATTGTTGTGGGTCTGGAGTCACATGTAGGCCAGACCAGGTAAGGATGGCAGTTTCCTTCCCTAAAGGACATTAGTGAGCCAGATGGGCAGTTTCCCATACTATTGGCATAGAGGGAAGTATTATGATTCCGGGGATTGTGTGGTTTTTATTGGAAGTTTGTTCTGAATGTTAGCAGTGCGGTTGCTCCATTGACAGACTTGTTGAAGAAGTGCAGAAAATTTCAGTGGACAGAGGAATGTCAGAAGGCATTTGCCAGCCTGAAAGCTGTGGTAATTACTGTGCTAGTGTTAGCCACACCTAATTACACAAAACCATTCGAGGTGGCTATCAATATGAGTGATGTGGGTGTCCATGCTGTACTCTCGCAAGGGGACAATAAGAAGATAGAAAGACCTATTGGGTGTTTTTCCAGAATATTGAATGATCATCAACAGAAATACTCCCCAGTTGAGAAGAAGACCTCAATTTTGGAGCTGGCATTGCAACATTTCAGAATTTATATTGCCAGTAATGTGTCTGAGACAATTATATATGCTGATCATAACCTCTTGAAGTGTTTGAGAAAATTTAAGGATAAAAATACCAGACTATTTAGATGCAGCTTATTATTGCAGCCATTTAATTTGAAAATTAAATTTGTGGCAGGATGAGAGAATGTAATTACCAATGCTGTGTCGTGACTTTGACGAACGGAGATGGTATGAGTGAATGTTTGCATGCTTAGAATCAATGTATTGTAGTGTACTACTGGAATAAAGCTAAAGGTTTTTTTAAAAATGAAGCCATCTTTGTGTATTGATGGTTCGTCTCTTTTTAAAAGGGGAGATGTGATGATACTGTGGCTTTAAGAGGTGTATTTTGTCCTGTCTTTTCTCCCCCAACAAAGAAACGGTGAGTCAGTGGTGCCAAAGCCAATAACGTAAGCAGCTCGTGAGGCCTTGTTTTTTCTTTTATAAAGTTAGAACAACAGGCGCAACCTGAACGCAGTGGGGTCTAGCTCCCAAAGAGCAAGGAATTTTAGTTTTAGCTTTCAGTAGTTGCTGGGGTCTTAAAGCTGGATGTGGAAGCTAATATTCCTCTCTGTTACGGCTAAAAGCTGGAGATGTCTTTCTGCTGCTAGAATTGCATGTGACACAATCTATTTTACTGAACTTGCCTTTGCCAAGGGTGTGTTTATGGCATATTACTATATTGGAACAGTTAATTAGTAGTAGTTAATACATATATTATTTTGTTAAGCATTTTGATAAAGTTACAGTCAAGGCAATTCTTTTATTTTTATTTTGTCTGTATTTTAACTAGTGTAAAGTAAATAAAAACTAAAGTGTTTTGCTTAAAGTCGAGTAGTTTGACCAATCAAATTGAATCGGGAACACAACGCTTTAACCTTTTATTTTAAAGTTAAGTGTAAGGTCTAGGCTATCTTCTGAATACATTTTGAGGGGATTTGGTCTTGTCCATAATGGTAAGGAGAACAAAGTGGCTAAATCAATATGGAACTATACTGGGATTATACTCATTGGGATTCGGAAGAATGAGGGGAGATCTTATAGAAACATATAAGATTATGAAGGGAATAGATACGGTGGAAGCATGGAGGTTGTTTCCGCTAGCAGGTGAAACTAGCACTAGAGGGCATCGCCTCAAAACAAAGGGAAGCAGGTGTAGAACTGAGGTCGAGAGGAACTTCTTCACCCAAAGAGTTGTGAATCTGTGGAATTCCCTGCCCAGTGAAGTGGTTGAAGTTACCTCGCTGAATGTTTTTAAGGCAAGGCTAGATAAATTTTTGAACAGTAAAGGAATTGAGGGTAATGGTGAGTGGGTGGGTAAGTGGACCTGAGTCTCAAAAAGATCAGCCATGATCTTGTTAAATGGCGGGGCAGGCTTGAGGGGCCAGATGGCCTACTCCTGCTCCTAGTTCTTATGTTCTTATGAATCAGAAGGGGAACTACAGCACTGTATCCCCACTGGGTCTGTTTTGTATTATTTTCTAATCAACCTGCTCAGGGAAGTCATAACATGCCTTTGGAGCAGATGGGACTTGAACCCAGGCAATGTGGCTCAGAGATAGGGACCAACACAGCACCACAAGAGCCTCCAGGTGTGCTTTATTTATTATTCCATTTAAATCTCACCATCTATCAAGGTGGGTTTTGAACCCATATCCTCCTACATTAGCACAGGGATCTGTATCACTAGCCTAGTGACATTACCACTACACCACCATTGCCCCAAAATCTGCACCAAGCAATGATTTTATCCCTGGACGCTCAGATGATAAAATCTGATGCTCTACCGACTGAGCTATCAAGGCTCACCTGGGTCTGTCCTTTTTTTTTTAAAGCATATATATATCTGGATGTACTATCACACAGAACCAAACAACTTACCCACAACCAAATCACCATGACTTTTCTTTTTGTTTTTAACTACTAACCACCACCAGAAATCATCTATGTAGTGAATTAAATATTTACAAGCACAGCTCATTATGGGTAATGCAAATCATCAAAAGTCAGGGACAGAGTAGGAAGAACTGGAAGTGGCTAAATAAAAATGGTGTTGGACAGAGAAATAAAGCACTGTATCTCCCCATGGTGTTCACCTCTCTATAAAGACATCGAGGGCATTGATGGACACCACGATCCCTCTCCAAGAATGCAACGGCACAAACGTAATCACTAAAGAGGGACAGTCAGTCGGCAGATATAGAAGTGTGAGGTTATGCACTTTGATAAGAAGAACATATGCACAGATTATTTTTTTAAGTGGGGAAAGGCTTTCGAAATCTGAAGCACAAAGGCACTTGGGAGTCCTACTTCAGGATTCTCATAAGGTTAACATGGAGGTTCAATTGGCAGTTAGGAAGGTAAATGCAATGTTCGCATTTATTTCAAGAGGGCTAGAATACAAGAGCAGAAATGTACTGCTGAGGAATACTGAGAAGTTCTGGGCCCTGTGTTTAAACAAGGATGTGCTGACGCTACTGGGGGTCCAGAGGAGCTTTACAGAATGATCCCGGGGCGAAGGGCTTGTCAGGCAAGGAGTGATTCAGGACTCCCATGGAGGGAGTGGGGTGTGCATGTTCATGTGTGCGGGGCGAGGGGCAGTATGGGTGCACATGGGGTGCGGACTCGTTGAAATTTACAGAATACTGACAGGCCTAAATACAGCAGATGTACAGAAGATATCTCCATTAGTAGGTGAGACTAGGACACAGCCTCACAGTGAAGAGACGATCGTTTAGAACTGAGATAAGGGTGAACTTCTTCGGTTAGTGGGTGGTAAACTTACTGCAGAGGGCTGCGGAGGCCAAGTCATTGAGTGTACTTGAGACAGAGATAGATAGGTTCTTAATTGGTAAGGATATCAAGGGTTATGGGGAGAAGGCAAGAGAATGGGGTTGAGAAACAAATCAACTTGATCGAATGGCATGGCAGATCAATGGGCCGATTGGCTTAATTCTGCTCTTTTGCCTTATGGTCAATTTCAATGAGGTGAGAATAGACCTGGCCCAGATAACTTGGAATCAAAGATATGCAGGCAAATTTGTGATGGAACAATGAATTATCTTTAAAAGAGGAGACAGAAATATACTTCGACCATAGTTGAACTACGAGATCAAAACGTAGGACAAAAAGCCACATGTCCCTTGATGGTGGAAGAAATCAAGTAATACGAAACAGAAAAAGCATGCATATATCAGGTGGATAGCCCAAGTGAGAATCAGGCTCACTGTTGAAAGTTCAGAGGGCAAGTAAAAAAACTATTAAAACAATTAAAGACAGAAGACAAGGAGAGACTAGCAGGTCATCGACAAAGGAATCCAAAAGTCTCCTATAGGCATGAGAAGCATGTAATGGTGGTTCAGATTAATCCCTGGGATCAGAGGATTGTCTTATCTGGTAAATAGAGGAATTAGAAACGATCCAATTGAAACTTTGAAAATTCTTACAGAGTGTGACAAGGTGAATATAGCTAAGCTGTTTCCCCTATCTGATGATTCTACAACCTGGGGACATAACCTCAGAATAAGAGATAAGTATTAAAGTATTCAGCTTGAACCTTGGTGACCAGTGGTGTTCCTCAAGGATCTGTTCTGCAACCTCTGTATCTTTATAAATGACTTGGATGAGGAAGTGGAAGGGTGGGTTAGTAAGTTTGCCAACGACACAAAGGTTGGTGGAGTTGTGGATAGTGTTGGAGGGCTGTTGCAATGGGACACTGACAGGATGCAGAGCTGGGCAAAGAAGTGGGAGATGGACTTCAACCCAGAAAAGTGTGAAGTGATTCATTTTGGAAGGTCAAATTTGAATGCAGAATACAGGATTAATGGCAGGAATCTCAGCAGTGTGGAGGAACAGAGGGATCTTGGAATTCACGTCCATACATCCCTCAAAGTTGCTACCCAAACTGATAGGATTGTAAAGGCGGCATACAGTGTGTTGGCTTTCATTGGCAGGGGAATTGAGTTTAAGAACAGCGAGGTTATGCTGCAGCTCTATAAAACTCTGGTTAGACCACACTTGGAATATTGTGTTCAGTTCTGGTCACCTCATTGTAGGAAAGATGTGGAAGCTTTAGAGAGGGTGCAGAGGAGATTTACCAGGATGCTGTCTGAACTGGAGGGCAGGTCTTATGAGGAAAGGTTGAGGGAGTTAGGGCTTTTTTCATTGGAGCCAAGAAGGATGAGAGGTGACTTGATAGAGGTGTACAAGATGATGAGAGGCACAGATAGAGTGGAGAGTCAGAGACATTTTCCCAGGGTAGAAATGACTATTACGAGGGGGCATAATTTTAAAGGTAATTGGAGGAAGGTATAAGGGAGATGTCAGAGGTAGGTGCTTTAAACAGTGAGTGGTAGGTGCATGGAATGCACTGCTGGCAGTGGTAGTGGAGTCAGATACATTACGGACATTCAAGCGACTCTTGGATAGGCACATGAGTCATAGTAAAATGTAGCTTATTGCAGGGTAATTTGATCTTCGAGTAGGATAATAGGTCGGCACAACATTGTGGGCTGAAAGGCCTGTAATGTTCTATGTTCTTTGTTCTACGCTGTACACTCTACAAGTTAATTAGATGAGGAGGAATTTCTTCACAAAGAGGCTGGTGAATTATTGGAATTTGCTAGCCCAGAGGCTGTGGAAGCTCAATCATTGAGCATTTAAATTCAATAACTGATACATTTCTGGAGACTAACAACATCAAGGATGTGGAATTGGCATGGAGAAGTGCCACTGAGGTAATGATCAACCATGATCTAATTGAATGGAGCAGGTATGATGGGCTGAATGGTCCATTCCCATTCCTACCTTCCTAGGTAGAAGTTTTGAAAAAGGAGTTGGATTGAAAAGGCAATTTATAAGTGAAAACGGGCGCATTGCTGACGTTCTAACTATGTACTTTGCTTCTGTCTTTCCCAGGGAAGATGATGTTGCCCAAGTTATATTGGGGAGGCAATGGCCTAGTGGTATTATCACAGGACTATTAGTCCACAAACTCAGCTAATGTTCTGGGGACCTGGATTAAAATTCTGCCATGGCAGATGGTGGAATTTGGATTCAATAAAAATCTGGAATTAAGGGTTTAATGATGAAACCATTGCTGATTGTCAGAAAAATCCATCTGGGTCCATACTTGGTCTGGCTTATGGTGTGACTCCAGACTAACAGCATGTGGCTGACTCTTAACTGCCTTCTGGCATTAGGAATGGACAATAAATGCTGGCCCAGCTAGCAATGCTGTCATCCCATGATTGAATTTAAAAAAATGAATTTAAAGGTACCTCAGAATCTGCAGTAACATCTTTTGTGGGACCTTATCAAAAACCTTCTTGAAATCCATCCACTGGTTCTCCCTCATCTATTCTGCTAGGTACATCCTCAAAGAAATCCAACTGATTAATTCAATGTGATTTTCTCTTCATATACCCATGCTTAACATTCCAAGCTTTAACACTTTTATATTAGTCTCTAGCATTTTCCCCACTACTGTTAGATTAACCTTATCTGCTTGTGTTGCCATTTTCAGGGAGCTATATATCCCAAAATCCCTCTGTATGCCAATGCTTCCAAGGTTCCAACCATTTACAGCTATACTTTCCTCTGGCATTTGACCTCCCAAAATGCATCACCTCAGACTTGTCCAGATCACTCTATCTGCCAGGTCTCCGTCCAACTTTCCAGCTGATCTATCCCACTACATCCTTTGATATCCTTCCTCACTATCCACAGCTCCTCCAATATTCCTACCACCTTCAAGCTTACTAATCAGACCACTGACATTTTCACCCAAATCATTTATATATATTACAAACAAAGAGGTCTCAGCACGGAGCCTTGCAGAGAACCACTGGTCACAGACCTCCAGTCAGAAATACACACCACCAAAACCGACCTCAGTCTTCCATTTTGTCAATTTTGTATCCAACTTGCCAACTCACCACGGATTCCATGCAGTTTGATCTTATGGGCCAATCTTGTCAAATGCTTTACTAAAAGTCCATGTAGACAACATCGACTGTCTTACCCTCATGAATTACCTTTTCACTTCCTCAAAAAACTCAGTCAGGTTTCAGAAATAAGACGTCCCTTGCTTAAGCCATGCTGACTATCCATAATAATTCCATTCTTTTCCAAATGCAACTAAATCCTATCCCTAAGAAACTTTGTCAATAAATTTCCCAACACTGATTTAAGGCTCACTGGCCTGTAATTTCCTGGATTATCCCTGTTGCCCTTCTTGAACAAATGAACATTAGCCATTCTCCAGTCTTCTGAGACCTCACCAACGATTACAGAGGATACAAAGATAAATCGGTCAAGACCCCAGTAATCTCCCCCATTGCCTCATTCAGTATGCTGGGAGAGATCCCAATAGGCCTCGGGGACTTACCTACATTAATATTTTCCAACACCACCTGCTTCTTGATTTTAATATGCCCTAAAGTATCAACAGACCCCTTATCATCCATGCCTTTCTACTTGGTGAATAGGGACCTGGATTCATACAGTGCAGAAAAAGCCCTTCCGCCCATCGAGTCTGCGCCAATAATAAAGATGTGCTAATCCCAATTTCCTGCACCTGTTCTTTATCTTTGAATGTTATGATATTTGACGTACTCCTCCAAATCTCCTGAAAATTGTAAGGTTTCCAGCCTCCACTACCTTCACAGGTGGTGCATTCCAGATTCCCACCACCCTCTGAGTGAAAATGTTTTTTTCCTAAATCTCCTCTGAATCTCTTGTCCTTTACCCTAAAACTACGCTCTTGCATGATTGATCACTGAACGAAGGGGAATAGCTGCTCTCTACTCACCTTGTCCATACCCCTCCACAAACTTATACACCTCAATCATACCCCCCCTCAGCCTTCTCTGCTCCAATTAAGACAAGCTGAGCCTATCTAGTCTCTCTTTATAGCTCAATTTATCCATCCCAGGCAACGTCCTGGTGAACCCCCTCTAGTGCTATCACATCCTTCCTGTAGTGAGGTGACCAGAACTGCACACAGTACTCTAGCTGCAGCCTGAACAACACTCTGTACAGCTCCAACATTTACCTCCTTGCTTTCATACACAATACCACGACTGATGAAAGCAAGTGTCCCATATACCTTAACTATCTTATTCACGTGCTCTGCCTACTTCAGGGATCTGTGAATAATTACCCCAAGATTCCTGCATTCCTCAGAGCTACTCAGTGTCCTGCCATTCATTAAAATACTCCCTCAGCTTGTTTCTTCTTCCAGAATGCATCACCTTGCACTTATCAGGGTTAAATACCATGTGCTACTGGTCTGCCCACCTGAACAAACCTTCCATAGTTTCCTGTAACCAACAACCTTCTCCTTCGGTATTCATCACTCTACCAATCTTACTATTGTCTGCAAATTTGCTTAACGTTCCCGTATTCTATATAATTTACATATATAACAAATAATAAATGTCCCAGTTCTGATCCTTGTGGGACACAGCTGGACACCAGCCTCCAGTCATTCAAACAGCTCAATACAAAGGCTTAAATACATGCGCCAACAAGTTCAAGAACAGGTCCTTCCCCACTATTATAAGACTTCTGAATGAACCTCTCCAATTTCAAATATAATGTTGATCTTGCTTTTCGTACACCTTCTTTGTAGCCATAACTTGGTACTCCTTGCCCTGTTCAATCACCCTATGATCTAGAACATAGAACATAGAACATAGAACATAGAACATAGAACATAGAACATAGAACATAGAACATAGAACATAGAACATAGAACATAGAACATAGAACATAGAACATAGAACATAGAACATAGAACATAGAACAATACAGCGCAGAACAGGCCCTTCGGCCCTCGATGTTGCGCCGACCTGTGAACTAATCTAAGCCCATCCCCCTACACTATCCCATCATCATCCATATGCTTATCCAAGGACTGTTTAAATGCCCCTAATGTGGCTGAGTTAACTACATTGGCAGGCAGGGCATTCCACGCCCTTACCACTCTCTGAGTAAAGAACCTGCCTCTGACATCTGTCTTAAATCTATCACCCCTCAATTTGCAGCTATGCCCCCTCATACTAGCCGACATCGTCATCCCAGGAAAAAGACTCTCACTGTCCACCCGATCTAATCCTCTGATCATTTTGTAGGTCTCTATTAAATCTCCTCTTAGCCTTCTTCTCTCCAATGAGAACAGCCTCAAGTCCCTCAGTCTTTCCTCATAAGACCTTCGCTCCAGACCAGGCAACATCCTGGTAAATCTCCTCTGCACCTTTTCCAATGCTTCCACATCCTTCCTGTAATGGGGCGACCAGAACTGTACGCAATATTCCAAGTGAGGCCGCACTAGCGTTTTGTACAGTTGCAGCATGACATCACGGCTCCGGAACTCAATCCCTCTACCAATGAAACCTAACACACCGTATGCTTTCTTAACAGCACTATCAACCTGGGTGGCAACTTTCAGGGATCTATGTACCTGGACACCAAGATCCCTCTGCACATCCACACTACCAAGAATCTTTCCATTGACCCAGTATTCTGCCTTCCTATTATTCTTCCCAAAGTGCATCACCTCACATTTATCTGCATTGAACTCCATTTGCCACCTTTCAGCCCAATTCTGCAGTTTATCCAAGTCTCCCTGCAACCTGCAACATTCTTCCACACTATCCACCACTCCACCGACTTTAGTGTCATCTGCAAACTTACTAACCCATCCACCTATGTCTGCGTCCAAGTCATTTATAAAAATGACAAACAGCAGTGGTCCCAAAACAGATCCTTGTGGCACACCACTAGTAACCGGACTCCAGGCTGAATATTTTCCATCAACCACCACTCTTTGGCTTCTTTCAGAAAGCCAGTTTCTAATCCAAACTGCTAAATCTTCCTCAATCCCATGCCTCCGCATTTTCTCCAATAGCCTACCATGTGGAGCCTTATCAAAGGCTTTACTGAAGTCCATGTACACCACGTCAACTGCCCTACCCTCATCCACATGCTTGGTCACCTTCTCAAAAAACTCAATGAGGTTTGTGAGACACGACCTGCCCTTGACGAATCCATGTTGACTATCTCCAATCAAATTGTTGCTTGCTAGATGATTATAAATACTATCTCTTATAATCTTTTCCAAAACTTTTCCTACAACAGATGTAAGGCTCACTGGTCTATAATTACCTGGGTCATCTCGACTGCCCTTCTTGAACAAGGGCACAACATTTGCAATCCTCCAGTCCTCTGGTACTAAACCTGTAGACAATGACGACTCAAAGATCAAGGCCAAAGGCTCCGCCATCTCCTCCCTAGCTTCCCAGAGAATCCTCGGAAAAATCCCATCCGGCCCAGGGGATTTATCTACCTTCACACCTTCTAGGATTGATAACACCTCCTCCTTACTAACCTCAATCCTTTCAAGTCTGATAGTGTATCTCAGTCTTCTCCTCTACAATATTCTCCTTTTCCTGAGTGAAAACAGATGAGAAATATTTGTTTAGCACCTCTCCGATCTCCACAGGGTCCACACACAACTTCCCACTTCTGTCTTTGACTGGCCCTATTCTTACCCTCGTCATCCTTTTATTCCCCACATACCTATAGAAAGCTTTAGGGTTCTCCTTAATTCTACCTGCTAATGATTGCTCATGTCCCCTCCTTGCTCTTCTTAACTCTCTCTTTAAATCCTTCCTAGCTAATCTGTAACTCTCCATCACCTCATCTGAACCATCTCGTCTCAATGTCACATAAGCCTCCCTCTTCCGCTTAACAAGAGATACAATTTCTTTTGTAAACCAAGGTTCCCTTACCTTATCACTTCCTCCCTGCCCGACAGGGACATACCTATCAAGGACACGCAACATCTGTTCCTTAAACCAGCTCCGCATTTCGATTGTCCCCATCCTCTGCATTTTGCTACCCCATTCTATCCCTCCTAAGTCTTGCCTCATCGCATTATAATTGCCTTTCCCCCATCTATAACTCATGCCCAGTGGCATGTTCCTATCCCTTTCCATCGCTAAACTAAACGTAACTGAATTATGGTCACTCTCTCCAAAGTGCTCACCTACCACCAAATCAAACACCTCGTCTGGTTCATTACCAAGTACCAGATCCAGTGTGGCCTCCTCTCTTGTCAGCCCTTCGACATACTGTGTCAGGAAACCCTCCTGCACACATTGGACAAAAACTGATCCATCCGACGTACTAGAGTTATAGCATTTCCAGTCAATGTTGGGGAAGTTAAAGTCTCCCATAATGACCACCTTGTTCCTTTCACTCCTGCCCAGAATCGTTTTGCCGATCCTCTCCTCCACATCCCTGGAACTTTGCGGAGGCCTATAAAAAGCTCCCAGCAGTGTGACCTCTCCTCTCCTGTTTCTGACCTCAGCCCATACCACCTCAGTAGACAGGTCCTCGTCAAAAGTTCTTTCAGCCACCGTTATACTGTCCTTGACGAACAAAGCTACACCTCCCCCTCTTTTACCACCTTCCCTGATCTTTATGAAAGATCTAAACCCTGCAACCTGCAACATCCATTCCTGACCCTGCTCTATCCATGTCTCCGAAATGACCACAACATCGAAGTCCCAGGTACCTATCCATGCTGCAAGCTCACCTACCTTATTCCGGATACTCCTGGCGTTGAAGTAGACACACTTCAAACCAGCTTGCTGTCTGCGAGCACACTCCTGTGTTGGTGAAATCCTGTCCATGTCCTCCCTACTCTCATTCTCCTGTGTACTGGAACTACACCACAGGTTCCCATGCCCCTGCTGAGCTAGTTTAAATCCACCCGAATAGCACTAGCAAATTTCCCACCCAAGATATTAGTACCCCTCTGGTTCAAGTGAAGACCGTCCTGTTTGTAGAGGTCCCACCTTCCCCAGAATGAACCCCAGTTGTCCATATACCTGAAACCCTCCCTCCTGCACCATACCTGCAGCCACGTGTTCAGCTGATACCTCTCCCTGTTCTTTGCCTCGCTATCACGTGGCACGGGTAACAAACCAGAGATAACAACTCTGTTTGTTCTAGCTCTCAGCTTCCACCCTAGCTCCCTGAAATCCTGCCTGATATCCCTATCCCTCTTTCTACCTATGTCATTGGTACCTATGTGGACCACGACTTGGGGCTGGTCACCCTCTCCCTTCAGGACCCCAAAGACACGATCCGAGACATCACGGACCCTGGCACCTGGGAGGCAACACACCAACCGTGAGTCGCTCTCGTTTCCACTTATGATCCACTGTACTGCAAAACAAAACTTTTCACTGTACTCATGTACACGTGACAAGAATAAATCAAATCACCACTCTTTGCGATCTATTACTAAGCCAGTTTCTGATCCATCTCACCAAGTTTCACTCAATTCCACATGCTTTAACCTTCTAGTCTCCAATGTGGGACCTCGTCAAAAGCATTGCTAAAATCAATATACACTATACCAACTGAGCTTCCGTCACCCAATTCATCTAACAACACACATAAATTCCCTCCATTCTCCTTAAGTGGGCCTACCCTTTCCCTGGTTACTCTCTTGTTCCTAATATAGGTGTAAAATGTGTTGGAATTCTCCTTAATCCTACTTGCCAAAGACGTTTCATGGTCATTTCTACGCCTAATTTCTTTTCTCAGTTCTTTTCTGATTCCATTATATGCAAGGGCCTTGACTGATTTCTGTCTCCTTAACTTAATATATGCTTCCTTTTCCTTTTTAACTAAAGGCTTTGACAAGGTGCCGCACAGGAGGCTGCTGAATAAGATAAGGGCCCATGCTGTTAGAGACAAGGTGCTAGCATGGATAGAAGATTGACTGTCTGGCAGAAAGCAGAGAGTGGGAATAAAGGGGTCTTTCTCAGGATAGCAGCTGGTGACAAATGGTGTTCCACAAGGGTCAGTGTTGGGACCACAATTTTTCACTTGATACAGTAATGATCTAGATGAAGGAACTGAGGGCATTCTGGCTAAGCTTTCGGACGATTCAAAGATAGGTGGAGGGACAGGTAGTATAGAGGATGTGGGGAGGCTGCAGTAGGATTCGGACAGGATAGGAGAGTGGGGAGAGAAATGGCAGATGGAGTACAAATGTGGGAAAGTGTGTGGTCATGCACTTTCGTAAGAAGAATAGAGGTATGGACTATTTTCTAAATGGGGAGAAAATTCAGAAATCTGAAGTGCAGAGAGACTTGGGGGTTCTAGTCCAGGATTCTCTCAAACTAAACTTGCAAGTTGAGTCAGTAGTTAGGAAGGCAAATGCAACTTTGGCATTTATTTTGAAAGGACTTGAATATAAGAGCAGGGAAGTACTTCTGAAGCTCTATAAGGCTCTGGTCAGGCCACATTTGGAGTATTGTGGGCAGGTTTGGACCCCATATGTCAGCAAAGATGTACTGGCCCTGGAGAGGGTTCAGAGGAGGTTCATGAGAATGGCCCCAGGAATGAAAAACTTGACATATGAGGAAGGTTTGAGGACTCTGGGTCTATACTCGATGGAGTTTAGAAGGATTCGGGGGGATCTAACTGAAACTTACAGATACTGAATAGCCTGGACTGAGTGGATATTGGGAAGATGTTTTCATTGGTATGAGAGACTAGGACCCAAAGGCACAGCCTTAGAGTAAAGGGAAGACCTTTTAGAATGGAGAGAAGAAGAAGCTTAAAGGTTGAGAGAACTAGGGCCTTTCTCTTTAGAACGACAAAGGATGAGAGGTGACTTGATAGAGGTGTACAGAATGATCAGAGGTATAGATAGAGTGGACAGCCAGAGACTTTTTCCTCGGGTGGAGGTAGCTATTACGAGGGGGCATAGGTTTAAAGTGAGTGGAGGTAGATACAGGGGAGACGTCAGAGGTAGGTTCTTTACTCAGAGAGTGGTAGGGGCATGGAATGCATTGCCGGAGAGGGTAGTGGAGTCGGCCTCATTAGGGGCATTTAAGCAGCTATTAGATAGGTATATGGATGATAGTATAAGGTAGGGGCGGAGGTTAGATAGACCTTAGGATTAGGGTAAAAGTTCGGTACAACATCGTGGGCCGAAGGGCCTGTCCTGTGTTGCACTGTTCTATGTTCTATGTTCCAAATTTCTTCAGCCAGAGAGTGGTGAATCTAAGGAACTCACTGCCACAGGAGGCTGTGGAGGTCAGGTCATTGAATATATTTAAGATGGAGGTAGATAGGTTCTTGATTGTCAAGGGGATCAAGAGTTACGGAGAGAAAGTGGAGAATGGGGTTGAGAAACATCAGCCATGATTGAATGGTGGAGCAGACTCAATGGGCTGAATGGCCTGATTTCTGCTCCTATGTCTTATGGTCCTAGGCTTACAACATTTCTTGTCACTGAAGGCTCCCGAAGCATCCTTACCTTTCATCCTCACAAGAATATGCTGGTCCTGAACTCTGGTCAACTGGCCCTTAAAAGACTCATACATGTCAGATATGGATTTACATTCAAACCTAATGAACATTTCTACCACTTTGTGATCTCGCTTCCCCAACAGAGCCTGCACAACAACAGTTAATTAATCTTTCCTCATGTTTTATCAGGAGCTTGCAAATATTATATTCAACACTTATAGGGGATATGGCTCTGCTCATCAGACATCAGGACCCTGCAAAGCAAATACAAAGCATTAAAGCTTACCAGTCTGTCAAGACTTGTGCCAGCTGCTGTCGTAGGACGTTCTTCAGGACGATAGGGTCTGAATCGAGCATTAAATCCATCAGCCACCGATCGACCTGAGCGACTTGCTGACCAAGTCTTCGGTTTGCCACAGCCTTGAAATGCCTAGAGGGAAATAAAATTGACAACCCATCAGACACGCCATACTTTTATAAAATGTATTAAATTGGCTTGCCCATCTTTGGAATGGGTTTCTAAATGTTTAAAATGAAGCTTAACCTCCATACATAGAGAAGACTGTGATTTTCCACTTTGGACACCGGAGTGGGGACAAGGTTAACAGCCTATTCTATTTGTGTTTTTGATTTCCAGCACTCATAGTTCCTTGTTTTTACTTAAGTGTTTAATATTGTACAAATCAGATTCAAATCCCATCACGGCAGATGATGAAATGTGAATTCAATAAAAGCTGGAAGTAAAACTAGTCGACTGATGACTATGTAGCCATTTGATTCACCAATGCCTTTTAGGGAGGGAAATCTGCCATCCTTACCCACTATGTCCTCCGTGTGACTTCAAATCCATCTCAAAGTGGTAGTGTCTTAATTGCCCTCTGAAATGGTCTAGCAAGCCACCAATTCAAAAGCAATTAGGGATGGGCAGAACATTCTGGCCCAGTTAACAACACCCATCCCACGAATGAGTAATAGTTCCGATTTAAGCAGGTTATCATTAATTTAAAATCCTAAAGAACTGCAGATGCTGTGAATCAGGAACAAAAACAAAGTTGCTGGAAAAGCTCAGCAGGTCTGGCAGCATCTATGAAGGCAAAAACAGAGTTAACGTTTTGGGGCCGGTGACCCTTCCTCAGAACTCATTTACTTAGTATTTATCATGTGTTTAGATGCTTTCAAAAGTTTGGACATCAGGAAACCCCTTGCCTTGCAGTTTGCCATTAAGGTACACAAGAGGGTCCCTGAATTCTTCTGGGATAAATAACTCAGTAAATCTCTGCTGAGGAACTGAATTTCCTGCTTTGGGTGGGTGCTGTGTGTCTTTGATACATCTGCGAGATGGCATACAGTATCGTAATTCTTTAGCAGGTTGGATGGCCTCAACTATGGTACAGTCTTCCTGATAATGGGGAGACAGATTGCAGACTGGGAACTTTTGCTTTGCGGAACACCTATGCTCTGTCATAAATATGACCCCAAGTTTCCAGTTGCCTGCCACTTCAACACAGCACTGTGTTCCATGGCTCCTGCAAGACTCAATGCAAGCTAGAAGAGTGAAAACTTATCTTCCACTTCGGGATACTATAGTCTTCAGTTTGAGCCTAATAATTTTACAGCCTGAGTACCTTCTTCCTTGTCTATTACCTGCCCCACACCAAGTCCTGTCATGACATGAGTTGCTTTCAGCACAGCCTACCCATTTTCACTCACTCACAGGCCACATAACCTTTCCTCCTCTCTCTCAGCTCCCTCTTCACAAATCCACTCACTCCTCCACCGCCTCCTACACACTCCCCACCCCTCCCATCGGGGTCTGGATTTTAAATATTAACTCAGTTTTCTCTTCACAGATGCTACCAAAAGTACTGAGTTTCTCCAGCAATTTCTGTTTTTGATGGTACAGAGCTCCTTTTCGCAGATCTGAGTGGTCTCCATAACGTTTTGTGAAAGTTATCCAGTTTTTTTTTAAATCAGAAACTGATCAGAGTCTGGAACATGGTTACCTCATGTTAAAGATCCTCCCCATCCAAAAGAGTAGCTGCTGTAAGAGATTTACTGTTCTTTGATTGTTCACTGAAACTGTTTCACATTCATGTTGCTGCATCTGAGTTGAAGCCATTTTTGGATGGCAGAAGAGCAAACCAAATGACAGCACAATAACTTGCACATTGTGTCTCCAGATGTTCGGCTCACAGCTGAGGCCATCAAGCGTCTTTAAAGTATGTTACTCAGTTCCCACAATCAAAAGAAATTTAATTGAATTTTTTGAGGTGATGATCAGCTGAGTAGATAAAGGTAGTGCAATTTATGCAGTTTATATGGACTTCAGCAAAGCCTCGATAAAGCCTTATCTGGGAGATAGAAAAAGCTGGTAAATACACATAGGATCCAAACAGATGCAGTTTAACCCTGAACATAAGATGACGCATTTTGGAAAGAGCAAAAGACAAGGAACTACTCAATGAATAGCAGGACACTAGGAAGCTCAGAGGAACAGAGGGATCTTGGGGCATCGTCCACAGATCCTGAAGGTGGCAGGTTAATAGCGCCATTAAGGCAGCATATGGGACATTTGCCTTTATCAGTTCAGCCATAAATTATAACAGCAGGGAGCTGTACAAAGCTTGATTTAGCCCACAGCTGAAGTACTGTGTGCAGTTATGGTTAACACACTAAAGGAAGGATGTGATTGTATTAGAGGCGGTGCAAAGGAAATTCACCAGAATGTTGCCTGGGTTGGAGCATTTTAGCTATGAAGAGAGATTAGATAGACTCAGATTATTTTCTTAAGAACAGAGGAGGCTGAGAATTGAAGTGCAGAGATTATGAGGGGCATGGACAGGTTGGACAGAGAACAATTGCTTCCCTTAGTTTAAAGCTCAATAACAAGATGGCTTAATTTTAAAGGTAAAGGGCAGGAGAGGATTTTTTTTCACCCCAAGAGTGGTGGGAATCTGGAATGCACTACCCAGGAAGGTAGTAGAGGCAGGAAATTTCAATCTTTAGAAAAAGTACTTGGATGAGGACCTGAAATGTCATAACATTCAAGGCTATGGACCCCAAGCGCTGCAAAGTGAGATTAGTGTAGATAGATCAATGGAGATTCAAATGAGACAAAAGGGCCTCTGCTGTGCCGTATGACTATGACTACACTCGTACTGTCGAGCTGTCCCTGGAATGTGGTGAATGCCCATCTGAACAGATTGCCATTTGGACAGAATTTTATATTGATTCAGGGATCTAAAGCCTCCTTTCAGAACTCCTACCCCACATCTTCAGCTGACCCTGGAAATTTCCTTCTCAGAAGAAAGTGCCAATCCATTCTCCACAGAGCTTCTTGTACGAGCTGCAGCTGAACATTCTTCACTTCTTTGACCTCGTCAACCATATAGACACAGGACAGAATTTCATCCTGCCATCTGGAGGTAGGCACACCCCCATGACAGACTTGCCATGTGGGCATTCTCCCCTTTACCATTGGTGGAGGGTGTTACATGAATCAGTGCCATGTCACAAAAGATGGTCATGTACTGTCAGGCTCTCGATGTTTTTTTGTGGCCTTAAGGAGTCCACGTTCCACGTCTGAACAAGGCTGCATGAGGTTGTAGCCCCATTCCACCAGGGAGGCTGCTCCTCAAGTTTTGTCTTCATTTCAGCCCTATGCTCATGATTTGCCTTACTCGCTTCTGCGCCTATGTTTGCACCAGGTTGTCCCAAATGTGGGAACACACAGCATCTACTGGTACACTTCAGGCATTCCCTCACTTGCTGGTTGCTGCAGCCTTCAGACTCAATTACTAGGGGTCACGATTTCAAGGTGAGGGGGGAAAAGTTTAAGTGAGATATGCGTGGAAAATTCTTTACGCAGAGGGTGGTGGGTGCCTGGAATGCGTTGTCAGTGGGGGTGGTAGAGGCGGGCAAGATAGCATCATTTAAGATGTATCTAGACAGATACATGAATGGGCAGGGAGCAGAGGGATACAGATCCTTGGAAAATAGGCAACAGGTTTAGATAGACGAACTGGATTGGCGCAGGCTTGGAGGGCCGAAGGGCCTGTTCCTGTGCTGTAATTTTCTTTGTTCTTTGTTCAGAGTACATCAACAGTATTTTGAATTTGACAAATCTACTATTAATTTTTTAAGAGATAGTAGGAACTGCAGATGCTGGAGAATCTGAGATAACAAGGTGTAGAGCTGGATGAACACAGCAGGCCAAGCAGCATCAGAG
>JAHRHZ010000203.1:791040-820734 GCA_024137785.1 Ginglymostoma cirratum | reverse complement strand
CCCTTCATCAGAAAATGATGAAGGGTCTAGGCCCGAAACGTCAAGCTTTCCTGCTCCTATAATGCTGCTTGGCCTGCTGTGTTCATCCAGCTCCACACCTTGTTATCTCACACTTACTTTCCTAACTACTTGTCATTCCGCCAATCATACACTATTTTTCTCCTGTGTTTGTTGCTGATAGGTGTACTCGTGCCTTAGTTTCTTGCCTTGTAGATAAAAGATGACCAATCACCAATCACTACTTGGAGGCTGGATAGCAAAGTAAAAAGCAGCATCTCCTCCCTGCCTCTAGAATGAATTCCCACCTAAGTAGCACTCAGCTCACAAAGCAATATCTTCAGATCATTGCGTTTCCCTCCCAAGGCAGGATATTTTTCTTTGTTCTTTCACATGGGTGTGGGCATCACTACAAAGACCAGCATTGTCTAGGCAGCAGTTAAGAGTCAAAGGCTGAGGGACTCGAGACTGTTTTCGTTAGAGAGAAGAAGGTTAAGAGGTAACTTAATAGAGACATACAAGATGATCAGAGGATTAGATAGGGTGGACAGTGAGAGCCTTTTTCCTCGGATGGTGATGGCTAGCACGAGGGGACATAGCTTTAAATTGAGGGGTGATAGATATAGGACAGATGTCAGAGGTAGGTTCTTTACTTAGAGAGTAGTAAGGGCATGGAATGCCTCGCCTGCAGCAGTAGTAGACTCGCCGACTTTAAGGGCATTTAAGTGGTCGTTGGATAAACTTATGGATGATAATGGAATAGTGTAGGTTAGATGGGCTCAGATTGGTTTCACTGGTCGGCGCAACATTGAGGGCTGAAGGGCCTGTACTGCACTGTAATGTTCTATGTTCTATGTTCAAACACATGCATGCAACTCCAGACAGACAGCCAAGGCAGACCAGTTAAGGATAACAGATTTTCTTCCCTAAATGACATTAGTGAACCAGATGGATATTTACAACAATGGTTACACACCATCATTTGACATGCTTCTAATTTCAAATTTTACTGAATTCAAGTTTCACCACCTGCCATGGTGAGATTTGAATCTAATGTCTCCAGAATATTTACCAGTCCAAAGACATCATCACGACGCCATTGCCTCCCCTGAGGGGATATCCAACTGCTCATCCTTTCTCGATATGTATAGATTAATTGGGTGTCATCCTTGTAGATATTCACTGCGCCCTTTCCAGTGTCTCTATATACTTATTATACTATTGCAAGTTGAACTACATGCAATACTGTCGTCCAAATGAGGTTCAGTATGGTTTGGCAAAGATCTGTAGCTCAGGTCATGGGTGACGTTGTTGACTTGCTCGCCGACCGTACTAGGTAACATCATCAGTGAGGCCTCCGATGAAGTGATGTTATTCTACTCTGCTTGAAACTTATACTGTCCAGTTCGTTATGGTGAGTAGTGTCATTTCCGGTTTTGACCTGTATGGGTTTGTATATGGGGTCCAATTCTATGGGTGGAGAACCATGCCTCTAGGAATTCCTGTGCATGTCAATATTTGGCTTGGGCTACTATGGTTCCCTTGTCCCAGTTAAACTGATGGCCTTCATGTCTGAGTGTGCTGACATTAAGGAGAGTTTGTCATTGCTGCCCCGAACACTTAACTCTGCTTTCTCTCCACAGATGCTGCCAGACCTGCCGAGTTTTCCTCAACTCATTAGGTCCAGAACTGCCCCTCCCTTGTTGGGTTATGTACAGGCTAAAAAGGTTCTCTTGGATGCTTACGAATTTTTCCTCCTCTCCACCTCCCACTGTAGAACTATCCCAGTTAACATTTGGGTACTTAAAACTCCAAACTATTACTGCCTTGCTGTTTTGCCACTTCTTGGAAATTTGGTTACATATTTGATCACCTATGTCTATCAGACGCTTTGCAACCCATAATACAGTGAGTTTGCTCCTTTTGTGTTTTTTACTTGTACCCATATGATCTCATTTGATGATACTTTCGAGATATTATCCTCACTGATATTATTGATTCTTTGATCTATATTGCAATACCTCCTCTTGTATTTCCCTCTCTTTCCTGTCTGAATACCCTATAACCAGGAATATTCAGCTACCAATCCTGCCAAGGTTCAGTCATAGCTATGGTATCTGTGCCTTCAGCTCAAGAACCTCATTCCTCAGGTTCCTTGCAGTAAAATATACTCCATTTAGCCTCGCTAAACTGACTTCTAACCTATCTAGTCTGTTATCCTGTGATGTCACACCTGAAATTTTGTTGAAGCAGTTCTACTATTTGTCCATCTGCTTCAGGAATCTCTCCACTTTTGCTGTTCCTCTTCACATCACTGCTGGCTGCATAGTCTCTCGCAGGGCCACCGCCTGCTTAGTGTCCTGATAACAGTAGCCTAGGGTTCTGTATAACTGGTTCAGTGACATTAGATAATTGGGGTTCAGAAGCCTAAGATGGATCCATTCATAACAGGTGCCTTTTCTTCTTTGGTCAATGTGCAGACATTTGATAATTAAAGCCAAATATTCATGATCAGATCAATGAACAACTCAACAGTATAAATAATTCTTTCTTAAAATTTTAAACATTCAAATACATTAGCATGCAATAGAGCAAGACTTCTCGAGGAAAGGCTGCTGTTGCTGTTAAGCTGAGCAAGTTGACAATTACACAGATTTAAGAGCAGGGACAAATGTACAACATTTGAAAATGTCTCCATTTAAAGATAAAGAAAAGATTACTTCAACCAGGCACTAAGTCATGAATATACCTTTTGAGAGATCTGCATGCTGTTCTCCTGCATGTTCATGATTGCCTCAGAAATCTTGACATCAATGGGGTCCATTACTGATTCAATGTTGAATGGTCCCTCCAACCTTTCTGCAACCATCAACATCGCATCTGTAAGTGGAAATGGTCAGTTATTGCCACACCTTAATAACAACGGCTTCTTTTCAAAACTTCCAACTCTTTGCCTAAAGATGAACTCAATTCACCTTTGCACATTTGTCATCAGTAGCTAGGAACAAAGTTGAAGCTGGAACCAATCTAAACACCACAGAAGGAGCAGATTACAAACAGTCAGAGCAGCAGCAGCAAGAAAAGGGATTCAAACAATTCAAAGGTAACATGTATCAAAACAAGGCAGGTTGCAGTAGGAGCTTGACACAAATGGATGTTCAATGGTCAAATGGAAGCAGAGTTCCTAGAAAGTGTACAAAGACAGGGCATACAACTGGGTAAAATCACAGGTGTCAGTTAGCTGAATTGGCTGCTTTGCAATGCAGTGATAAGAACACAAGAACATAAGAAATAAGAGCAGGAGTAGGCCATCTGGCCCCTCGAGCCTGACCTGCCATTTAATAAGATCATGGTTGATCTTTTTGAGACTCAGCTCCACTTACCCACCCACTCACCGTTACCCTCCATTCCTTTACTGTTCAAAAATCTTTCTTTGTCGTAAAAACATTCGATAAAGTTCACTCGACAGGGAATTCGACAGATTCACAACCCTTTGGGTGAAGAAGTTCCTCCTCAACTCAGTCCTAAATCTGCTTCCCCTTATTTTGAGGCTATGCTCCCTAATTCTATTTTCTGATGAACGGTCTAGGCCCAAAACATCAAGCTTTCCTGCTCCTATGATGCTGCTTGGCCGGCTGTGTTCATCCAGCTCCGCACATTTTTATCTCCCTAATTGTAGTTTCACCCACTGGTGAAAACAACCTCCCTAATTCTATCTTATCTTTCCTTCATAATTTTGACTTTCTGTAAGATTTTCATCTCCCCCCTCCCCCCCATTCTTCTAAATTTCTACGAGTATAGTCCCACTCTAGTCAATTTCTCCTCAACAGCATGGGTTCAATTCCTGCATTGGCTGAGATTACCATAAAGGACTCTCCTTCTCAACCTCCACCATACCTGAGACATGGTAACCCTCAGGTTAAACCACCAACAGCTGTCTCTTTCTAATGGGAGTCTATGCTGATCAAAAGCTACTATCTAACTATTTGGCCCTGTGGATTGGAAAATAGCATGTCACTCAGTCTTTTAATAAGGTCAAAAGAAGAAAACCAGGGAATTTTCGACCAGTTAGCCAAATACCTGCGATGGGGAAGTTGGCAATTCCAGGGATGGCAGGTCTGATGTATGAGGAGAGATTGACTAGGTTGGGATTGTTTTCACTAGACTTCAGACGAATGGGGGGCGGAATCTCATAGAGACTTACAAAATTCGAACAGGACTGGACAGGGTAGATGCAGGAGGATGTTTCCAATGGTGGGTGTATCCAGAACCAGGGGTCACAGTCTGACGATTCGGTGTAGGCCATTTAGGTCGGAGATGAGGAGACATTTCTTCACCCAAACACTGGTGAGCCTTTGGAATTCATTACCACAGAAAGCAGTTGATGCCAAAACCTTGAATATATTCAAGAGGCGACTAGATATAGCATTTGGGGGTGAATGGGATCAAAGGTTATGGGGAGAAAGCAGGATTAGGCTACTGAGTTGGACAATCAGCCATGGATTCACAGCAGGCAAGTAGTGCCTGACAAACCTCATGGAAATCTTTTTTTGAAGAGCTCCACTGCCTTGTTTGTGCTGCCCACATGCATCATCGTACTCAGATTGAATCCCATTTGCCCCACACACACATCCACACCAAACAGCAAGATCCCCAACACCAATCCCCATGGAACCCCAATGGACACAGGCTTCCAATCACAAAAACACCATCAACCATCATCTTCTGCTTCCTGCCACTCAGCCAATTCTAGATTCAATTTGTCAATTCTTCTTGGATCCCTCCCTTACCTTCACCATCAGTCTCCCATGTGGGACCCTATCAAATGCCTTGCTGATGTCCAAGTAGACAATATCAAATGTATTGTCATCTATCCACCCAGTCACCTCTTCGAAAAATTCAATCAAGTTGGTCAGACATAACCTCCATTAACAAAACCACACTGACTGCTCTTGACTAATTCAAGTCTTTTGAAGTGCAGGTAAATGATGTCCCTCAGAATTGTTTCCAGTTTCCCCACCACTGAAGTTAGACTGATTAGCCTGTAGTTTCCTGGTTTTCCCCTTGCTGCCTTCTTGGATAATGGCGCTGCATTGGCTGTCCTCCAGTCCACTGGCACCTCTCCTATAGATGGGAAATGAAAATTATTGCCAGTGCGCCTCATAGCTTCCCCTTGCTTCATTCAACAATCTGGGATACATCTGCTCCAGCCAAGAAGATTTATCTAGTTTTAAGCCTACCAGGCCACTCTGAACATCCTCTCTGTCTATGCTAAATTTCATTAATTATAATCACAGTCCTTCTCCCTGATCTCTGTACCCACATCACTCATTCCCTGAGGTACATCAGCTTCTCATCAGCTTCCAAAACAGAAAACTGATTTGTGTACAGGACCTGGGGAACTCCTGCACTACCTGGTGGTCACCCATTCCCTTCTTTCCTCCAGATCCTTCACGGTGGTGTGCCCATCTCTCTAAATATGCTATTCACATAATTCTCTGTGGCAAACCCACGAGCCTGTCCAGCCACTGCTCGAGCTCTGAAACGTGAAGCTCAAGTTTGTGTAGTTGGTAGCACTTCCTGCAGATATGGTCATCCTGAACGCTAGCAGTTCCCATAACTCCCCACACGACAGGTCACATATTCCACCCGGCTGATATCAAATCCTTAGGCATACTGGCTGACGTTATTCTTAAATAATTTTACACATTTTAACTAACTGCTATTTAGGGTACAGACTAGACTTGGATTGAAATTAGCCCTTAAATTAAAATATTCCTTAAAACCTACCATTTGAGACTGACTTAATCTATTAATTTTTTTGTCAGAAGGAGAGAAAAAAATGTCTACAGAGATTTATAGACACACTAAATACCCAGCTTCCACTTTAAGTGCTGGAAATACTGAACAAGTGATCTCATTAATTGGATGTTTTTCATGCACTCATGGCATGGCTGGTCACAATGCAGGTTTCAATCTGTGCTATAATCCCTTCCTGCACTGGAGACTTTATTTCTCTTTAACCTTAATTAAAGCACTTCTTTCATCCTCTGCCCCAAATTCCCAGTTTCTCACTTTGTCTGTCTCAGTGCCACTCTGGCAAAATCTCCCTCACTGAGTATGCAGCTTACTTTGACCATGTATTTTAAACAAACCCTTTTTAAAAGGCAGTTTAATCAATCTGTTCAGAAATGCTGTAACACACCTCTGGACAAGGTGGGACTTGAACCAGATCCTCAGGGCTCAGAGGTAGGAACACTACCAACAGCCTCTCAAGATGGTGGCGCTGGCATAGTATGTAGTGTTCAACCTACTGAGGCTGCTCGCTCCAGGCCAGCCATATCCTTTTCTCTTCCCGATGTCGCAGGAGGTTGTAGAAGTGGTGGGGCCCAGAGCAGGGACTCCTGGCTTCAGGACGCCCAGAGGAGGGAATTTTGGAGGCGGCAATGGGTCATTGATAGCAGCAGCGTCGGTGCCGGAGAAGGTATTCCTGACATCGGTAGGTCCAGAGCAGGGAATCTTGGCGGTGTCGGCAAGACAACAGTATGAGGAGCCAGAGTCCCCTGGTGCATCAGCATCGTCGTTGCTGTACCTGGAGTGGGAACTCCTTGAGGCCAACCTTGTATAGATATTGCAGAAGCCCTGGAGCCACGTGGGGGACACTGGTCAATGAAGATGGACTCTAAGTAATTTCTTCTTATTCTTTTTATAACATAAAACAGTGCTGGCTTGCAGCACAAGACACTTTTGACTGTATCTCCCTCGATATGTGACAATAAAAATCACTCATAAATCATTCATTCACTTCCACTGCAGTGCAAGAGCCCCTTGATGAGTCACTTCTTTATCTCAATTCCTCCTACAGTAATAAACACCTGCCTGTTTAACTGCTCTATTTTAACTTTGTATGTCTGATTCTGACTTTTACTCTATAACTAAACTTGCAGAGGATTTGCTAGTTGAGTTCCCACTTGGATCCAAATCCCCAGATACTCATTCTGTCTCAGTCTCACTCACTCTGACCATAGGGCTTAATAATTATATTCTATTTATAAATGTTCTAGTCACCTTGAATAAAATTTTCCAGTTGAGTGAAACAGAAGTAATTGCATATTTGACTTCTATTAGTCATTGCTGGACCACTTTTTCCTGGGAGAATTTTATTCTGCAAGGGAATGCCCTGTTTATTGTACATTTGATAGACTTATTTCAATGCCAGTCATTTCTTTTTTAAGATCTTATAAAATACATTCATGGGCTGTAGGCATAGCTGGCAAGGCCAACATTTATTGTCCATCCCTAAGTGACCTTGAGATGTTTTTGAACCGCTGCAATCCATGTAACCTTGGGACGCCCATAGTGCAGTTAGCAAGGATGGAACAGTGATTTATTTCCAAGTTAGGATACGGTGCAATTTGATTTGATTTGATTTATTGTCACATGTACCTAAGCACAATGAAAACTTTATTTGCAAGCAGCGCAGGGAAATCATAGTAATCAAGGACATACAGATCATACGGTGAAACAAAACTTGGACAGAGTAAGGCATATAGGTTACAACGCACAAGATCAACATTCACATGATCAGCATTATTTGAAGTTAGAGAGTCCCTTAGAAGGGAACCCGCCAGTGATGGTGTTCTCATGCATCTGCTGCTCCTGTCCTTCAACATAGTAAAGATTGTGGATTTAGAGGTACTGTCAAAGGAACTTTGAGTTACACTAATACACCTCGGAAATGATACACACTAAGTGACAAAGGAACAGAATTTTGAAAGCAGTGCATGAGATTCCAAACAATGGACTGCTTTGTCCTGGGAGGTGTCGAATGTCTTGAGCATTCTGAAGGGCAGGCAAGTGGAGAGTATATCATCATACATACACCTACCTTACAGATGATGGAATTGATTTGGGGAGTCAGGTGGTGAGTTACTCACTGCAGGGTTTCTAGCTTCCAACTTGTTCTTATAGCTATGGAATTCATCTAGCTGATTTGGTTCAGTTCAGTTTCTGGTCAATGGTAATCAACAGGATACTTATAGTGGGGGAATTCAGTAATGGTGATGCCATTGAACTTTAAAGGGGCAATGCTTAGTTTCTCTTTTGTTCAAGAAGGTCACTGTATAGTAAGCGTGTCTCACATGAAATAGAGAGATAGAGCATAGAAAATAGGGGCAGGAGAAGGCCTTTTGGCCCTTTCAGCCTATTCCACCATTTAATATGATCATGGCTGATCATCCAAATAAGTATTCTACTCATACTTTTTCCCTGTACCTTTTGATCTTTTTAGCCCCAAAGAACAATATCATCATAGATCATAGAATTCCTACAGGGTAGAAACAGGCCCTTCGGCCCAACAAGTCCACACCGACCATCAGAGCAGCCCGTCAGACCCATCCTACATGTCCCACCTAATCTACACATCCCTGAAAACAACAGGCAATTTAGCATGGCCAATCCACCTAGCCTGCACACCTTTGGGCTGTGGGAGGAAACCGGAGCACCCGGAGGAAACCCACACAGACACGGGGAGAATGTGCAAACTCCACACAGACAGTCGCCCGAGGGTGGAATCAAACCCAGGTCCTTGGTGCTGTGAGGCAGCAGTGCTAACCACTGAGCCATTGTGCCACCCCAATATCCAAGTGCTCCTAGAAAACACCTCTGTTTTGGCCTCAACCACTTTCTGTGGCAGAGAATTTCACAGACTCACCACTCTCAGGGTAAAGAAATTTCTCATCTCAGTCCTGAATGACCTGCCCTGAATCATTAGATTGTGGCCCTTGTTCTGGTCTCCCCGGTCATCAGGTACATTTTTTGTGCACTTACCCAGTCTAATTCTGTTAGAATTTTGTAGATTTCTATAAGATCCACCCCCACCTCATTCTTCTCAACTCTAGTGAATACAGAACTAACCAATCACATCTCTCTTCTTGCATCAGTCCTGCTAACCGAGGAATCAGTCTGGTAAACCATTGTTGCACACCTTCCAAAGCCAAAACATCCTTCCTCAGATAAGGAGATCAAAACTGCACAGTACTCTAGGCGTGGTCTCATCAATGTACAGTTGCAGCAAGTCACCCCTGCTGCTGTACTTGAATCCTCTCACTATGATGACGAATGTACCATTTGTAGCCTTCACCACCCGCTGCAGCTGCAATGCTGACTTTCAGCAACTGGCGCACAAGGACATCCAGATCTCTTTGCACCTCCCCCTTTCCCAATCTATCACATTCAGATTATAATCCACCTTCTTGTTTTTGCCACGAAAATGGCACCAAAACCTCTCATTTATCCACATTACATTGGCATCTGTCATGCATTTGTCCACACTGAACTTGTCCAAATCACAAATCATCCCTGCATCCTCCTCGCAGTTCACTCTCTCACCCAGCTTTGTGTCATCAGCAAACTTGGAGATACTTCGTGAATAGCTACTAACACATGGCACTGGCAGAAAAATACTAGAAAAGTACAGGGGAAGATTATCAGAAAAAGAAAGCTCATGATAGTCGCTAAAAAAAGCAACACTGCAGATAGCCTAGAGGAGTATAGAAAGTAGAAGGATCAAGTTAAAAAGAAAGGAATCAAAGGGCATGAAAAATATTAGCAAGCAAGACAAAGGAAGTCCAAAGAGCAAAAGTGTAGTTCAGGTAAAGATGGGACCGATCAGAGATGAGGAAGAGAACTTGTGTGAAATCGCAGAAGATATGGAAGAATTTTAAGCGTATTTTTTTGTCTCTGTATTCACAAAGGAAAGGGATAATGTAGATACAGTAATCCAAGAGGAGCGGGATGAAATATTGGACAAAATAATCATAACAAGACAGGAAGTGTTAGACGAGTTGGAGTCCTTGAAAGTGGATAAATCGCCAGGGCCAGGTGGATTGTTCCCTGGGATGCTGAAGCAGGTCAGGGAGGAAACAGCAGATGCTCTGAGGATTATTTTCTAATCTTCACTAGACACGGGTGAGGTGCCAGAAAACTGGAGGAATGCAAATGTGGTTCCACTGTTTAGAAAGGGTACAAAGGAAATGCTAAACAATTATAGGCCAATCAGTCTTTCTTCAGTAGTGGTTAAATTGTTCGAATCAATCCTGAGATTGTATAAACTATCATTTAGAAAGACAGACTATCAGGGATAATCAGCATGGCTTTAAGCGAAGTTCATACCTTACAAATTTGATCAATTCTTTGAGGAAGTGAGAAGGAGGATCGACAAATGGCAGAAGATTAGAGGGGATGTGGGCAAAACTTTTTTTCTTATGTGCAGAATGGTGGGTGCCTAGAATTCACTGCCCGAGTTGGTGGTGAAGGCAGAGACCCTAAACTCTTTCAAAAAGTAGCTGGATCTGCACCTTGAGTGCCGTAAACTGCGGGGTTATGTGGCGTGCGCAGGAACATAGGATGAGAAAGGGCATCAGGGTGTCTTTGTATCAGTGCGGATAAGATGGGCCAAATGGTTCACTTTAGTGCTATATCATTTCTGTGGTTCTACGGTTTTAAAGGAATCAAAGGGTATGGGGGAGAAATCCAGAACAGGAGAATGAGTTGGATGCTCAGCCATGATCATACTGAATGGCAGAGTAGGCTGGAAGGGCCAAATGGCCTATTCCTGCTCTTATTTTCTGTTTCTTTTTCTCCATATGACTGCTGAAAATTTGTTTTACTTGATACCTAAGAAGTCCACCCATGATTATACTTAGCATAATACTACAGTTAGTTAAAGTTCTTACGCCTACTGGCTGGAAAGAAGATGCGTTCCAAACATCTCTTCTTTTCAAGAGGCCCAGCAGTTGCATTTGCCAAACAGGCAGTGAGCAGGCCAGTGGCCGGCTTTTCCCAAAGATCAACACCCCCCAGGAAACAATCACACTTATTGAGGCTCAAGGCTGGCAAGTGTTTTGACCAAGAGTGCCATCAGGAGGCTAACGATGGCTAGCCAAACAATGATGCCCCGAGCCGGAGCCCTGACCATGTGTGTGTGTTCATGGATTGAGGGTTGTAGTGGAGTGGGCATTGTGGTGTTGAGTAGCAAGGGCAGCTGGTGGCTCTCATTGAGCCCCTCTTTCCCCATTCTAGGTCCCTCAATCTGACCTTGGAGTGTCTTTGAATGTGGGACTCCTACATCAGAATCCCCCGCCTCTCCCATGGGAGCTGGAATGCAAACACACCAAGGGTTTATTTCTATTTTCGTCAATGTTACCTCAGTTACTATTGCTCAAGCTTTCTGCCTCTTCATTCGCCATTCTGCATATTTTACTCAAATTGTTACTGTTTTCTACAAGCCTCAACGTTACTTTTCCTCTTTCTGAATTGCCTGCAATGTGCCACCTCTAAGGAGTTTACACAAATTTACATTCCCAGCAATAGAAACTGATGAGTTCTCCGATATAAAGCTTGACAAAGAGGAGAAGCATACAGATTAAAAATAAACTAGCTCAAATCTCCAAAGTGGAGGAGAATGAACTGCATTGTGTAAAAGGTTATCAGGAGCCCCACCATTAATGTGAAGACACATAAGCCTTTTCCTGCTGTTATCACTGACAACAATAAGTGAAACAAATGTTGCAATGCACAAGAATGTTCACGGTTTTCTCACCTACCCGTGGCATTTTAATCTTGCTCCGAATCATACTCTCTTCCATTTTCCTCCATTCCTACCATTCCACCATCATAAAATTGTTTATCATGAAACTTAAAAAAAAACTTACCAATAAAATTGTTCCACTCTGTGTCCAGATCTGCCTGATTGGCCAAGCAACCCTTCATGACATTGAGGCAGTAATTTTTACAAGGTTTAAGAGGAAGTAACCCTAGACATTGTGGACAGTACGTCATCTTCAGCAGTGCGTTGGTACACTCTGTTGTTGGATTGACCTATTTTTTTTAAAAAAAGATGTAAATGATATGACATGCAGTAAAAGGTTTCGATACCTATCATTCTATCCTTAACTTCCAGCTCATGTCAAGGTTTTGAGAGTTGATAGCTTCGGATCTCAGTTTTGCTCTAAAAAATTCATGACAAATGACCAAGAATTACCTTCAACTACAAGCTGCAAACAGTATGGTACAAAGTGACTGTTGCCCTTGAAATGTAAAGCCAGATGCTTGATAAATACAGACAGAAGTGGCTACGGCAATGAATCGTAACCACCAATATTCGGTGATAATGATCACAACACCCTGACCTTTACTACAGTCACGGAGAGGGATAGGAGCAGACAATATGGGAAAGTATTTAATTGGGGGAGGGGGGATTACAATGCTATTAGGCAAGAACTGCGGAGCATAAATAGGGAACCGAAGATCTCAGGGAAATGCATGACAGAAATTTGGAGATTGTTTCGGGAGCAGTTGCTACAAGCACTGGATAGGTTTGTCCCGCTGAGGCAAGGAAGGAATGGTAAAATGAAGGAACCTTGGACGACAAGACATGTTGAACAGCTAGTCAAGAGGAAGAAGGAAGCTTACTTAAGGTTGAGGAAGCAAGGATCGGACAGGGCTCTAGAGGTCTACAAGGTAGCCAGGAAGGAGCTGAAGAATGAACTTAGGAGATCTAGAAGGGGGTATGAGAAAACCTTGGCGGATAGCATCAAGGAAAACCTCAAGGCATTCTATACTTATGTGAGGAAGAAGAGGATGGCCAGAGAGTGAGGTAGGGCCAATCAGGGATAGTGTAGCGAAATTGTGTACGGAGTCAGAGGAGGAAGGGGAGGTCCTTAATGAATACATTGCTTCAGTATTCAACTGCGAGAGGGACCTTGACGCTTGCGAGGACAGCATGAAACAGGCAGATAGGCTCGAACAGGTGATTGTTAGGAAGGAGGATGTGCTAGAAATTTTGAAATACATGAGGATAGATAGGTCCCCTGGGCCAGACGGGATATACCCAAGGTTATTACAGGAGGCGAGGGAAGAGATTGTTGCTCCTTTGGCGATGATCTTTGCATCCTCACTGTCCACTGGAGTAGTACCAGAAGATTGGAGGGTGGCAAATGTCATTCCCTTGTTCAAGAAAGGGAACAGGGATAATCCTGGGAATTACAGACCAGTCAGTCTTACTTCTGTGGTGGGCAAATTATTGGAGAGGATTCTGAGAGATAGTATTTACGATTATTTGGAAGAGTACAGTTTGATTAGAAATAGTCAGCATGGCTTTGAGGGGCAGGTCATGCCTCACAAGCCTTAGTGAATTCTTTGAGGATGTGACAAAACACATCGATGAAGGTAAAGCAGTAGATGTGGTGTATATGGATTTCAGCAAGGCATTTGATAAGGTTCCACATGGTAGGCTCATTCAGAAAGTAAGGAGTCATGGGGTTCAGGGAAATTTGGCTGTCCGGATACAAAACTGGCTGTCCAATAGAAGACAGGGGATGGTAGTAGATGGAAAGTATTTAGCTTGGAGCTCGGTGACCAGCAGTGTTCCACAGGGACAAAACCAAAGGTGCTAGAAAAACTCAGCAGGTCTGGCAGCATCTGTGAAGGAAAAAACAGAGTTAACATTTTGGGTCCGATGACCCTTCCTCAGAACAGGTCCACAGGGATCTGCTCTGAGACCTCTGCTCTTTGTGATCTTCATAAATTACTTGGATGAGGAAGTGGAAGGGTGGGTTAGTAAGTTTGTCGATGACATGAAGGTTGGTGGAGTTGTAGATAGCGTGGAGGGCTGTTGTAGGTTGCAACAGGACATTGACAGGATGTAGAGCTGGGCAAAGAAGTGGCAGACTCGATGGGCCAAAGGGCCTTTTCTGTGCTAGATGACTCTATGACGCCTTGGTGGATTTAATGTCACTCCAATTTTCAAAAAGGGAGGTAGATAGAAAACGGAGTTGTAGACCAATAAGCCGAACATTGGTAGTGAGGAAAATTCTCGAATCTATTATCAAGAACTTTATAGCGGAGAATTTAGAAAGCAGTCACAGGATCAGACAGTCGGTATGGACTTATGAAGGGGAAATCATGCGTGGCAAATCTGTTGGAATTATATGAAGATGTAACTATTAGAGTTGACAAGGTAGGGCCAGTCAATGTGGTTTATCTGTCAAATGCTTTCCGAAAGTCCAAAGTCCTGTATGAGAGACTATTGTGCAAAATTAAAATGCATGGGATTGGAGGGGCTGGGGGCGGAAATACATTGAGGTGAATGGAAAACTGGTTGGCAGAAAGGAAACAGTAGAAATTAATGAGTCCTTTTCAAATTGACAGGCAGTAACTAGTGGAGTGCCACAGGGATCAAATGCTGGGACCCCAGCTATTCACAATATATATTAATGATTTAGATGAGGGAACAAAATGTAACATCTCAAAGTTTGCAGAAGATACCACGTTGGGTGGGAAGGTGAACTGTGACGAGAATGCAGAGATCCCTCAGCATGATTTGGACAGGTTGGGCGAGTGAGCAAACCAATGGCAGATACAATAAAATTTGGATAAATGTGAGGTTACTACCTGAATGACTGTAATTTGGGAAAGGGGAGTGTGCAGTGGGACCTGGGTGTCCTTGTGCACCAGTTGCTGAAGGTAAGCATGCGGGTGCCACAGGTGATAAAGAAGGCAAATGGTATGTTGTACTCAATCGCTCGCAATGAAGGCCAAGAGCAGGGATGTGTTGTTGCAGTTATACAGGGCCTTGGTGACGCCACACCTAGAATATTGTGTGCTGTTTTGGCCACCTTTTCTGAGGAAGGATGCTCTTGCTGTCAAGGGAGTGCAGCGAAGGTTCACCAGGCTGATTCTGGGGACGGCAGAACAAAGTAGATGCCGGGGGTGGGGGGGGCGCGGTGGTCGGTGGTGTTCCTGATGGTTGGTGTGTCCACAATCAGGGGTCACAGTCTGAGGATTCAGGGTAAACCATTTAGAATAGTGATGAGGAGACATTTCTTCACCCAAAGAGTGGTGAGCCTGTAGAATTCATTAAAACAGGAAGCAGTTGATGCCAAAACATTGAATGTATTCAAAAGGCAGTTAGATATAGCACGTGGGGCAAATGGGATCAAAGATTATGGGGAGAAAGGAAGATTCAGCTATTGAGTTGAATGATCAGCCATGATCGTAATGAATGGTGGAACAGGTTTAAAAGGGACAAATAGCCTCCTCCTGTTCCTATCTTTCATGTTTCTATGTTTCACTCAGGGTGGTGAGAATTTGGAATGCACTGTCTGGGAAGGTAGTGGAGGCTGGAAACTTTAAAACCTTTTAAAACAAAATGGACGAGCACTTGAAAATATCATAACATCCAAGGATATGGGACAAGTACAGGAAATTGAAATTAGTACTCCTCTAGTTGTAGTTATTGTTGGTGCAGACTTGAAGGGCGAAAGGGACCTCTTCTGCACTGCATGACTCTACGACTCTAGAACACTAGTTCTGGGTTTTCCTTCTCCAGATGCTTTCATGGCACATAGGCAGCACCAAGTACCTGGCTCACACTTCAAAAAAGGTCTCTGACTTATTAAGTAAAAATCGCAGCTTATAGTAACCGCTATATTGAAAATAAAACTGTTTTTCTCCAGGTAAAGAAGTAGCTTTTTATTGCAGGCAACAGAAAGAGCTCTTGAACTCCTAACTGTAATCCTATCGTGTTCAGGCAGCTGGACAGCCTGGGGCTCTGACAGTCAATCCCACAGCTGATGGCATACAGATGATATTGTCATCATTAGCTGTTGACTAATCCACAGACCAATCAGCTTCTTGTTGCCATCTCCGTTAGTACACACATTTGGATCTAGCTCCAGCTCCAATTGCTGGCACTGAAGACTTGTGCTCTTGAACTTTCTACTCTTAATCACCAGTAAAGAGATGGAAGGTGTCAGTAACAGTGCTATCAAGCAGCACCTGCTCAGAAATAACCTGCTCAGTGACGCCCTGTTTGGGTTCCACCAGGGCCACTCAGCTCCTGATCTCATTACAGTCTTGGTTCAAACATGGACAAAACATAGTGACGGTGACAGTGATAGTGGCAGCTCTTAACATCAAGGCCACATTCGACCAAGTGTGGCATCAAGGAACCCTGACTAAACTGGAATCAATGGGAATTGGGAGCAAACTCTCTGCTGGTTACGAAGGAAGATGGTTGAGGTTGCTGAAGGTCAATCATCACAGCTCCAGGCTATCATTGCAGGAGTTGCTCAGGGTGGTGTCCTAGGTCCAAACATCTTCAGCTGCTTCATCAATGACCTTCCCTCCATCATAAGATCAGAAATGGGGATGTTTGCCAATGAATGCACAATGTTCAGCACCATTTGTGACTCCTCAGATACTGAAGAAGGGTGGCAACACATGACCATTGATCCACAGGGATCAGTGCTGGAGCAAGGAAGTGAATGGACTGTAGCCAAGCTTGCATATGACACAAAAATAGTGGAAAGGCAGATTGTGAGAGGGACACGAACAGTTTACCAACAGAAATTAATAGGTTACGTATGTAGGCAAAAAGTTTCAAACAGCATATATTGTGGGGAAAACGTGAAGTTATTGGTTTTGGACAGTAGAAGAAAAGAACAGTATTATTTTAAATGCAGAAAGGCAACTCAAAAAGGACTTGGGGTACATGTGCATGAAACAGGAACCTAGCACGTAGGTGTGCAGGTAATCAGGAAAGCTCATGAAATGTTGGCCTGTATTTCAAGAGTGTTAGAGTTAGGGTTAGCCAAGTCCTACTGCACTTGTACAAGGTAGAGGTGAGACCACATATGGAGTAAAGAGTAGTGTTGGTCTCATTATTTCATGGATGCAGCTCAGAGGAGGTTCACTGGAATGATCCCTGTCATGGATTGATTGTCATATGAGCAAAGGATAAACAGGTTGGGAATCTAGAAGAATGAGAGGTGATCTTATTGAATAGCAGAGCAGGCTCACTCTTGTTCCTATTTCTTATGGTTCATCCAAATGAGTTAACCAACTCCCTCAATTCAAAGTAAGAATAATAAGCCAGCCGAGATCAAATTAAACCAAAAGAACTGCAGATGCTGTAAATCAGAAACAAAAACAGAAATTGCTGAAAAAGCTCAGCAGGGCTGGCAATATCTATGAAGAGAAATCAGAGTTAATGTTTTGGGTCTGGTGACCCTTCCTCTGTGTGGACTAGATGGGCCAAACAGCCTCTTTCGGCACTGTAGGGATTCTATGATAAGAACAGAGCTGGGCCAGATAGACTAGAACCTAAGCGGTACTATACGGTAAATGGAAAAGCCATGGGGAAAATTGGTACACGGAGAGATCTGGGTGTTCACGTCCATTGTACCCTGAAGGTGGCAAAGCAGGTCGATAGAGTGGTCAAGAAGGCATACGGCATGCTTTCATTCATTGGACAGGGTATTGAGTACAAGAGTTGGCAGGTCATGTTGCAGTTGTATAGGACTTTGGTTCAGCCACATTTGGAATACTGCGTACAGTTCTGGTCGCCACATTACCAAAAGGATGTGGATCTTTGGAGAGGGTGCAGAAGAGGCTCACCAGGATGTTGCCTGGTATGGAGGGCACTAGCTATGAAGAGAGGTTGAGTAGGTTAGGATTATTTACATTAGAAAGACAGAGGTTGAGGAGGGACCTGATTGAGGTCTACAAAATCATGAGAGGTATAGACAGGATGGATAGCAAGAAACTTTTTCCCAGAGTGGGGGACTCAATTACTTAGGTCACGATTTCAAGGCGAGGGGGGAAAAGTTTAAGGGAGATATGCGTGGAAAGTTCTTTACGCAGAGGATGGTGGGTGCCTGGAACACGTTGCCAGCGGAGGTGGTAGAAGCAGGCACGATAGCATCATTTAAAATGTATCTAGACAGATATATGAATGGGCAGGGAGCAGAGGAATACAGATCCTTGGAAAAAGGCAACAGATTTAGACAGAGGATCTGGATCGGCACAAGCTTGGAGGGCCGAAGGGCCTGTTCGTGTGCTGTAATTTTCTTTGTTCTTTTGTAATTTTCTTTGTTCTAAGGTTGGAAGGAAAAGCAATAGCTGAGTAATAGGCAACCTTCAAGGAGGAGATGGAAAGGGCACAAAGTATTTTCCCCCAAAAAGAAAAGGGAGGACAAACAAATTCAGAGTTCCTTGAATGATGAAGATAGCTAAAAATTAAGTTAAACAACCAAAGGTCTGTTTAGGAAACCAAGAGGAATTAATTATGAAAAAAATGGCTGCTAGCATAAAAGGGAAAATCCAAAATCTCAATGTCTATATCAATAAGCAAAAATGTGGTTTAAAAAAAAGAGTAAGACCAATTTGAGACCAAATAGGGGATTTAAATGTGGAGGCAAGGGGTAATAACTCATTTCTTTGCATCTGTCTTCACCTATGAAGCAGGTGCTGCTCAAGCCATGATTATAAAAGAGGAAATTGGGCACTATTGATAAGGAAGACATGTTGTTTAGGGAACATTTCGCACAACTAACTTGGAGTTTTTTTGAAGAGGTAACAGTGTGTGTTAAAATGTGCAGAGCAGTTAAAGTAATATACGTGGGCTTCCAAAAAGATGTTTCAAACAGTGCCACACATCAGATTTCAGAGGGAAGTTAAAGCTCATGATATAGAAGTGGCAATAGCAACATGGATACAAAATTGGATCAGGGATAGAAAATAAATGGGGTTCCCCTGGGGTTGGTTTTATAATCCTTGCTTTTCCTAATGTATAAATGATACATAACCTGGATCGACACTTTAAATGCTGTAAACTGCAGGACTATAAGCCAATGCAGGAAGTTGGGATTAGAAAGGGCATCTGGGTCATCATGGACAAGGTGGGCCAAATACCCTCGTCTGTGCTGTATCATTTCTGTGGTTTCTGAATGGTCCAAACCTTGGGGTGCAGGAGATAAGTTTAAAGATTGTGAATAACACAAAACTTGAATCATACATTGAGAGGACAGTGTAAAACTTCAAAAGGACATTGACAAGTTGGTGGAGAGAGTGGATTGGTGGCAGATGACATTCAAAGTGGAGACGAAAGATATATTTTCATTGTAGAATTCATCGTAGAATCCCTACAGTGCGGAAACAGGCCCTTCGGCCCAACAAGTCCACACCGAGCCATCCCCCTTTATCCCACCTAATCTACACATCCCTGAATACTCTGGGAAATTTAGCATGGCCAATCCACCTAACCTGCACATCTTTGGACTGTGGGAGGAAACCGGAGCACCCGGAGGAAACCCACGCAGACACGGGGAGAATGTGCAAACTTCACACAGACAGTCACCCGAGGGTGGAATTGAACCCAGGTCCCTGGCGCTGTGAGGCAGCAGTGCTAACCAATGAACCACCGTGTTGCCCATTTTGATGCAAAGAACATGGAAAACAGATAAAACAAAAGCTAATATTCTAAAGAGTCTGCAAGAGCAGAGAAAGCTGGATGTACATGTGCATAAGTCATTAAAGGATATAAGACTGGTAGGGAAAACAATGAATAAAACAGACCTTATTAGGCTTCATTAAAAGGGGCATAGAGTACAAGACAAAAGAGGTTATAATGAACTTAGATAGGACATTGCCTAGACCTCAAGTGGAGTATTGTGTACAGTTCCTAGTGCCACAGTGTAGTAACGATGTGAATGCATTAGAGTGAGTGCAGAAGACATTTATGAGAATGAGACATTTCACTAATGAGGAAAGACTGGAGAAGTTGGGACTACTTACCTTGTACAAGGCAAGACCAACAGGAGATCTGAAAGAGTTTTCAAAATCATGAGCGGCCTGGACAAAAAGATGTGGAGAAACTGGCCCTGCCCATAATGACTAAAAACCAAAAGGCACAGATTTCAAGTGTTTTTGCCAAAACAAAAATCCACATGCGAGGAGAGAAAAAAAATTTCTCATACAATGAGTAGTTCGAGTCTGGTATGTACTGCCTTGAATTGTGGTGGAGGCAGGTTCAACTGAGGCATTCAAGAGAGTATTTGATGTTTATTTAATTAGAAACAATGTTCAGGGCTATGGCCAAAATACTGAGAGCTGACGCAAAATAACAATTCCGTGATTCCGCCTGCTCAATCTTTTGTGACAGATATAACCCATGACTTTTATATCAGCTCCTACCCTTCTGACAATACAAAGGCCAAACTGATCATAGTGCTTCATGGTATATTTTAACAAAAGATTCTATACTAATTTAATATAACTTGCTTTTCACATCTAGCCCGCTGACAAAATTAAACTCAGGGCTTGGTTTATTAATTCAAATGGATTTATTACAGCATCACTACTTTTAGTTATTTTAGTATATATACTCAGATGTCATTTGTCTTCTACAAACCATAAAACTTCTTAAAAATTGCTTGCTTTATTCTAGGAAATATTAAACAAAACATTCACCATTACAGCTGGTTCGTATATTTAATACAAAACCGTGATGAGGAGGTGCCAGTGTTGGACTGGGGTGGACAAAGTCAGAAGTCACATGACACCAGATTACAGTCCAACAGGTTTATTTGAAATCTCAGGCTTTTAGAGCACTGCTCCTTCATCAGGTTAAGAGGAAGGAAGTGCACAGGCCTGCATGCTTCCCACCAGTTCAACTGACGAAGAAGCACTGCTCCAAATGCTTGCGACTTCAAATAAAACTGTTGGACTATAGTCTGGTGTCATGTGACTTCTGACCTAACGAAAAACCAGACTGAGTTACTTCCACTGTCCCAAAATCAGGTTCCCTTCAGGGAGAAGGAGGGTTATCAGTTACTACACATACAATATTGCAAGCAAAACAATGGCTGAGGAACACTCTATAGCTTGATCATTGCAAGAAGTTCTTTTTACTTACTGTAGCCACTTTATTCACTATGTCTCGTGCAACACTGAGACCTTGTGCAAAGGTTCGAGCAGCAATAAACGCCCTTGTCACCTGAAGCTTCAGTTTGCGCGGTACATCTCCGAATGGCTTCAGCTGCTCTGTATATTTGCTAACACATTCTAGGTATTCTTCAGTGAAATGATACTGAGGGTTCACCAACTGAAACATCCGCTCCAAGAGTCGAGCCCAGAAGTCACTCAGCATGTCCTCCAGATTTAAATTTCCAATCACATAGTACTTCTTCAACTCTTTAAATAGATCCTGAAATACTTCAGAGTTTTGTAAATATAGTTGGCCGTACGTCCGTACAAACATATCATTCAAGGACTTCTCTGCATTTTCTATAAGTTCCTTGAAGAATTCTGTGGAAAGTAAATAATTAAGTTTTGATTACACCTATTATTATTAAACAACTAAATTGAACCAAATCAACAATTTTGAACATGAATGTTCACACCTGTTAAACAGATATACCTGACAAACTAAACTGTTTAACATCATTGTGGCATTTGATCAACAGAAATAGAAAAAGGTCAAACATACCTTCCCTCCTTCCTCCAAGGGTCATTTTGCTCAATAACCAAAAAATAGCAACTGCTCTCCTGCCTATTGTCAACCTCTCCAGGGGTGGTGAATGGCATTCTAGAAACGCAAGTTCTTGCCATTTCTCTATCCCAAAGCATACACATGGCAGTCACTCATCTATTCGCTAGTAAGACAGTTTTGTGAAAATGTTTACTGCCATAATTCATTATTTGGAGAAATAAAATCTCTAAATATAATGTAAATTTTTTCAACATTTTCAATTCTGGGATTCAGAAGTTTTCTATACACCCAGGGCATTTGCACAAAGGTCTCTCTCTATGTGCTTACAAAGGTTAGAATTAGAGGGGTAAAAGTCATAAAAGTGCAGGTATGCCCATTTAGCCAGTGCATTAAAGCGTCTTCAATCGAGTTGTGAACGATTGATGTAACTTCCGACATTAAAGATAGATTGAGAAACTAGTACAGCAGATTGAAATTGGCATGGAAGATGTTGTGGGATCACAGAGACGTGGCTGCAAGGGGATCAGGAGTGAGAACTAAACATCCAGGGATACACATCCTATTGAAAGGACAAGCAGATGGGCAGAGAGGTTGGGATTGCCTTGATTTGACTTGATTTGGTTTGAATTATTGTAGTCACTTGTACCTAAATACAGTGAAAAGCTTTGTTTTGCAAGAAGTACAGGCAGCTCATAACAAACACGGACATACAGATCATAGGGCACTTAGGCAGAGCGAGGCATAAGGTTACGGTTGCACAGGAGGTGTGTAAAGCAAGATCAACATTAGCAAGATCAATTATCTAAAATCAGAGAGATCCATTCAGCAGTCTAATAACAGCAGAGAAGAAGCTGTTCTTGAATCCATCAGTGCGTGGTTTCAAGCTTCTGTATCTTCTGCCTGATGGAAGGGGTCACAGGAGAGCTTCACTGGGGTGGGAGGGGTCTTTGATGATGTTGGCAGCCATTCTGTGGCAATGAGAGGTAAATGGAGCCCATGGATGGAAGGTTAGCTTCTGTGATGGTGTAGGCCATGCAAACAACCTTCTGTAGTTTCTTATGGTCCTGAGCAGAGAAATTGCCATACCAAGCTGTTATACACCTGGACAGTATGCTTTCAATGGTACATCTGTAAGAGTTGGTGAGGGACCTTAAGGACATGCCAAATTTCCTAAGCCACCCGAGGAAGAAGAGGTAACAAGCATGGGGCTGGATGAACACAGCAGGTCAAGCAGCATCATAGGAGCAGGAAAACTCGACGTTTCAGGCCTAAACCCTTCATCAGAAATGGGGGAGGGGAAGAGGGTTCTGAAATAAATAGAGAGAGAGGGGGAGGCGGATAGAAGATGGATAGAGGAGAGGATAGGTGGAGAGGAGGCAGACAAGTCAAAGAGGCGGGGATGGAGCCAGTAAAGGTGAGTGTAGGTAGGGGGGTAGGGAGGAGATAGGTCAGTCCAGGGAGGACGGACAGGTCAAGGGGGCGGGATGATGTTGGTAGATAGGAGGTGGGGGTGTGGCTTGAGGTGAGAGGGAAAACCGGTTAGGGAGGTGGAGATGAGCTGGGCTGGTTTTGGGATGCGGTTGGGGGAGGGGAGATTTTGAAGCTTGTGAAATCCACATTGATGCCATTGGGCTGCAGGGTTCCCAGGCTGAATATGATTTGCTGTTCCTGCAGCCTTCGGGTGGCATCACTGTGGCATTGTAGGAGGCCAAGGATGGACATGTCATCTGAGGAGTGGGAGGGGGAGTTGAAATGGTTCGCGACTGGGAGGTGCAGTTGTTTGTTGCGAACTGAGCACAGGTGTTCTGCAAAGCGGTCCCCAAGCCTCCGCTTGGTTTCCCCGATGTAGAGGAAGCCACAACGGGTACAGCGGATGCAGTATACCACATTGGCAGAAGTGCAGGTGAACCTCTGCCTGATGTGGAAAGTCTTCTTGGGGCCTGGGATTGGGGTGAGGGAGGAGGTGTGGGGGCAGGTGTAGCACTTCCTGCGGTTACAAGGAAAAGTGCCGGGTGTGGTGGGGATGGAGGGGAGTGTGGAGCGGACAAGGGAGTCGCGGAGGGAGTGGTCCCTCCGGAAGGCAGGTAAGGGTGGGGAGGGAAAGATGTCTTTGGTGGTGGGGTCTGACTGTAGATGGCGGAAGTGTCGGAGGATGATGCGTTGGATCCGGAGGTTGGTGGGGTGGTATGTGAGGACGAGGGGGATTCGTTTTTGGTTATTGTTGCTGGGACGGGGCGTGAAGGATGTGTTCCGGGAAATGCGGGAGACACGGTCGAGGGCGTTCTCGACCACTGTGGGGGGGAAGTTGCGGTCCTTGAAGAATGAGGACATTTGAGATGTGCGGGATTGGAATGTCTCATCCTGGGAGCAGATGCGGCGGAGGCGAAGGAATTGGGAATAGGGGATGGCATTTTTGCAGGAGGGTGGGTGGGAGGAGGTGTATTCCAGGTAGCTGTGGGAGTCAGTGGGCTTGAAATGGACATCTGTCTCTAGGTGGTTGCCCGAGATGGAGACAGAGAGGTCCAGGAAGGAGAGAGAAGTGTTGGAGATGGTCCAGGTGAACTTCAGGTTGGGGTGGAAGGTGTTGGTGAATTGGATGAACTGTTCGAGCTCCTCGTGGGAGCACGAGGCGGCGCCGATGCAGTCATCAATGTAACGGAGGAAGAGGTCTGGAAGAGGGATTGTTCCACATAACCTACAAAGAGGCAGGCATAGCTTGGGCCCATGCGGGTACCCATGGCCACCCCCTTTGTCTGTAGGAAGTGGGAGGAATTGAAAGAAAAGTTGTTGAGGGTGAGGACGAGTTCGGCTAGGCGGATGAGGGTGTCGGTGGAGGGGGATTGGTCTGTTCTGCGGGACAGGAAGAAGCGGAGGGCCTTTAGGCCATCAGCATGGGGAATACAGGTATATAGGGACTGGACGTCCATAGTAAAAATGAGGTGTTGGGGACCTGGGAATTGGAAGTTCTGGAGGAGGTGGAGGGCGTGGGTGGTGTCACGGATGTAGGTAGGGAGTTCCTGGACCAAGGGGGTGAAAATGGAGTCTAGGTAGGTGGAGATGAGTTCGGTGGGGCAGGAGCAGGCGGAGACAATGGGTCGACCAGGGCATTCAGGTTTGTGGATTTTGGGGAGGAGATAGAAGCGGGCGGTGCGGGGTTGGGGAACGATGAGGTTGGAGGCGGTGGGTGGGAGGTCACCTGAGGTGATGAAGTTGTGGATGGTTTGGGAAATGATGGTTTGGTGCTCGGGGGTGGGGTCATGATCCAGGGGGCGGTAGGAGGAGGCGTCAGAGAGTTGGCGCCTGGCCTCAGCAATGTAGAGGTCAGTGCGCCATACTATGACTGCGCCTCCCTTGTCCGCGGGTTTTATGGTGAGGTTGGGATTGGAGCGAAGGGAGTGGAGGGCTGCACGTTCTGCGGGGGAGAGGTTGGAGTGTTTGAGAGGGGTAGAGAGGTTGAGGCGATTGATGTCTCGACGGCAGTTGGCGATGAAGAGGTCAAGGGAGGGCAGGAGGCCTTGGGGTGGTGTCCAGGAGGAGGGCTTGTGTTGGAGGCGGGAGAAGGGGTCAGTAGAGGGAGGGTTAGATTCGTGGTTGGAGAAGTAAGCGTGGAGGCGCAGGCGGCGGAAAAACTGCTCAATGTCCAAGCGTGAGCGGTATTCATTGATATGTGGGTGGAGGGGGACAAAGGTGAGCCCTTTACTGAGGACTGACCGTTCGTCCTCAGTAAGGGGGAGGTCTGGGGGGATGGTGAAGACCCGGCAGGGCTCAGTGCTGCTGTCTCCTCCGGAGCTGCTGGCTGTGGAGGCTGTGGGCGGAGTTACGTCTGCGTCGGCTGTGGGCGGAGTTCCGTCTGCGTCGGCTGTGGGCAGGGTTACGTCTGCGTCGGGTGTTGTGTCGGCTTCGGTGGTGGGCGGAGCGACGTCGGCGGTGGGCGGAGCGCCGGCGGCAGCAGCAGCGATGACGGTGTTGGTTTCGGTGATGGAGGCGGTGGTTTCAGCAGCGGAGGCGTTCGCTGTCCCGGAAGTGGGGTGCCCGGCGGTGGCGGATGTGACGTCATCAGTGGGTTCTCCGACAGTAGCCTCGTGGCCAATGGCGGGCGGGTACATTGTGGGGGAGGTCCTGGGTCCGGCTGGGGATTTGGGGAAGCCCGTTTTGGGTGGTGGGTATCAGTAAGTTTACTGTACTTACGGTTTTTGGTGTCCAATAAAGCTGTGTAGAATTGTGAATTCAGGCTGTGGATCCTACGGAGAATAAAAAACAGGAGAGGTCCTTTGCAGATCTGGGAGAGGGAGGCTCTGAGGTGGGGGAGTCTTGACTGTAGTGCCTGGAGGTGCCTGCGCATTGCTGCAAGTGTGTGTTTCAGGAGTCGTAGGGAGAAGCGCTTCTGGAGGGTCTCAATGTTCTCCATGTAGATATTCTCACGGTTGGGGCCAAATTGGGAAGGCTTGAATGTGGATTGTAGTCCATTGGGGATGATCTGGTTCCGTAGGCAGGTACTAAGAAAGGTGATGTGGCTGTGGTACCTGGTTTGCTTCAGGACGTGGTCGAGCAGTTTCAAGGCTGAAGAGGTGATGAGAGAGTTGCAGTGGGAGAGAGATTCCCTCAGGTTTGTCCGGAGGGAGGAGGGTAACTTCTTCAGGGTAGGCATCCTTAGAAGAGGCTTCGCAGTGGGGTTAAATTTGTATCAGAGATAAAAGGTACTGCAGATGCTGGAGAATCCGAGATAACAAGCATGGGGCTGGATGAACACAGCAGGTCAAGCAGCATCATAGGAGCAGGAAAACTCGACGTTTCGGGCCTAAACCCTTCATCAGAAATGGGGGAGGGGAAGAGGGTTCTGAAATAAATAGGGAGAGAGGGGGAGGCGGATAGAAGATGGATAGAGGAGAGGATAGGTGGAGAGGAGGCAGAGAAGTCGAAGAGGCGGGGATGGAGCCAGTAAAGGTGAGTGTAGGTAGGGGGGTAGGGAGGAGATAGGTCAGTCCAGGGAGGACGGACAGGTCAAGGGGGCGGGATGATGTTAGCAGATAGGAAGAAGAGGGGTTGTTATGCCTTCTTGATCATCGCAACTACATGGGAAAATCGAGGACAGATGGTTGGTTATCATCACTGTTAGGAACTTGATACTCTCAACTCTCTCCGTCTCAGCTCCGTTGATGTAGATATACTGATAAATGATCCAGTCCATCACACAATACTCCAGGGAGTGGTCTAACCAAGGCCCTGTACAATTGCATAGACATCCCTGCTCCTGTACTCGAATCCTCTTGTTATGAAGGCTAACTTACCATTTGCCTCCTTCACCGCTTGCCGTATCTGCATATTTATTTTCTACAACTGGTGTACAAGGACACCCAAGAGTTTATTTCCACCTGTCCCCAATCTATTACAATTTTGGTATTAATCTGCCTTCTTTATTTTTCCTACCGAAGTGGATAACCTCACATTTATCCTTTATTACCCAATTCTGAAATCCACGAGCCATTTTCTGAAACTTATCCACATTTTATTTTGAGGTGGTTAGATGGAGGTATCTGAACTTGCATCCTGCACATCAATCTCATTAAACTTTACAGCAACCGAATTGGACTGGTTGAGTCTTGAAACTTAGAACATATAACAATACAGCACAGGAACAGCCCTTCAGCCCACCATGTCTGTGCTGACCATGATGCTATTCTAAACCAATCCTGTCTGCCCATACATGGTCCATAACCTTGTACTGTCTGCTTGCCCATGCATCTAAATGCCTCAAACTTTGCTAACATTTCTGTTTCTGCTACCTTCCCTGGCACTGTGTTCCAGGTATTTACCACCCTCTGTGCAAAAAGACTTCCCTCAAACAACTCCTTTAAACTTTCCCCCCTCTCAACTTAAACCTATACCCCCTAGTATTTGACACAGCCATAGTGGGAAAGAAACTCAAGTATCCATGCCTCATGTAATTTCATAGACTTCTATCAGGTCTTCCCTCAGCCTCCGACAGTCCCATGAAAACAATCCAAGTTTGACCAACCTCTCCTTAGATCTAATGCACTCCAATCCAGACAACATCCTGGTAAACTTCTGCTGCACTCTCTCCAATGCCCCCACATCCTTCCTACAGTATAGCAACCAGAACTGCACACAACACTCCAAATGTGGCCTGACGAAAGTCTTAAACAGTTGCAACATGACTTGCTAACTTTTATACTCAAAGCCCTGACCGATGAAGGCAAGCATGCTGTATATGCCTCCTTTACAAGTTACCTACATGTGTTGCCACTTTCAGGGAGCTATGAACTTGGACTCCAAGATCCATCTGTATATTAGTGCTCCTAAGGGTCCTGTCATTTACTGTATACTTTCCTCTTGCATTTGATCTGCCAAAATGCATCACCTCACACTTGTCCAGATTAAACACCATCTTCCATTTCTCCAGGCATCATTCCAACCGATCTATATCCTGCTGTATTCTTGATATCCTTCCTCACCATCCACAACTCCTCCAATTTTCATTGTCACTTGCAAACTTACTGATCAGACACACAGACACACATCTATGGGGTGATCGTTTCATCCAAGATGTTTGTCTATTTGCAGATGAATTGTATTTCATTCAAAAAAAAATACACAATTTGTAGTCACAGTCAGTGTGGCATCTTATAAATTCCTGCTTTCGGAATAAAACCCACCTGATTGCAGGTTAAAACTCAGACAGAATCCGAACAAAGCCTCATACCTACAATTCAGTGTCTGACCTGAGGTAGGAGCAAAAGGAACAGGGTAGTTGTTATGGGGACTTTAACTTTCCAAATATTGACTGGAAACGTTATAGCTCAAGTACTTTAGATGGGTCAGTTTTTGTCCAAAGTGTGCAGGAGGGTTTCCTGACACAGTATGTAGATAGGCCAACAAGAGGCGAGGCCACATTGGATTTGGTACTGGGTAATGAACCAGGCCAGGTGTTAGATTTGGAGGTAGGTGAGCACTTTGGTGATAGTGACCACAATTCGGTTACGTTTACTTTAGCGATGGACAGGGATAGGTATATACCGCAGGGCAAGAGTTATAGCTGGGCGAAAGGCAATTATGAGGCAATTACGCAAGACTTAGGATGCATAGGATGGGGAAGGAAACTGCAGGAGCTGGGCACAATTAGAATGTGGAGCTTGTTCAAGGAACAGCTACTGAGTGTCCTTGATAAGTATGTACCTGTCAGGCAGGGAGGAAGTGGTCGAGCGAGGGAACCGTGGTTTACTAAAGAAGTTGAATCTCTTGTCAAGAGGAAGAAAGAGGCTTATGTAAAGATGAGGCATGAAGGCTCAGTTAGGGTGCTTGACAGTTACAAGTTAGCCAGGAAGGACCTAAAGAGAGAGCTAAGAAGAGTCAGGAGGGGACATGAGAAGTCTTTGGCAGGTAGGATCAAGGAAAACCCTCAAGCTTTCTATAGGTACGTCAGGAATAAAAGAATGACTAGAGTAAGATGAGGGCCAGTCAAGGACAGTAGTGAGAAGTTGTGCGTGGAGTCCGAAGAGATAGGAGAGGCACTAAATGAATATTTTTCATCAGTATTCACAAAGGAAAAAGACAATGTTGTCGAGGGGAATACTGAGATACAGGCTATGAGACGAGACAGGATTGAGGTTCATAAGGAGGAGGTGTTAGCAATTCTGGAAAGTGTGAAAATAGATAAGTCCCCTGGGCTGGATGGGATCTATCCTAGGATCCTCTGGGAAGCTAGGGAGGAGATTGCAGAGTCTTTGGCTTTGATCTTTATGTTGTCATTGTCTACAGGAATAGTGCCAGAAGACTGGAGGATAGCAAATGTTGTCCCCTCGTTCAAGAAGGGGAGTCGACACAACCCTGGTAATAAAGAACAAAGAACAAAGAAAACTTACAGCCCAGGAACAGGCCCTTCGGCCCTCCAAGCCTGTTCCGATCCAAATCCACTGTCTAAACCTATCGCCCAATTCCTAAGGATCTGTATCCCTCTGCTCCCCACCTACTCATGCATCTGTCCAGACGCACCTTAAATGAATCTACCGTGCCTGCCTCTACTACCTCTGCTGGCAACGCGTTCCAGGCACCTACCACCCTCTGTGTAAAGTACTTTCCGCGTGTATCCCCCTTAAACTTTTCTCCTCTCACCTTGAACGCGTGACCCCTCGTTATTGAATCCCTCACCCTGGGAAAAAGCTTATCTCTATCAACCCTGTCGATACCCTTCATGATTTTGAAGACCTCAGTCAGGTCCCCCCTCAATCTCCTTTTTTCTAATGAAAACAATCATAACCTACTCAACCTCTCTTCATAGCTAGCACCTTCCATACCAGGCAACATCCTCGTAAACCTTCTCTGTACCCTCTCCAAAGCTTCCACAT
>JAHRHZ010000203.1:767033-786040 GCA_024137785.1 Ginglymostoma cirratum | reverse complement strand
AGGAGCAGGAAAGCTTGACGTTTCGGGCCTAAACCCTTCATCATTTTTCTGATGAAGGGTCTAGGCCCGAAACGTCAAGCTTTCCTGCTCCTATGATGCTGATTGGCCTGCTGTGTTCATCCAGCTCCACACCTTGTTATTGCTGGAAAAGGTCAGCAGGTCTGGCAGCATCTGTGAAGAAAAAACAAATCAAAGTTAACATTTCGGTCCGGTCAGCACGGTTGTGAGGAAGGGTGACCGGACCCGAAATGTTAACTCTGATTTTTTCTTCACAAATGCTGCCAGACCTGCTGAGCTTAGAACACAGAACATAGAACATAGAACATAGAACAGTACAGCGCAGTACATGCCTTTTGGCCCACAAATGTTGTGCCGAACCTTTACCTTAAATCTAAGGTCTATCTAACCTCGACTCCTACCTTATTATATCATCCATATGCCTATCTAATAGACGCTTAAACGCCCCTAATGAGGCCAACTCCACTACCCTCTCCGGCAACGCATTTCACGCCCTGACCACTCTCTGAGTAAAGAACCTACCTCTGACATCTCCCCTATATCTACCTCCACTCACTTTAAAACTGTGTCCCCTCGTAATAGCTACCTCCGCCCTAGGCAAAAGTCTCTGGCTGTCCACTTTATCTATACCTCTGATCATTTTGTACACCTCTATCAAGTCACCTCTCATCCTTTGTCGTTCTAAAGAGAAAAACCCTAGCTCTCACAACCTTTCCTCGTAAGACTTTCCCTCCATTCCAGTCAATATACTGGTAAATCTCCTCTGCACCTTTTCCAACACTTCCACATCTTTCCTGTAATGAGGTGACAAGAACTGGACACAATACTCCAGATGTGGCTGAACCAGGCTTTTGTACAGCTGGAACATAACTTCATGGCTCTTGAACTCGATCCCTCTATTAATGAAAGCTAACACACCACACACCTTCTTAACAACTCTATCCACCTGGGTGGCAGCTTTCAGGGAACTGTGAACATGAACCCCAAGATCCCTCTGCTCTTCCACACGGCCAAGAATCTTTCCGTTAACCTTGCATTCTGCTTTTAAGTTTGTCCTTCCAAAATGAATCACCTCAGGCTTTTCAGGGTTAAACTCCATCTGCCACTTCTCAGCCCAGCTCTGCATCTTATCAATGTCCCTTTGTAACCTAGAACAGCCCTCTGCACTGTCCACAATGTGACCCACCTTCATATCGTCCGCGAACTTACTAATCCACCCTTCCACTCCTTCATCCAAATCATTTACAAAAATCACAAATAGGAGAGGACCCAGAACAGATCCTTGTGGTACACCACTCGTCACTGAGCACCACGTTGAATATTTTCCATCCACTACCACCCTTTGTCTTCTAAGGGTCAGCCAATTCTGAATCCAATCTGCCACATTTCCCCCTATCGCATGCCTCCTTACTTCCTGCATGAGCCTACCATGGGGAACCTTATCTATTGCCTTACTTAAATCCATGTATACCACATCCACTGCTCCAACTTCATCCACGTGTTTGGTCACCTCTTCAAAGAATTGAATAAGGTTTGTGAGGCATGATCTACCCCTCACAAATCCATGCTGACTATCACGAATCAAACTGTGCCTTTCCAAGTAATCATAAATCCTATCTCTCAGAGCCCTTTCCCATAATTTGCCCACCACTGAAGTAAGACTAACTGGCCTGTAATTTCAGGGGTTATCGCTATTCCCTTTTTTGAACAAGGGAATGACGTTTGCCACTCTCCAATCTTCCGGCCCTCTCCTATCTCTTTAGGCCCCATGCACAAATTCCCTTTACAATCCTTGATCGACCCTATCCTCTCTCTGGTCATTGTCTTATTCCTCATGTACGTGTAAAAAGCCTTGGAGTTTTCCTTGATCTTATCTGCCAAGGTTTTCTCATGCACACTTACAGCTCTCCTAAGCCCTTTCATTCAGCTCCTTCCTGGCTAACTTGTATCCTTCTCAAGCCTTTTCCAATCCTTGTTTCCTAAACCTTATATAACTCTCCTTCTTCCTCTTAACTCGTTGTTCGACCTCTCTCGAGAACCAAGGCTCCCTCACTTGACCGCATCTTCCCTGCCTGCTAGGGACAAACATAATCAATCACATGCAGTATGCATTCTTTAAGCAATCTCCTTATTTCTATCGTACTCTTCCCTGACATCATCTGTTCCCATTTTATGTTAGCCAGTTCTTGCCTAACAGAATTATAATTACCCTTCCCCCCAATTATAAACCTTACCCTGCTGAATATACCTACCCTTTTCCATGACTATTGTAAGAGAAACAGAGTTATGATCGCTAACGCCAAAATGCTCTCCTACCAACAGGTCTAACACTTGGCCTGGTTCATTGCCAAGCATCAAATCCAAAGTGGCCTCTCCTCGTGTTGGTCTATCTACGTACTGTGTCAGGAATCCTTCCTGAACGCACTGGACAAAATCCGCTCCATCTAAACTATTACAACTAAAAAGTTTCCAATCAATATTCCCAAAGTTGAAGTCACCCATGACTACAACCCCGTGACTTCTGCACCTTTGCAGTATGTGCCTTCCAATCCGCTCCTCCACTTCTCTGCAACTATTAGGGGGTCTGTAAAAAACCCCCAAAGTGACTGCTCCTTTCTTGTTCCTTACCTCAACCCAAACTGACTCTGTAGACATATCATTCTTGAACTGCCTTTCAGTAGCTGCTATACTAGCCCTGATTAGCAATGCCACTCCCCCGCCCCTTTTACCACCATCCCTATTTCTTTAAAGCATCTAAATCCTGGAACCTCCAACAACCATTCCTGTCCCTGAGTTACCCAAGTTTCTGTAGTGGCCACAACATCATAGTTTCAAGTACCGACCCATGCTCTAAGTTCATCCGCCTTATTTCTGATACTTCTAGCATTGAAGTATACACACCTCAAACCATCCCTGTGTCTACAATTACGCTCCATCGACCACATTTCTTTATAAACAACCTCACTCCCTGTTGTGTCTGTTGGAAGGCTGAATCCGGTTCCCCACCCCCTGCCAATCTAGTTTAAACCATCCTGTATAGCTCGAGCAAACCTCCCTTCCAGCAGCTTCTGTTTTTGTTGCTTATACCCTTGTCACATCCAAGATATTACTGTCAGAAACTATCCCAGACACACACCACAAACTTACAATCTGTCTGACAGATGCTGGCCTCTCTCTCCCAGTCTATGCTAAGATTAAACCCCACCCCCTCCCCAAGTAGTACTTCTCCGCCTTTGCTAGATAGTCACCTAATTTCAGCAGTTCTGCATTCTTATCAGGTGGTCTATACATGACACCTCCTGCGCTTTTAGTTCCTCAGTTCCATCTGTAAGGTCTCCACTAGGTGCTTTCCCCTCATTACAGCCTTCCTTCACAAAGAAGCAATTCTGTTTCAAATCAGTAATACTACTGCACCCCTCTGCCATTTTCTCTAACACTCCTGTAAACTTTATAACCTGATATGTTTAATGCCTAGTCCAGACCATCCTGCAGCCATGTTTCTGTAACAGCTACTATATCAGTTTCCAATTTGAATCAGTGATTACAGCACATTCAATTTGTTCCTTACACTTGTGCATTTGTGCAAAGAACTCTAATTTTAACTGTATACTCTATCCTGTCCTTGTCTTCTTCAATACACATTTTATCGTCCTGCCTTATTCATTAAGCTGGCCCTGCTTGTTCATCCTATTAACCTCCACCTTCTCTCTACATGCTCAACTGCTGCTCTGGTTCCCACCCACTGCCATGCTAGTTTAAACATTCCTGACTGGCAAGAGCAAATCTCCCGAAAAGGATATCGGTGCTCCTCTGGTTTAGATCCTTTGTACATTTTTGGTGAAGCCTGTGCAGTAATGGGGCATGCTTTCCTGTAGACTCCCTTTGTCAGAGTCAGCATTCTTACAACAAATCAGATCAAAGCTCTGCAGCCATGCCATACCCAGTCATGAATGGTGGCGATGGACAACTAACTGATCAAGAAGTGCAAACTCCATAACTATTCTCATCCACAATGATGTGCAGCACAGCACATCAGTTCAAAAAATAAGGCTGATGTATTTGCCAGAGGTAACAAGCGAATGACTCATATTGGCCTTCTCTAGAAGTTCCCTACATCACAGATACCAGTTTTCTACCAATTCAATTCACTCCACATGATATCCAAAAGAGTGGACACTAAATACTAAAAAAGCGATGAATGCTGACAATATTCTGCCAATAGTCTGAGGCCATGCTCCACAACTGACTGCGCCCCTAGATGTGAGGTGGCATTCAGAACCATTGCTTGCTGCACCTGTCTGTCGACTTTCATTGGAGAGAAAGAATTAATGCTTTGAATCCAATGACTGTTCTTCAGAACTTTCATTGACTGGTGTACAAGGATAACCAGATTCCCTCAAACATTCATGTTTCGTAATGTATCACCATTTAAGTAATATTCCGAGTATAACTTGACACTTCACCACATTGTATTGCATCTGCCATGTGTTTGCTCACTCACTCAACATGTCATAAATCATCTTGAAGTGTCCTTGCATCCTCCTCACTACTCACAATCCCTTATTTTTGTCTGATCAGCAAATGTTGGCATGTTGCATTTGGTTCCCTCACTCAAGTCATGCGTAATAAACTGGGGCTTAATCACTGATACTTGCAGTACCCCACTCATCACTGCCTACAAGCATGGAAAAAGACCCATTTATTCCCACACTGCTTCTTGTCTATCAAACAATTCGCCATCCATGTCAATATATTATCCCCATTGCATGTTCTTTACTTTTGTCCATTAACCTCTTATGACAGACCTTACCAAAAGCCTTCTGAAAATCCAAATTCACCGCATCCACTTGTTCCCCTTATCCCCTATGAGTTACAGCCTTTAAAAAAATCCAGTGATTGTTGAGCATAATTTGTCTTTTATACATCCATACTGGTTTTACCAAGCCTGTTAATGCTTTCCAAGTGTTCTCTTATCACATCTTTCATAATAGACTAGTATTTTCCCCATTACTAACGTTAGGCCAACTAGTCGGTAATTCTTATTTTTTTTTCTCTCCTTCCTTTTTTAAAATGGAGGGGTGACATTTATCACCATCCAATCTGTAGTAACCACTTTTGAATTTTGCAAGATAACTGTTAATACATCCAATATTTCTCATACCATTCTTGTTCCCTTGTCTGCACTAGTAGATTTCAATCTTATTCATTTTACCAAAAAATAATGATTCTATATTGATATGGGAAGAACTTTTTGTGATTTTCATACTCCCAGTTTGTTTTATGTTTATTCTCTTGCAAACCTTATCTGTTCTTTATTTTTGCCCAGTGGCAATCACTGACTCCTGAACTTATGACGACAACCCAGACTCTCTGGAACCCAGCTTCAGTACATAAACACTTTCAGAACCTCCATGCCTTGTGCAATCTGCTTCTCTTTATAGGCTCCCCCCTCTTCGTGCACCAAGTGTTGTCGCAGCGTTCCTAAAATGTTCTTTGTTCTGTACTTATGAATGTTGAACAATTGAACAGGACAAATGACAGGATACACAAATCCAAAAACTACCAAAAAGACATTACTTTATATTCAAGAAATTGTACTTTTCCCCAGAACTTACCATCAAACTTCTTGTACCTTGAAGCAAATGTTGACAATAGGGCATTGCTCGTCTCCAGCACAACTTTGCTAAACTCTTGCTGACCTTGCAGGCTGAGCTGTTCCTCCATTTCAGAGGTACAACATGTATTGAGCTGAGAACATACCTTCTGCTGATTTCCTAAACACAAGGGAGAGATTGCAAACAGGATTAAAAGAACACGTCTTTATTCTATTAGTTACCCCCTCATATGAAAGCAATGATTCATAAAGATTAAGTAATCGAAAGCAAATCCATTTGAACTTTTGAGGTGTTAACGTCATTTCAAAATGTGTTTCATGATGAAGTTAGTAATACTCAAACAATAACACCTAAAACTCAGCCATTCATTTTTCCTTCCACCAGATTATTAATTACTGTTCAACTTTCTTGGTCACATTCTTAAATTTACAACAGTTTACATTCAGGATACTACAATATCATTCAAGTAAACTACACAGTTAGGCACTTCAGCTATAACTATTCATTAATTTTTGACATGTGTCTGCAGCATTCTCAATTCCAAATTGCACAAACTGGCATTGAAACAATCCATTGGGTGAGACACAAGCAGAAATTTCCTTAGTCCTTGTTGTCAACAGTCCTTGCCAATATCCTTTTAACAAATCAGTTTTAGAAAAGAATGATGCACTGCCAACTCTATCAATGCAATCTTCTAGTCAGGGAATAGGTTATGAATCCACCATTCTGATAGCATTTACTTTCCAATAGTCCACACAATCTAATTGAACCATCTGGTTTAGGAACCATTACTACTAGAGAATTCCAATTACTCTGGTTTGGTTCAATCAATTGATTCTCCATGTATTATGTTTTGTAAAAACTGAAAGAACTGCAGATGCTGTAAATCAGGAACAAAAACAGAAGTTGCTGGAAAAGCTCAGGAGGTCTGGCAACATCTGTGGAGACAAACAAAATCAGAGTTAACGTTTTGGGTCCAGTGACCCTTCCTCAGAACAGTTCTGAGGAAGGGTGACCAGACCCAAAACGTTAACTCTGATTTAGTTTTTCTCCACAGATGCTGTCATACCTGCTGAGCTTTTCTAGCAACTTCTGTTTTTGTTCACGTATTATATTTCCTTTAACTTGTTTCTCTGGGTTTAACTGATATGGGTTTTCTTTAATCAGATCTGAATTACCTACAGCGTGTGAACACGACACATCCAAGAGTATCTTTGCAAACATCTTCATATTTTTTGTGCAACCTCACTTTATACCCGTTGCTCTTTCTCCATATACAAACGTACAATGATTAAATTCTAAGATCTCCAGATATGTGAATTTGATAGTAGGAAGTTCAGAGGAATGGGCAATTCCTCCTCTACTACACTTGACTTGGCACACCTGTACATTCCCACAATCTTCTCTATGATAGTCCTATCTCAACACGTTCACAGGATGTAATCAATTCTTTTTCCTACAATCCGGGGCATCAATTAGATTTGTTACCTGACTAACCCTTTTAACTATTCTGCAGAGACCACTAAATTTTGCTTTTAGTGGCTCACCTTACAAGGGCAACAGAGCCAAAACTTAATCTCCTGCTTAGAAATTTCCAGCTGTTATATGTTTACATGCCTACTCTTTCATTTTGTATCAGCCAGTTTTTACATGTTCCTGCACAATTCCACACACTCCTATTAACCTTTTTTTTAAATCTCTAATGAGTTCTAATCACCCTCTTGTGATGATGCTGCGACTTTAAAAGGTTATTTTGTCCTTTTTTTGAAGAGTGGTTGTATGGCAGACGTGGCAAACTGGCTACAGAAGTTGACTTGTAAACAACTTGTGAGGCCTTGTTTTTCCAAAAAAACATCCTGAATGGGTGCGGCCAGCTCTCTCAGATCCAGATTTCTGGGTTTTGTTTTTTTTAGCGAAATCAGAAGCCCTTGTGGTCTCAGAAGAGTTGGAAGCTTCAGTGAACGTCACCTGACTGCTGCACATTCTCAATTTTCTCTTCATGTTTTTCTTCCTGGATTACAGAACTGCATGTGAGAATCTGTGTCTGAATTTGCCATTTTGCTAAGGAGTGTATTTATGGGATGTTACTATATTGAAAGAGTTAATTAGTAATGGGTACTGTGTCTATTATTTGGCTAAGTTTACCAATAGTTGTTATACTAAATTCCTCTTTCTTTTGTTTGTATTTAACTATAGTGTTTAAAAAATTCAGAAATCACACAACACCAGGTTATAGTCCAACAGGTTTGTTTGAAATCACAAACTTTCGCAGTGCTGCTCCTTCTCGAGGTGAAGCAAAGGGAAACAAACAGGCATAGAATATTTAGGCAGAGACATAATGCCAAGATAATTCCAGGTAATTAGGAGTGTCAACAGATGAGTACAAATAGTGCGAGTGGCAGCATATCATTGATGATGACGAACATCTCACCAAGGCCATCCCTACACCTCCACTACTCACCTTCAAACAGCCACCTAACCTCAAACTGACCATCGTTCAGAGCAAACTACCCAGCCTTCAAGCGAACAGCAATCACGACACTGGACAACCCTGCCACAGCAACCTCTACAAGACATCTCAGATAATCGACATGGATTCTGCCATCACGTGTGGGAACACCACCCACCATATAGTATGTACTCACGTGACTCAGCCAGTGTTGTCTACCTCATACACTGCAGGCAAGGACGCCCCAAGGCACGGTATATTGGGGAGACCATGTAGACGCTACAATAACGGATGAATGGACACTGCACAACGAATCACCAATAAAGAAGGTTCCCTCCCAGTCAGGGAACACTTGAGCAGGATATTCAGCCTCCGATCTTCCGGTAAGCATCCTCCAAAGTGGCCTTCAAAATACACGACAACACAGAATCGCCAAACAGAGACTGACAGCCAAGTTCGGCACTCATTAGGACAGTCTCAGCCGTGATCCTGGGTACATGTCGCACTACATGTAACCCCACCAAACTGTTCTGCGTTTGTAAAATTTTCTTTACTGTTCTGTTTTGACACCATTTTATTTGTTATTATCTCTCATCCTCAATTAGTTTATACAGTTTTTGATTACTTGTCACTTTGGTTAGACCCTCATCATGCAACTGCGATTCCCACTCGCTACTCCAACTATTTGGTTTGTCTCTACCACCGTCTTACTTTTGATTGTTTGTAAGTGTCTCTCTGCCTTAAATTAGTCAGTTCATAGTTCATCCCCCCACTTGCTATTCAGCTGTTGATGTTTTACTCACTTTTTTCCCCAAATTCATTTGTGGAATGTGGGCATCACTGGCTGGCCAGCGTTTCTTGCCCGTCCCTAGTTGCCCCTTGTGAAGGTGGTAGTGAGCTGCCTTCTCGAACCGCTGCAGTCCACCTGCTGTGGGTAGGCCCACAATGCTATTAGAGAGGGAATTCCCAGATTTGACCAGCAACAGTGAAGGAATGGCAATATATTTCCAAGTCAGGATGGTGAGTGGCTTGGAGGAAAACTTGAAGGAGGTAGTGCTCCCATATATCTGCAGCTCTTGTCCTTCTAGATGGAAGTGGTCATGGGTTTGGGAAGGTATTGCCTGAGGATCTTTGGTGAATTTTTGCAGTGCATCTGCTGTTAGTGAGCGTCAGTGGTGGAGGGAGTGAATGCTTGTAGACGTATTACGAATCAAGTGGGTTGCTTTGTCCTGGAATCAGAGCTGCTGGTTTAATTACATGTTGAGGGTTACCTACAACTTGACAAGCATGGCATACTTTCCAAAACTTCATAATATCTTGATGCAATTTTATGCAAAATACCTGCTTATGGACACCTAAGCTTTTGAAAACCTGACAAATCCTGCCATGGAATTTCATGAGCTACTCTACACACAAATGTGGCAAATGTTTCCAAAACCAACAGTGGACGCAGGATTTTAAATTGGAGATTGATACATTTTTGTTAAACAAAGATATTAAGGGAATTGGGCCAAAGGCAAGGATATGGACTTAGGCCACAGATCAGCCATGATCTCAGTGAATGGTGGAACAGGCTCAAGGGGCTGAATGGCCTACGCCTGCTCCTACGTTCCTACTCTCAACATCTCCCTGTCATATCTGGGTGGTACCACTATCTAATGTACAACTGTCCATTCATCATAAGTGGGTCTGAGGGGAGGTCCTCACTTCCTCGTCAGCGCTTGATAAGACAATTGCACTCAGGAACTCCATCAACTTCTTCCCCAGTATGAGCTGACTGCTCACGCATTAAATTAAGGATCTGCTTTTCGAGCTTTCATGAGTGATATCATACCAAACATTCCACTTGAATTATCTTCACCTTTCAGGAAAGTTTCAGCGACTGATGGTTTCGGCCTGAATGGAAAGGTGGTAGAGGACAGGCACAGAGCGGTGAATATAAATCTACAGTCAAGCCCAAATTCACTCACATCATAGGAAAACAGTGAACTGACTGGCTGGTAAAGAAACTACCTTTATGAACTCACCTTAAATAGCTGCAGTATGATTTGGGAATAAAGTCAGCTGGTATAACTAAGGATTTAACATCACGGCAGGCCAGGGCAGCTGAGTGGACTGTCATTTATAGGGAATCATAGAGACTACTAGCATCCAGGATGACTGTGTGCCAGAAGTGCTAGACCCAAAATGTTAACTCTGATTTCTCTCCATGGATGCCACCAGACCTACTGAGCTTTTCCAAAATTTCTTGTTTTATTGTTCAAGATCTCTGCCTCACTAAGGCAAAGTGTCCCTCATGTTGATCATGTGCCTTTGCTCCAGTATTATTTGTCACAGATTACACTCTCTGTAACGAGCAATGAGTTCATTGGAAAGACAATCAAGGATTATGGAGATAAGGCAGAAAAGTGAAGTTGAAGATTACCAGATCAGCCATAAAATCATTAAATGGCGAGCAGACATAATGGGATGAATGGCTTACTTCTGTTCTTATGACCTTTTGCTCTTTACCCAGTGATCCCAAGTCCTGCTCTCACCCTAAGTTCCTTTCACCCTGAGATTGCAAGAACTACAGATGCTGGAGTCCAGAGTCAATACAGTGTGGAGCTGAAGGAACACAGCTGGTCAGGTAGCATCAAAGCAGGAAAGTCGACATTTCGGGCCTGGACTCTTCATCAGGACTTGGAGGTGGTGTAGGGGCACGTGTAGCACTTCCTGCTGTTGCAGGGAAAGGTACCAGGAGTAGTAGGGAGCGTGGAGTCGCAGAGTTAGCGGTCCCTATGAAAGGCAGATAGGAGTGGGGAGGGAAGTATGTCTCGGTGGTGGGGTCGGAAAGTAGGTGGCGGAAGTGGCAGAGGATGATGCGGAGGTTGATGGGGTGCTATGTGAGGACCACAAGGGCTCTCTTTTTATTTTTGTTGGGGGAAGGGGCTTGAGGGCAGAAGTGCAGGAAATGCAAAAAGGAGATGCAGTTGGGGCATTTTTGATCATGGTGCGGGGTGGGGGCTGGTGGTGTGGACTTGTGGTCCTTGAAGTAGGACGACATCTGGGATGTCCGGGAGTGCAACGCTCCATCTTGATAGCGGATGCGGCGGAGACGGAGGAACTGGGAGAAAGGAATCGCATTCTTCTCGGAGGGTGGATGAGAGGAGGTGTAGTCGGGGAGTCGGTGGGTTTGAAATAGATATCAGCGTTGACACGGTTACCGGAGATGGTATTGGAGATGGGCCAGGTAAATGAAGTTGGGGTGGAAGGTGTTAGTAAAGTTGATGAACTGTTCAAGCTCCTCATGGGAGCACGAGGCAGCACCGATACAGTCATCAATGTAAAAACCAAAAGAACTGCGCATGCTGTAAATCAGGAACAAAAACAAAGTTGCTGGAAAAGCTCAGCAGGTCTGGCAGCATCCGTGGAGGAGAAAACAGAGTTAATGTTTCGAACTTCTGAGGGCCACCGGACCCAAAGCGTTAACTCTGTTCCGTTAACTCGGTTTTCTCCTCCACAGATGCTACCAGACCTGCTGAGCTTTTCCAGCAACTTTGTTTCTGTTCCAGTCATCAATGTAGCAGGAGGAAGAGGTGAGGGATGGTGCTGATGTGACAGCGGAAGAGGGACTGTTCCATGTAACCTACAAAGAGGCAGGCATAACTCGGACACATACTTTAGCCACCGTTTTAGTTTTTAGGAAGTGGGAGGAGTTAAAGGAAAAACCGTTGAGAGTAAGGACAAGTTCTGTTAAGCAGATGAGGGTGTTGGTGGAGTGGGACTGGTTGGACCTACAGGAGGGGAAGAAGCGGAGGGCTTTTAGGCCACCTGCATGAGGAGTACAAGTGTACAGGAACTGAATGTGCATAGTGAAGATGATGAGATTTTGGGGGCCAGGGAGTTGAAAAGCATGGATAGTGTGCTAACCATTTTAACTCCCCCCTACCCCCACCCCCTAGGTGACATGTTCATCCTAGGCCTCCTCCAGTGCCACAATGGCACCAAGCGCAAACTGGAGGAACAACACCTTCTATTCCACCTCAGGAGCCTACAGCCTGATGGCCTCAACAAAAGAATTCATCAGTTTCAAAATCTCCCCACCCCTGTCCAACCCTCCCTTTCATCCCTGCCTCCTTGACTTGACACAACCTGCTCATCTCCTTCCCTACCTATCCGCCCCACCCTTCCCACTACCCCCTACCTATCACCATCCCACCTACCTTCCCCCAGCCCCAACCCTCCTCCCTCTATCTATTTCTGAGTTCCTTTCCCCCTCCCCAGTCCTGAAGGGTACAAACCCAAAACATTGACATTCCTGCTCCTCTGATGCTGCCTGACCTGCTGTGTTCCTCCAGCTCCACACTGTATTGACTTCCTTTTAGCATGGCTGTTGTTCACACCCTCCAGTCTTACTTTTATAAATCCCCAGTGCCCACTGCAACCACTGGGGATTCATCTGCCTGTCGTCCTCTCTCCCATTTCTTTTGTTTAAATCTACATCATTTTTCTCCCCTGGAATCTATTCTTCAGCTGCTTCCAACCTACAGTGAAGTCTTGAGGTCCATCTAATGGCCAATGTTAGTTGTTGCAGGTAGTCCTGGCCAGTTGATAACTGCACTGTACCTATTTCGTCAGTCTGCTCAATCTAAAAATAGATGCTTCTAATCAGCCTGTTCAGTGATGCTACGACACACCTCTGGAGCAGGAGGTGAGTAATATTTTTACACACTAAACACTGCATTTTTAATTTTAAACACATTGAAGCACATATGCGATATATAATTCAGCCTCGACACTTTTTTGGCTTGGAAAAAAACGTGCGCAACAACCTAGCTCAGGTTTTAACACTGAATTAAAAAGAGAATCATTCATGAGATGTGCGAGTCACTGGCCAGGCCAGCATTTACTGCCCATCCCAGAGGGCAGTTCAGAGTCAGTCACATTGCTGTGGGTCAGGAGTCACATGTAGGCCAGCACAGGTAAGGATGGCAGTTTCCTTCCTTAGAGGATATGAATGAACCACAAGGGTTTTTCCAACAACTTATAATGGATTTATGGTCATTAGACTCTGAATGCCAGATTTTTTTTTCCCCAATTGAATTCAAATTCCTCCATCTGCTGTGGGAACCCAGGTTCCCAGATTGTTACTTGGGTCTCTGGATGAATCGTCCAGTGATAATAGCACCAGACTATCGCCTCTTTCCTTTTAAAAACCAAAAGAATTGCGGATGCTGTGAATCAGGAACAAGAACAAAAGTTGCTGGAAAAGCTCAGCAGGTCTGGCAGCATCTGTGAGGGAAAATACAGAGTTAATGTTTCAGGTTTGGTGACCCTGCCTCAGAATGGCTCCTCCCTTTTCCCTTTCTAGAAAAAAGCCCTTTCGCCTCAGGCAATGATTTTCAGGAACATGCCAGCTTCGTATTAGGACTTTGTTTAAATTCATTTGTGGGAAGTGACTGTCGCTGGCTGGCCAGCATTTATTGCCCATCCCTAGATACCCTTTGGTGATGGTGGTGAGCTCCTTCTTGAACCATTGCAGTCCTCCTGGTTTGGGTTGACCCACAATGCCATTAGGGAGGGAATTCACTTCATTTACATTAATGACAAACAAAGAAACAGACTGTAATGTTTTAAATTTAGCTGATGACACGAAGCTAAGTGGAAATACAAGCTTTAGGGACACAATAAGGCTGCAAAAGAGATACAGGAATAGCAGATGCCAAACAACAATGTGGCAAATGAAGTACGAGGTGTCCAAGTGAGAGGTCATTCATCTTGGTACAGAAACCAGGTAAGACTCAATGAACATAAAAAAGTAGACCATTTAACCCTTCAAACCTGAACCACCATTCAACACGATCAAGACATCATTTTATTCAGTACCCTGTTCCCCTTTTTCTCCACATCAACCCTTTAGCCAAAGAACTATGTCTAAGTCTTTCTTAAGATCTCGATGTTTCGAACGAAACCACCTTCTACAGAAGAGAACCCTCTACGGCTCATCAATCTCTGGGTGGAGTTTCTTCTCATCTCAGTCCTAAATAGATTGCCCCACATCCTTTGACCGTGACTCAAGTTCTGGACTCCCCTGTCATTGGGGACATCCTTCCTGCATTTACCTTGTCCAGCCCTGTTGGAATGTCATAGGTTTTTTGAGATTACCCCTACTCATTCTTCTAAACTCCAATGAATCCAGTCCTATTTAATCCAATCTCTCATCATACATCAGTCCTGCCATCCCAGGATTCAGTCTGGTAAACCTTTGTCGCACTCCTTCCATCGCCAGAACATCTTTCCTCAGTGAGGGAGACCAAACCTGCACACAATACTCCAGGTGTGGTCTCACCAAGGCTCCGTACAAGTGCAGCAAGACATCCCTGCTCCTGTATTTAAACCCACTCGCTAGAGGCCCACATAACATTTGCCGCCTTCACCAACTAACACACCAGCATGCTTATTAAAAACTAAAAGAACTGCAGATGCTGTAAATCAGGAACAAAAACAGAAGTTGCTAGAAGCTCAACAGGTCCGGCAGCATTTTTTTCTCTCTACTCATTTATGGCTCATGGGCATCGCTGGCTGGCCAGCATTTCTTGCCTGTCCCTAGTTGCCCCTTGAGCAGGTGATGGTGAGCTGCCTTCTTGAACCGCTGCAGTCCTCCCGCTGTGGGTTGACCCACAATGCCATTAGGGAGGGAATTCCAGGATTTTGACCCAGCAACAGTGAAGGAACAGCAATATATTTCCAAGTCAGGATGGTGAGTGGCTTGGAGGGGAATTTGCAGGGGGTGGTGTTCTCAAAATGGGGAGGCAGTGGCCTAATGGTATTATTACAGGACTGTTAATCGCGATACTCAGATAATGTCCTGGGGACCTGGGTTTGAAACCCGCCGCGGCAGATGGTGGAATTTGAATTCAATAAATATCTGGAATTAACAATCTAATGATGACCGTGAATCCATTGTCAATTGTTGGAAAAGCCCACTTGGTTCACTAATGTCCTTTAGGGAAGGAAACTGCCATCCTTACCTGGTTTGGCCTACGTGACCCCAGACCCACAGCAATGCAGTTGACTCTCAATTGCCCTCTGGGCAAGTAGGGATGGGCAATAAATGCTGCCTGGCCAACGATGCCCTCATCCCATGAATGAATAAAGAAATAAAATCTGCTGCCCTTGTCCTTCTAGATGGAAGAGGTCGTGGGTTTGGAAGGTGCTGTCTAAGGATCTTTGGTGAATTTCTGCTGTGCATCTTGTAGATAGTAATAGCAGTGTGTACTGAGCATTGGTGGTGGAGGGAGTGGACGCTTGTGGATATCGTGCCAATCAAGTGGGCTGCTTTGTTTTGGATGGTGTCAAGCTTCTTGAGTGTTGTTGGAGCTGCACCCATCCAGGCAGGTGGGGAGTATTCCATCACAATCATGACTTGTGCCTTGTAGATGGTGGACAGGCTCTGGGGAGTCGGTGGTGGGGTGGGGTTGGGGGGGGGGGGAAGTCAGTCACTGCAGGATTCCTAGCATCTGGCCTGCTGTTGTAGCCACTGTGTTTATGTGGTGAGTCCAGTTGCGTGTCTGGTCCATGAAAACCCCCAGGATGTTAATAGCGGGGGATTCAATGATGGTAACACTGTTGAATGTCATGGAGTGATGGTTAGATGGTCTCTTGTTGGTGATGATCATAGCCTGGCATTTGGGCGGCGTGAATGTCACTTGCATTTCAACCTGAAGCATTAACTCTGATTTTTGATTCACAGATGCTGCCAGACCTGCTGAGCTTCCAACAACTCCTGTTTTTGTTCCTGCATGCTTATGTTACCTCACATTCATACATATTACATTTCATTAGCCATGCATGTGCCTACTCACTCAGCCTGTCTGAATCACAATGAAGCATCTCTGCATTCTTCTCAGAGTTCAACATCCCACCCGGTTTTGTCATCTGCAAACTTGCAAATTTAACAATTAGTTGCCTCACCCAAATCATTAATACATAATGAACATAAAGAGTTCAAGTACTGATCCCCTGGCTACCGTTGGAAAAAGGCCAACTTAATCAGACGTTGTCTCCTGTCTGCCAGCTAGTTCTCTATCCATAACAAAAACCAAAAGAACTGCGGCTGCTGTAAATCAGGAACAAAAACAAAGTTGCTGGAAAAGCTCAGCAGGTCTGGCAGCATCTGTGAAGGAGAAAACCAAATTAACGTTTCGGGTCCGGTGACCCTTCCTCAGAACTGGTGGTGGCTGGGAAAACGCCAGTTTATATGCAGAAAATAGGGAGGTGGGTGGGGTAGGGAGTAACCGATAGGATAGAGCCCAAAGAGAGAGAAAGACAGTTGGACAGACAAAGGAGTTGCTAACGATCAGGCTCTCTATCCATGTCAGTCCATTAAACCCCAATCACATGCACTTTAAATTTTACATGCTTATCTCTTATGCGGGACCTTACTAACTACTTTCTCACAGTCCAAGTAAACCACTTCCACCGGTTCCCCCTCATCAATTCTATAATTACATTCTTTAAAAATTTCAAAAGATTTTGTCAAGCATAATTTCCCTTACGTAAAACCATGCTGACTCCACGCAACACTGTCACTGTTTTCTTCAGTGTTCAGCTATTAAATCTTTTATAACGGACTCCAGCTTTTTCCCCATTATTAATGTCAGGCTAATCAGTCAAAAGTTATGTTTTCTCTCTACCGCCATTTTAAAATAATGGATTTAAATCAGCTCCCCTTCAATCTTCAGAGTCTACAGAACTTTGAAAGATGATCACCAGTATAGCCACTATTTCTATTGCTACTTCCTGAGATGTAGATTACTCAGGCATTGGGAATCTGTGACCTATTAATCGATCAATTTCCCTCACCCGTTTCTCTACTAATATTGATTTCCTTCAGATTCTCATTAGACCAGGAGTTCCTCAACATTTTCAGGACGTTATTTGTGTTCTCATTTGCGAAGGCACAGGCAAAATATGTATTTAATAACACACAAAGTAAACACATACACAATACACATGGAAGAAAAAGGAGGCATATTATGCACACAGGAATAATAACGATAATATACTTCCTGATTTGTATCTCAAACACAGGAGAGAGGCTATGGCTGGAATAAGGAAACTTAACAGGAAGCATGAGGAAAGGACGGCAGGCTGCTCTAAAACAAATAGCAAAATGTTCATCAAACGGATTAACAAACAGATTAACAGTAAAGATTAGCGAAGGATAGAGGGGGCCCATAAGAAGCAAGCAGGGTAAGCTGCTCACAAGGGGCAACTTTTCCACCCAGAGGATGGTGCATTACAACATTTAAAAGGCATCCGGATGGGTATATGAAGAGGAAGGGTTTAGAGGGATATGGGCCAAATGCTGGCAAATGGGACTAGATTTTTTTTTAAATTTATTCACAGGCTGAGGGTGTCAGGGCTAGGTCAGCATTTATCACCCATCCCTAATTGCCCTGGGGGCAGTTAAGAGTCAAACACATTGCTGAGAGACTGGAGTCACATGTAGGCCAGACCAGGCAAGGATAGCAGTTTCCTTCCCCAGGGACGAGTGAACCAAATCGACTGATGATTCATGGTCATCATCAGACTCTTAATTCCGAATATTTATTGAATTCAAATTCCACCATCTGCCCTGGCAGGATTCAAACCCACACCTCCAGAACATTACTTGGGTCTTTGTTTTAACAGATCAGCGCTAAGTCAACATAATGTGGAGCTGGAGGAACACAGTAGGTCAGACAGCAGCAGAGGAAAAGGAAAGGCGACGTTTTGGGTCAGGACCCTTCATCAAAATGGACTCCAGCATTTGCAGTTCTTGCTCTTCAAGTCCAGCGCTAACACCACTAGGTCATTGCATCCCCACTACATTAATTCAGGATAGCTGGTTGGCGTGGACGAATTAGACCAAAGGGTCTGTCTCTGTGCTGTACAACTTTCTGACTCTTGAGACTCTCGAATGATACCAGGAATGAAGGACTTTAGTTAAAAGCAAAGATTAGGTGATTGAGCGTATTCCCTTTGGAGCAGAGAAGATTAAGAGGCGACCTTATTGATGTGCTCAAATAAAGAAGGATGTTTTGTTTCCACTGGTTGGTATCTCTGTAGCTAGGGTTCACAATTTCAAGACTGCCAGCAAGAGAACTAGGAGTGAGATGAGGAGAAACCTCTTTACTCAGATTATTAGGATTTGGAAAGCGCTGCCTGGGGAAATGGTGAAGTTAGAGGGCTACAGAATATGACTAGTTGGGTAGCTCTTTCAGGAGTCAGTACGGATACAACGGGTAATAGCCTCCTGTACTGTAAAATTTTATGATTCTTAACAGTCCATCTCATTCTAATTTTCAGTTTCTGTCTCACTGTAAGGGATCTATATTTGTCTTCACTAATCTTTCTCTATTCACATACCTAGAGAACCTTCTACAGTTTATGTATTCCTGTAAGTTGCTCACATACTTTATGTCCTGCTGTACCTAGTAGGCCATAAAGTGATACAAAATACATTAAGTATACATTTCTGACCAATAACTTACACAAGGAACATTCCTTATTTGCTAAAGCAAGATTGTTTTTGTTGGATCGAGTCAATGAAATCAGATTTAGAAGGATGTTCAATTCACTAGCAACAACCATGTATTATCTTACAGTAAGGCTCAAGTCACATGGAAAGGAATAGATTAAACCCTACTTTCTCCTGTGCAGTGGTTTCAAACAAAACTTGGAATTATCCTCTACTTCATAGCTTCAGAAAATTTTAAATGGCTCAGCGACTGTTTTATTAAAAGGGGCAAGGAAAGGAAGAGAAATATTGGATAAAAACCGAACGAACTGTGGATGCTGTAAATCAGGAACAAAAATTTGCTGGAAAAGCTCAGCAGGTCTGGCAGCATCTGTGAAGGGAAAAACAGAGTTAACGTTTTGGGTCCGGTGACCCTTCC
>JAHRHZ010000203.1:754018-764033 GCA_024137785.1 Ginglymostoma cirratum | reverse complement strand
GGAAGGGTCACCGGACCCAAAACGTTAACTCTGTTTTTCCCTTCACAGATGCTGCCAGACCTGCTGAGCTTTTCCAGCAACTTTGTTTATGTTCCTGAAGAGAAATATTGGGTTCTGTAGAAAGTGATCTTGAAAACATTAACAAAGTTTCTCTCTCCATAGATGCTCCAAGACCTTAAATTTTCCCAGCACTTTGTTTTTATTTCAGATCTCCAAAATCTGGAGTGTGTTGCTATTAAAGTAGTATTTGTATACATCAGAAAGGGCCTTGTAAGCACACCTACAGCTTGTTAAATACATTTTGGACTGACAACAAAATAAATAGCTAGGTAGTACTGTGCACAAGAACAGAGTCAAAAATCACACGACACCAGGTATTAGTCCAACGGGTTTATTTGAAATCAAGTTTTCACAGCACTGACCCTTCATCAGGTGCTCTGACAGGGGGCATACTGGCACAGAGTTTATGGACAGAGAGATCAAAGGATTATATAACTGGTGTGAGTGGAGTGAATAAATATAAGCGGCTGACAGAGAACTCTGTTAGAAAGGAGATGCAAGTTTCAATTGATTAAGATGAAAATTCCACATCTGTTTCAAGTTGCTGCCCCAAGATAACAACCTTTAATTGTCAGTGTCTGCCTAACTTTCCAAACTTCAAATCAGGCAGAGATAAAAAAAGTGACATCTCAGGTCAGACACTTGGATTGTAGATGCAAGGCCTTGTTCAGAATCTGCCTCCAAGTTTTAACCTCGAATCAGGCTGGTTTCATTCCAAAAGCAGAAAATTATACAATGCCACACTGACTACAAATTTTTTTTTTGAACAAAATAGAATGCATCTGCAAATGGACAAACATCTTGGATGAAATGATTCACCTTACAGAGGAGTCTCCCTCTGAATTTCTCTCCAGTGCAAAGAAGTCTTGTTCGAACGTGCGCAAAAAAATGTTGGCATATTAGGGAGCAAATCTGGTCCCCACGGCTGTTCCATGTGTCTGGATGAAGAACTGGTGGTCAAAAGGTGAAGGTATTGTATTCAAGGATGAAGCAGATGAGTTGTAGGATGGCGTCTGGAAATTGACAGTTGTTGGTATTGAGTACTGAGGCTGTTGTAATGATGCCGTCATCGTGGGGGATGCTGGGGTGGAGTGCCAAAGTGTTATTGCGATGAATGTTGCTGGTTCGACTAGTCTGTGGGTGCTGAGTTTCTGGAAGAAATCTGTAGTTTCACGACATAAGCTGGAGGTTCCCTGTACAATGGGTTTTAAGATGCCCTCAACATAGCTGGCAAGGTTCTCACACGGGGTCCCATTGCCTGATACGATGGGATGTTCAGGTGTGTTGGCTTTTGTGTATCTTGGAAGGAAGTTGGAGTCTCCTATGCAAGAAGTACATGGGATGGGACTGCATAAGATACTCTGAAGGTGTACATCAAAGGTCTTGATCAATCTGTTGACTTGACAGATGTTCTTTAATTGGATCGGTAGGTAGTTGTCTGTAGTGTTCCTGGTTGTTCAGCTGTCAGTATACTTCCTTGCAGTAATCCATTCTATTCTGTATGACGATGGCTCCTCCTTTGTCTGCTGGTTTGAGGACAACGTTGCAATTAGCCTTGACAGCTGGGATGGCATTGCATCATGCTTGGGTGATGCTCTCCGCTATCCTGAGAGTGCGGTCGATCACTTAAACCTATCTCCTGACAGCTTGAGCATACATGTCAAGCCTAGAGCAGCAGCGTTCCAGAGGGGTCCAATTCGACTTTTTCTTCTTTGCTCACTGCACTGTGAATCTATCAACTGTTCCGGTTCACCGGTTGCCTCATTGGACTCGCTGCAGACATCCAGGCGTTTGAGAAAGAATTCCCAGAGCTTCATTCGCCTGATGAATTCTATGCTGTGAGACCAATGGGATCCATTTTGGAAATGGTGCAGAAATTCCAAGTTCCGTACCCATGAAGACAGCCTCAGTGATGTTGGGCTCATGTCACGCCACATGTGATCCCACCACACCATTCCGTATCTGTAAAATCTTCTTTACTGTACTGTTTTGACACCATCGCCTTGACAAATTATAATCTCTACCTCAATTAGTTTGTACAGTTTTGGATTCCTTATCACTTCGGTTAGACCCTTGGCATGCGACTCTTAGACCTGTCACGTAATTCCAGCCATTTGGTTTGTCTCCTGCACCACCTTATTTTTAATTTTTTGTAATTATCTCTCTGCCTCATTTAATCAGATTATAGGTCATCCTTTCACTTGTTATTCAGCTGTTGACACTTTTCTCACACCATCTAACACTCTTGGTCACCTATTATTCAGCTTGTCCACTCATACCATTTGTATGATCTTTTGATCTTTCTGGCCATTGATCTCTGTACCTATAAATTCTGTGTCTGTGTGCTTCTCTCTCACTTCACCTAACAAAGGCGCAACACTCCAAAAGCTTGTGCTTTCAAATAAACCTGTTGGACTATAACCTGGTATCAATCTGGCTTCTGACCTCGCCCACCCCAGTCCAACACTGCCACCTCCACACCAAGACATCATGCATCCTTACTGCACTGACACCCTAACCAATACTGTGAAACCTTTTACACACCCCACCCTGCTTATGTATCAAGATCCTGTACCTAGAATATTGTGCAGCCACTCCCTCAAACAGCTCTCTGTAATGGCAACAACATTGCAATTCCACATGTCAATCTATACCCTTCATGCATCGTCTTATCTGTAATACTCCACATGGCTGAACTCCCTCTGCCTTGGTTCCTTTAATAAATTATCCTCTGCACCTATTGTACCGACACTGTGCTCACCCCTCCCCACACCCAACTTGTTGAAATTCATCTGAACCACGCAAGCAAACCTACCCACAAGGATGTCAGTCCCATTCCGGTTCAGGTGCAGACCATCCCACTTGTACATGTCCCACCTTCCCCAGAAACAGTCTAATGAACTAGGAATCTAAAACCCTCCCTCCTGCACCAATTCTTGAGCCACGCATTCATCCATCCTATTCTCCAATTGCTAGTATATGGCACTGGGGGTAATCCAGTGATTATAACCCTTGAGGTCCTGCTCCTACTCCTATATACAGCTAAGCTCCCTAAACTTTGGGAGTAAGATCACATCCCTCATTCTACCTCTATTGTTTGTATCAGTGCATCCCACAGCCTCTATCTTGTCACTCTCCCATTCAGAATGACTTGGAGCTGCTCAATGAATCCCTGAAGCAGGCACCCGGGAGGCAACATGCCATCCTGGAGGCACACCGGGGGGGGGGGGGCGGGGGCCCCCCACAGAATTGCCCGTTACTCTCACGAACGAGCTCCCTATGAGCTTCCAAAATGGAAGATCGATTTTAAAGAGAGGGCAGGAGTCCCCTGGGCATACTATCTGCCCAATTTTCTTTGGCTGCCTGGTGTCAACCATCTTCTTTCATAGAATCACAGAACTTTGCAGTACAGGAGGCTGATCAGCCTATTGTCTGTACTGGCTCCCAAAAGAGCTACCCCGGTAATCTCAGTCTCCAGTCCTTTCTCTGGAGCCCGCTAAATTAAATCTCTTGCAAATATAAATCCAGCTCTCTTTTTAAACCTCCTACAGAATCCACTTCAACCACTCTCCTAGGCAGAGCACTGCAAATCCTAAGAACGCTGAGTAAAGAAGTTTCTCCTCATCTCACTCCTAGCTCTCTTTGCTGACAATCTTGAAATTCAATAAGGTCATCTCTGAATCTTCCCTGCTCCAAGGAGAATAAGCTCAACTTCTGTAATCTTTCCTAGTATCTAAAATCATTCATTCCTTGTATCATTCTAGGAAATGTCCTTTGCACCCTCTTCAGGGCATTAACATCCATAAGTAAGGTGCCCAGATCTGAACACAATACTCCAAATGTAGTGTGACCAATGATTTGTAAAGGTGCAGCATCATTTCCTTGCTTTTACACACTCTGCCTCTATTTAGAAACCCAAGAATCTCTTTTCTCCTGAGCTCAGCATCATCCACCAAATTAGAGATTTTACCGTTAACACCCATCTTCAAATTCTTTATATAAATCAGGGTCCCAACACAGATTCCTGGAGAACACCACTTTCAACCCGTCTCCAGTCTGAGAAATGTCTATCTATACCTACCTCTGTTTTCTATCGTTTAGCCAGCTTCTAACTCATGCCGCCATTTCTGATTTGCTAATCAACCTGCCAACAGGCACCGTATCAAATGCTTTCTCAAAGTCCAAATATTCAATATCCACAGCTTGCCATCTCAAAGAACTCAATCAAATTTGTCATATATGACCTGCCCTTGACAAAGCCATGTTGACTGTCTGGTATTAACTTATTTTTCTTTAAGTGTATATTTACCTCCTTCTGTAAAATAGCCTCCATCAGTTTTCTCATTGATATTAAGCCGACTGGTCTGTAGGTTCTGGGTGATCCTTTGCCCCTTTTTTATGCAACAGCGTCACATTGGCAATCCTCCAGGCCCCCAGGCCTAATCCTAGAAAGGCCTGGAAAATTTCTGTCAGTGCGAGTTGGGCTGCAGTGTGAGCCCCTCCCTAAACACACTACCAACATAACTCTCAGCCTCACTTTTACTTATCCCTAGAACACAGAACAATACAGCGCAGTACAGGCCCTTCGGCCCTCAATGTTGCGCCGACCTGTGAAACCAATCTGAAGCCCATCTAACCTACACTATTCCATTATCATCCATATGTTTATCCAACAGCCATTTAAACGCCCTTAAAGTTGGCGAGTCTACTACTGCTGCAGGCAGGGCATTCCACGCTCTTACTACTCTCTGAGTAAAGAATCTACCTCTGACATCTGTCCTATATCTATCACCCCTCAATTTAAAGCTATGTCCCCTCGTGCTAGCCATCACCATCCGAGGAAAAAGGCTCTCACTGTCCACCCTATCTAATCCTCTGACCATCTTGTATGTCTCTATTAAGTCACCTCTTAACCTTCTTCTCTCTAACGAAAACAGCCTCAAGTCCCTCAACCTTTCCTCAAAAAACCTTCCCTCCATACCAGGCAACATCCTGGTAAATCTCCTCTGCACTCTTTCCAATGCTTCCACATCCTTCCTATAATGCGGCGACCAGAACCATACGCAATACTCCAAGTGCAGCCGCACCAGAGTTTTGTACAGCTGCAACATGATCTCATGGCTCCGAAACTCAATCCCTCTACCAATAAAAGCTAACACACCGTACGCCTTCTTAACAACCCTATCAACCTGGGTGGCAACTTTCAGGGATCTATGCACGTGGACACCAAGATCTCTCTGCTCGTCCACACTACCAAGAATCTTACCATTAGCCCAGTACTCTGTATTCCTGTTACTCCTTCCAAAGTGAATCACCTCACACTTTTCCACATTAAACTCCATTTGCCACCTCTCAGCCCAGCTCTGCAGCTTATCTATGTCCCTCTGTAACCTGCAACATTCTTCCGCACTATCCACAACTCCACCGACTTTAGTGTCATCCGCAAATTTACTAACCTATCCTTCCACGCCCTCATCCAGGTCATTTATAAAAATGACAAACAGCAGTGGCCTCAAAACAGATCCTTGCGGTATACCACTAGTAACTGAACTCCAGGAGGAACATTTCCCATCAACCACCACCCTCTGTCTTCTTCCAGCTAGCCAATTTCTGATTCAAACCACTAAATCACCCTCAATCCCATGCCTCCGAATTTTCTGCAATAGCCTACCTTGGGGAACCTTATCAAATGCTTTACTGAAATCCATATACACCACATCAACCGCTTTACCCTCATCCACCTGCTTCGTCACCTTCTCAAAGAACTCAATAAGGTTTGTGAGGCACGACCTACCCTTCACAAAACCGTGTTGACTATCCCTAATCAAATTATTCCTTTCTGGATGATTATAAATCCTATCTCTTATAATCCTTTCCAACACTTTACCCACAACCGAAGTAAGGCTCACTGGTCTATAATTACCAGGGTTGTCTCTACTCCACTTCTTGAACAAGGGGACAACATTTGCTATCCTCCAGTCTTCTGGCACTATTCCTGTAGACAATGATGACATAAAGATCAAAGCCTAAGGCTCTGCAATCTCCTCCCTCGCTTCCCAGAGAATCCTAGGATAAATCCCATCCAGTCCAGGGGACTCATCTATTTTCACACTTTCCCTTGTGCTTCTCAGTCAATCCCTTATCACTGGGTTGGGGTGGTGGGGGGTGAGAGTTAGGAATACAAACCAGCAGAAAGAAAGTAAAAACCTCCCTGCCACACTCACCAAACTACCACGCTATACATCTTTACAAAACTTCAAGTTAATCAAACACAATTTCTCATTTGTAAATCTATGCCAACCATGTCCGATCAGATCATTCTCAACCAGGTCGCTTTGTAAGTCATCCTTTATAATAGATTCAACATCATCTCTGCCATAAGGCTAACCAGGTCAGTTTGCTTGATCATCACTCCATTACCTTCCAATCCACAGCAATCATTCCAAAGACCAGAGAATTTTGGAAGAAAATTAACAAAACATCAAATTGCTTTTCATAGCCACCTCTTTCAACCCTCCAGGTCCCAAGACTTTATCAACTTCCTGGCTCATTAATTTTTCCGCTACAATCTTCCTACTAATGCTAGTTTCCTTCAGCTCCTCATTCTCCTTAGCCACCTGGATTCCTAACTCTGGGAGATTTCTGGCAATTTCCTCAGCAAGAACAGATACACCATAATCATTAAGCTTCTCTTTGATTTGTCTACATCATAAGACCTTAAGGCATAGAAGCACAAGTTGACTATTTAGACCATTGAGTCTGCTCTGCCATTCAATGACATCATGGTTGATCTGATAATCCTCAACTCCACTTTCCCGCCTTTGCCCCATAACCACTGATTTACTGATTAAAGACCTACCCTAACCTTGAATATATTCAATGTCCCCCCCGTCAACAGGTTCACTATCCCCAGAAAAGAAATTCCTTCTCATCTGAATTAAAACGTGTGTCACCTTATTCTGAGATCATACCCTCTAGTCCTAGGCTCCCTATCAAAGGGAAATAACATTTTCACATCTACCCTCTCAAGTCCCCTACGAATCTTGGATATTTCATTAATGTTGTCTCTCATTCTTCTATATTCCAAACAGTATATGTTTGGAATCACCCATGCCAAGACAGCCTACTTGATTTGCAACTTACCCAACCTCGCCTCGTAAGATAATTCTTCCATGTTTATTTATTAGTAAATCTTCTCTGGACTACCTCAAAAGCCAATACATCTTCATGGTGGCACAGTGGTTAGCACTGCTGCCTCACAGCACCAGGGACCCAGGTTTGATTCCACCCTCGGGTGACTGTCTGCGTGAAGTTTGCACATTCTCCCCGTGTCTGCGCGGGTTTCCTCCAGGTGCTCTGGTTTCCTCCCACAGTCCAAAGATGTGCAGGTTAGGTTAGGTTAGGTTGACTGGCCATGCTAAATTGCGCAAAGTGCCCAGGGATGTTTAGATTAGGTGGGTTAGACATGGGAAATAGGTCTGGGTGGATGGTCTTCGGAGGGGCGGTGTGGACGTGTTGGGCTGAATGGCCTGTTTCCACACTCTAGGGATTCTATGATCTTTCTTATATAAAAAGGGACCCAAAACTATTCACAGTACTCCAGCTGTGGTGAGACGAGTGCCTTATCTAGCTTTAGCAAAACCTCACTACTATTGTTCTCCATTCTCTTAGAAATAAATGCCAACATTCCATTGTCTTCCCTATTATCCGGTGAACTTGAATGCAAGCTTTATGATTCATGGATGAGAAATGCCAAATCTCTGTTCCATAGCTTTCTGTAGTCTCTCTCCATTTAACTAATATTCAGTTCCTCTATTCTTCCCAAAGTCCATAACCTCACTTCCCTACATTACACTTCAACTGCCAAGTTTTTCCCACTCACTTCACCAGTTTATATCTCTCTGCAATCGGTGTCATCTTCAACACTTGCCTTCCCACTTACTTTTACATCCGCAAACTTAGCTGAAACACTTACTTTCCCCATCCAAATTATTAAGGCATATTGTAAAATAATTACAGCCCCGGCACTGATCCCTGTGGCACACAGCTAGTTACAGGTTGCCATCCCGATAATGCTTCCTTTATCCCAACTCTCTGCCTTTAAGTTTCCTGACTCTGCCAGTAATGGATACACATTAATTTTAGCCAAATATGTTTCTTGCCTGGATGGGTGCAGCTCCAACAACACTCAAAAGGCTTGACATCACCCATGCCAAGACAGCCTACTTGATTTGCAGCACATCCACAAAAATCGACTCCCAAAGGTCAGTAGCAGCAGTGTGTACTATCTACAAGATACACTGCAGAAATTCAAAGATCCTCAAACAACACCTTCCAAATCCACAACCACTTCCATCTTGAAGGACAAGGGCTGAAGAACTTAATAAGTATTTTGCGTCAGTCTTCACAGTGGAAGACATGAGTAATATCCCAACAATTAAGGAGAGTCAGGGGGCAGAGTTGAGTATGGTAGGCATTACAAAAGAGAAAGTGCTAGAAAAGCTAAAAGGTCTAAAAATTGATAAATCTCCTGGCCCCGATGGGCTGCATCCTAGAGTTCTGAGGGAGGTGGCTGAGGAAATAGCAGAGGCATTGGTTGTGATCTTTCAAAAGTCACTGGAGTCAGGGGAAGACCCAAAAGATTGGAAAATTGCTGTTGTAACCCCCTTGTTTAAGAAAGGATCAAGGCAAAAGATGGAAAATTATAGGCTGATTAGCCTAACCTCGGTTGTTGGTAAAATTCTAGAATCTATCGTTAAGGACGAGATTTCTAAATTCTTGGAAGTGCAGGGTCGGATTAGAACAAGTCAGCAAGGATTTAGTAAGGGGAGGTCATGTCTGACAAACCTGTTAGAATTCTTTGAGGAGGTAACAAGTAGGTTAGACCAGGGAAACCCAGTGGATGTCATCTATCGAGACTTCCAAAAGGCCTTTGATAAGGTGCCTCACGGGAGGCTGCTGAGTAAGGTGAGGGCCCATGGTGTTCGAGGTGAGTTACTGGCACGGATTGAGGATTGGCTGTCTGACAGAAGGCAGAGAGTTGGGATAAAAGGCTCTTTTTCAGAATGGCAACCGGTGACAAGTGGTGTCCCGCAGCTATTCACTTTATATATTAATGATCTGGATGAAGGGACTGGGGGCATTCTGGTGAAGTTTGCCGAGGATACAAAGTTGGGTGGACAGGCAGGTAGTACGGAGGAGGTGAGGAGGCTGCAGATTGATTTAGACAGTTTAGGAGAGTGGTCCAGGAAATGGCTGCTGAAATTCAACGTGAGCAAATGTGAGGTCTTGCACCTTGGAAAAAAAAATACAGGCATGGACTATTTTCTGAACGGTGAGAAAATTCATAAAGCCGAAGTACAAAGGGATCTGGGAGTGCTAGTACAGGATTCCCTAAAGGTTAACTTGCAGGTTGAGTCTGTGATTAAGAAAGCGAATGGAATGTTGTCATTTATCACAAGAGGGTTGTAATATAAGAGCAGTGATGTGCTTCTGAGACTTTATAAAGCTCTAGTTAGGCCCCATTTAGAATACTGTGTCCAATTTTGGGCCCCACACCTCAAGGAGGACATACTGGCACTGGAGCATGTCCAGCGGAGATTCACACGGATGATCCCTGGAATGGTAGGCCGAACATACAATGAACGGCTGAGGATCCTGGGATTGTATTCATTAGAGTTTAGAAGGTGGAGGGGAAATCTAATAGAAACTTAGAAGATAATGCATGGCTTAGAAAGGGTGGACGCTGGGAAGTTGTTTCCGTTAGGTGGGGATACTAGGACCCGTGGGCACAGCCTTAGAATTAGAGGGGGTCAATTTAGAATGGAAATGAGGAGACATTTCTTCAGCCAGAGAGTGGTGGGCCTGTGGAATTCATTGCCACAGAGCGCAGTGGAGGCCGGGACGTTGAATGTCTTCAAGGCAGAGATTGATAAATTCTTGATCTCGCAAGGAA
>JAHRHZ010000203.1:735648-751018 GCA_024137785.1 Ginglymostoma cirratum | reverse complement strand
ATTCATCGCCCATCCTATTTGTCCTCGAGAAGGTGGTGGTTAAGCTCATGAACTACTCCAATCCATCAGGTGCATGTACACTCAAGGTCAATCAGGAGGGATTTCCAGGGTTTCCGGAAAACGTCAAGGTCAACTAAGTATGGGTAATAAATGCTGGTCCAGCCAGTGACACCTACAAATCATGAATGAACTTCCAAACTAGTATGGCAAGAACTTGCAGGCGTTGGTGATTCACGAATATTTGTTGCCTTTGTCCTTCTAGATGGCAGTGGTTATGGTTTCCCTCAAAGTGCGAAGAGCAATTCAGCTGCAGCCATGCAGGAATATCCAAAGTGCAAGGGGGAACTTAAAACAATTGGAAGAGCAAAAACCGGATGTGAGAAAGGAATATCAAACAGGATAAAGGGAGAATCCGAAGGTATCTTATAAATACGTTAAAGGGAAGCGGTTAACCCGGGAAAGAGTAGGGTCCAATAGGGACCAAGGAGGCAACCAGTGTTAAACCCCAGGATATTGGAAGGGTGTTAATAGAATATTTCTCTTCTCCGAAAAAGGAGAAAGTTGGTACGGAATACAGGAAAAGGGACTGTAAGGAACTTGCACAGTTTAACATAGGAAATGGGAAAGCATTGGAAGCTCCGTCGGGTTTAAAAATAAACAGACAAATCCCCCTAACCCAGATAAACTGCATCCCAGGCTACTGTGGGAGGTGAGGAAGGAAATTGCAGGGGCTCTGATACAAATTTTTAATTTCTTTCTGGCCACGGGGACACGCCAGACACTGAAGAATGGTTAATTTGGTTCCACTTTTCAAGAAGGGTGATAGAGATGAATCACGAAATTACAGACCTGAGAGTTTTACATCAGTGATAGGAAAACTATTGGAGAAACTTTTCAAGGAGAGAATCAATTCCCACTTGGAAAGTCATGGGACAATTAAGGATAGTCAGAGTGGCTTTATCAGAGGGAGGCCATGCCAAACAAATTGTTGGAATTTTTTGAAAACGTGATCAAGTGTGTGAATGAGGGAAGTTCAGCTGATGTAGTTTATATGGATTTCAGCAAATCTTTTGACAATATCCCACATGGGAGACTGACCAACAAAGTTAAAGCACATAGAATGGAGGGAAACTCGTCCAAATGGGTCAGAATCTGCCTTAGTAATAAGGACGCAAAGGGTAGGGATAGAAAGTTGTTTGAGTGACTAGAGGCCAGTGTTGGTGGGGGGGAGGGGGGGGGAATGTTAAGCAAATTTGTGGATGACACCAAGATTGGTAGGGTGGTTAACGGTGAAATTGGTGGTTTGGGTTACAAGAAGACACAGATGGGTGGGTCAGGTGGGCAGGGGCGTGGTAGATGGTATTTAACCCTGTTAAGTGCAAGGTGAAGAAAGAACAAGATGAGGGAGTATTTAATGAATGGCAGGCCACTGGGTAGCTTAGAGGAACACAGGGATCTTGGGGTAATTATTCACAGATCGTTAAAGTTGGCACAGCACATGAATAAGACAGTTAAGGAGGAACATGGGACACTTACTTTCATCAGTTGTGGCACTGAGTATGAGAGCAAGGAGGTAAATGTTGGAGCTGTACAGAGTGTTGTTCAGGCTGCAGTTGGAGTACTGTGTGCAGTTCTAGTCACCTCACTACAGGAGGGATGTGATAGCACTAGAGGGGGTTCACCAGGATGTTGCCAGGATGGAGAAATTGAGCTATAAAAGAAAGAGTAGATTGGCTTGGATTGTTTTCTTTGGAGTAGAGAAGGCTGAGGGGGGATACGATTGAAGTGTATAAGATTATGAAGGGTATGGACAGGCTGAGTAGAGAGCAGCTGTTCCCCTTGGTTGAGGGGGCCTTTGTGGATTTAATGTCACTCCAATATTCAAGAAGGGAGGTAGATAGAAAATCGAGTTGTAGACCAATGAGCCGAACATCGGTAGTGAGGAAAATTCTCGAATCTATTACCAAAGACGTTGTAGTGGAGAATTTAGAAAGCAGTCGCAGGATCAGACAGTCAGCATGGACTTATGAAGAGGAAATCATGCGTGACAAATCTGTTGGAATTCTATGAAGATGTACCTATTAGAGTTGACAAGGCGGAGCCAGTCAATGTGGTATATTTGGACTTTCTGGGAGCATTTGACAAAGTGCCGCTTCGGAGATTATTGGTCAAGATGAAAGTACATTGAATTGGAGAAAGTGTATTGAGATGGCTAGAAAACTGTTTGGCAGAGAGGAAACAAAGAATAGGAATTAATGAGTCCTTTTCAAATTGACAGGCAGTAACTAGTGGGGTGCCACAGGGATCAAATGCTAGGACCCCAGCTATTCACAATATATATTAATGATTTAGATGAGGGAACAAAATGTAACATCTCAAAGTTTGCAGAAGATACCACGTTGGGTGGGAAGGTGAACTGTGACGAGAATGCAGAGATCCTTCAGCATGATTTGGACAGGTTGGGTGAGTGGGCAAACCAATGGCAGATACATAGAACATAGAACAATACAGCGCAGAACAGGCCCTTCGGCCCTCGATGGTGTGCCAAATTATACAATATAATTTGGATAAATGTGAGGTTACTACCTGAATGACTAAATTGGGAGAGGGGAGTGTGCAGTGGGACCTGGGTGTCCTTGCGCACCAGTCGCTGAAGGTAAGCATGCAGGTGTCACAGGTGGTAAAGGCGGCAAATGGTACATTGTACTCAATCGCTCGCAATGGAGGCCAAGAGCAGGGATGTGTTATTGCAGTTATACAGGGCCTTGGTGAGACCACACCTGGAATAGGGAGTGCTGTTTTGGTCTCCTTTTCTGAGGAAGGATGCACTCGCTGTCAAGGTTTACCAGGCTAAATCCCAGGGATGGCGGGACTGGTGTATGAGGAGAGATTGACCGACTAGGTTGGGATTGTTTTCGCAAGAGTTCAGACGAATGAGGAGGGATTTCCCAGAGACTTATCAAATTCTAACAGGACTAGACAGGGTAGATGCGGGGGTGGGGTGGCATTCCTGATGGTTGGCGTGTCCAAAACCAAGGGTCACAGTCTGTAGATTCAGGGTAGACCATTTAGAAAAGAGATGAGGAGACATTTCTTCACCCCAACAGCGGTGAGCCTGTGGAATTCATTTCCACAGAAAGTAGTTGATGCCAAAACATGGAATGTGTTCACGAGGTGGTTGGATACAGCACTTGGGGCAAATGGGATCAAAGGTTATGGAGAGAAAGCAGGATTAGACTACTGAGTTGGATGATCAGCCATGATTGTGGTGAATGGTAGAGCAGGGTTAAACGGGCCGAATGGCCTCCTCCTGCTCCTATCTTTTATGTTTCTATGTTTCTGCACTGCATCTTGCAGACGGTAGTCACTGCTGCCACTTAGCATCAGAGGTCTAGGGGGTTAATATTTGTGGACTCATGGGATTTGGTCGTCACTGGCTGGCCAGCATTTGTTATTGTCCATCCCTAGTTGCCCTTCACATACCCCACATTTGCCAATCTTTTCCCCATTCATTTCAGGTATCGATATCTCTCTAAACTGTTTATATTTTGCTCATAGCTTGCTTTTCTACCCATTTTTGAAATCTACAAATTCAGCTGCAGTATTCCTCCCTTAAAGACATGAATATGACAGCAACAGCAATAAAACATAACTATCCTAAGCACTGATCTTTGTGGAACTCCACTGGTCACAATTCCCCAACCTGAAAAAGAACCCCTTATCCGCACTCACTGTTTCCTGCCTAAGTGCCAATTCTCTATCCACGCAGGTACCTTGTCGAGTGCCTGCTGGAAGTCCAAATGCAACACATCCACTGGCTCCCCTCTAACCACGCTGGTAGAGGCTTCCTGAAAAAAACACTCATTTAGAACACAAAAAAAATTACAGCACAGGAACAGGCCCTTCGGCCCTCCAAGCCTGCACCGACATGCTGCCTGTCGCAACTAAAACCCCCTACCCTTCCGGGGACTGTATCCCTCTATTCCCATCCTGTTCATATATTTGTCAAGATGCCCTTGAAAAGTCACAATTGCGTCTGCTTCCACTACCTCCTCCAGCAGCGAGTTCCAGGCACCCACCACCCTCTGTGTAAAAAGTTTGCCTCGTACATCACCTTTAAACTTTGCCCCACACACCTTAAGCCTGTACCCCCTAGTAACCGACTCTTCCACTCTGGGGGAAAAAGCTTTGACTGTCCACGCCCTTCATAATCTTGTAGACCTCTACCAGGTCATCCCTCGCCCTCTGCCATTCCAGTGAGAACAATGCAAGTTTCTCCAACCTCTCCTCCTAGCTAATGTCCTCCATTCCGGGCAACATCCTGGTAAATCTTTTCTGTACCCTCTCCAAAGCCACCACATCCTTCTGGTAGTGCAGTGACCAGAATTGATCACAAGGTTCCAAATGCGGCCAAACTAAGCTTCTTTAAAGCTGCAACATTACCTGCCAATTTTTAAACTCGATGCCCTGGCCCATGAAGGTAAACATGCCATATGCCTTGTTGACTACCTTCTCCACTTGCATTACCACCTTCAGTGACCTGTGTACCTTTACACCCAGATCCCTCTGCCTATCAGTACTCTTAAGGGTTCAGCCATTTACTGTATATTTTCCATCTGGATTGGACCTTCCAAAATGCATTACCTCTCATTTTTCTGGATTAAACTCCATCTGTCATCCCTCAGCCCAAGTCACCAAACAATCTATATCCAGTTGTATCCTTTGACAATCCTCATCGCGATCTGCAATTCCACCAACCTTTGTGTCAGCCGCACACTTACTAATCAGACCAGTTACATTCTCCTCAATCATTTATATATATTACAAACAGCAAAGGCCCCAACACTGATCCCTGAGGAATGCCACTAGTCACATCCCTCCATTCAGAAACGTACCTTTCCATTGCTACCCTCTATCTTCTATGACCAAGCCAGTTTTCTATCCATCTTGCAAGCTGACCTCTGACTATGTCAGACTTCACCTTCTGTCTGAGTCTGCCATGAGGGACCTTGTCAAAGGCCTTACTGAAGTCCATGTAGACAACATCCACTGCCCTACCCTCATCGATGATCTTTGTCAGTTCCTCAAAAAACTCAACCAAGTTAGAGAGACACAACTTCCCCTTCACAAAACCATGTTGCCTCTCACTAATACACCCCCTAAGGAGTGGGAGTAACTCCTGTCTTGAAGAATCCTCTCCAATAATTTCCCTACCACTGACGTAAGGCTCACCGGCCTGTAATTAGCTGGATTATCCTTGCCACCCTTCTTAAACAAAAAGGAACAACCCTGGCTATTCTCCAATCCTCTGAGACCTCCCCTGTAGCCAGTGAGGATACAAAGATTTCTCTCAAGGCCCGAGCAATTTCCTCCCTTGCCTCTCTCAGGTGTCCTGGGGTATAATCGCATCAGGCCCTGGGGACTTGAAAAACATTAAGGTAGACAAGACTACCAAAACATCCTCCCTTTTGATCTCAAAATGACCCAAACTATCTACGCACCTTTCCCCAGACTCATCGTCCACCAATTCCTTCCCTATGGTGAATACTGATGCAAAGTACTCATTTAATACCTCTGGCTCCCCACAAATTCCCTTCAGTGTCTTTGAGTGGGCCAACCCTCTTGCTCTTTAAAGATATATTAAAAGCCTTGGGATTTTCCTTAATCCTGTTGGCCAGTGACTTTTCATGACCCCTTTTAGCCTTCCTGACTCCTTGCTTAAGTTTCTTTCAACTTGCCTTGTATTCCACCCTTGTTTCGTGTGTTCCCAGCCTCCTAGTCATGACAAATTTTTCCCTTTTCTTTTTTATTAGGCTCACAATATCTCCCGTTATCCAAGGTTCCCTAAACTTGCCATACTTATCCTTCATCCTTACAGAACGTGCCAGCCCTGAGTTCCCAGCAACTTACACTTGAAAGCCTCCCACATGCCAGATATTGATTTGCACTCAAACATCTGCCTCCAATCCACATTCTTCAGTTCCTGCCTAATATTGTTTTAATTAGCCTTCCCCCAATTTAGCACCTTCACCTGACAACTACACTGATCTTTATCCATCAGTATGTTAAAGCTTACTGAATTGTGATCACTGTTCCTGAGCTGCTCACCTACTGAGATGTCGACCACCTGGCCAGGCTCATTCCCCAATACTAGGTCCAGTACGGCCCCTTTCCTAGTTGGACTGTCTACATACTGTTTCAAGAAGCCCTCCTGGATGCTCACTTGACAACAGCAACCCCCACCTCCCCAAACAAACCACCTTCTGGAAGCCGTGCCTGCACTGATGCAGATCTTCCCCATGTCAGCCAATCAGCATCACTATTCAGTCAGGCACGATTTCCCTTTCATGAAACTCTCAAGTTTCGTGATTTTTAGAAGGTATTACAAATCTTCTTGTGCCTGCAGGGAATAACGTTACACTTAACCACATTATTTTCGATTTGTCATCTTGTTGCCGATTATTTTAATCTGTTTTCATCCTCTGTTTTCCTCAAAGCTTATATTTCCACTTAACATCTTATCATCAGCAAAATTATGTACATTAAAGCCCCAACAGTTTACTTTCAATCAAAATGATGAAAGATATTGTCAGTCATGCTGTCATGCACTAGAGAGACCACTAACCAGTGCTCACTGTTTGGGTTTCATTGGTCACCACTGTTTCAGATCACAGAGTTATGGGGAGGTAATGGCCTCATGGTATTATCGCTGAACTGCTAATCCTGAGACCCAGATAACGTTCTGCAGATCCAGGTTCAAATCCCACCACGGCAGATGGTGGAATTTGAATTCAGTGAAATATCTGGAATTAAGAATCTAACGATGACCATGAATCCATTGTTGATTGTGGGAAAAACCCACCTGGCTCACTAATGTCCTTTAGGGAAGGAAACTGCCATCCTTACCTGGTCTGGCCTACATGTGACTCCAGACCCACAACAGTGTGGTTGGCTCTAAACTGCCCTCTAGGGAATTAGGGATGGGCAATAAATGCTGCCTACCCAGCAATGCCCTTGTCCTGTTAATGAATTAAAAAAATACATAATTTTGGTCTAAACATGGACTCCAGAGGTGCCAACCACTACTCCTTGAATTCATGGCAGCATTTGACACTGCGTTGTCCTGACGGTCAACAGGAATTGGGGGGTGGGGGTCAGGAGAACTCTCTACTGACTTGCTGAGCTTTCCAGCAATTTCTGTTTTTGTTTGTTCCTGTCTCCTGTGAATTTCACAATAAGCTCCACCATACATGAAAAGAAGTTTAACTTTCACCCAAAGGAGGAGGAGAGGTTTCTGAAACAATGTGTGAATGTAAATTATAACAGTACAATTTCTAAAGCCATATGTTCAGTTTGCAGCATACAGTACTAACCACATTCAGGCATCACAAGCCAAGAATCTGGAGCAAAAATAGTCATTAATGATATCCAATGATCCTGCTCAACGACAGTTTAACAAACCTTCTGAGCCAAACCCCTGTCTCTGAGCTTCAGGAAAGAAAACAGAATGGTTAAATTTAAAGCTGTTTTCCCTTCACAGCCACATAAGTGAAACTAGGATGTGCTGAATACTTACAGCACAAAGAGGAAGTAGCTAACTAAAATCTTGCATTTCATGAATACAGATTTTCATGCAATTATAGTATGCAGGCTTGAAAGTTTTGGAATACAGAAAACAAGGCTGCGTGCCAAAGACAGAGAAACACACGTTCCAGCCTGTCTGCTATGATTCCTGGAGCTGCTACAGTCTCCTGCTGAAAGCAGGAAAAAAGTACAACCTTCTCACAGTACCAAAGGAACACAATGAGGACAACTTAAGGAATTTCAGAAGGTTGAAAATGGAAATTGTTAACACTGGATAGCAAGTGAGCAATAAAGACCACCCGCACCCCCGCACGCCCACCCCCATGTACAGTAGGAGGATGAAGAACAGAATGGAATGTCGTCATTGGAAGACTATGGGTGAAAAGTCTGGTTTTTGCTGCATGTCATTTTAAACACATCTGAAAGTGAAGTATCCTCTAACCATGATAACAAGCATGGGGCTGGATGACCACAGCAGGTCAAGCAGCATCATAGGAGCAGGAAAACTTGACGTTTCGGGCCTAAACCCTTCATCAGAAATGGGGGAGGGGAAGAAGGTTCTGAAATAAATAGGGAGAGAGGGGAAGGCAGATAGAAGATGGATAGAGGAGAGGATAGGTGGAGAGGAGGCAGAGAAGTCGAAGAGGCGGGGATGGAGCCAGTAAAGGTGAGTGTAGGTAGGGGGGTAGAGAGGAGATAGGTCAGTCCAGGGAGGACAGACAGGTCAAGGGGGCGGGATGATGTTAGTAGATAGGAGATGGGGGTGTGGCTTGAGGTGAGAGGAAAAACACGTTAGGGAGGTGGAGATGAGCTGGGCTGGTTTTGGGATGCGGTTGGGGGAGGGGAGATTTTGAAGCTTGTGAAATCCACATTGATGCCATTGGGCTGCAGGGTTCCCAGGCTGAATATGACTTGCTGTTCCTGCAGCCTTCGGGTGGCATCACTGTGGCATTGCAGGAGGCCAAGGATGGACATGTCATCTGAGGAATGGGAAGGGGAGTTGAAATGGTTCGCGACTGGGAGGTGCAGTTGTTTGTTGCGAATCCGAGATAACAAGCATGGGGCTGTCCGAGATAACAAGCATGGGGCCTCTAACCATACCAGTCATAAACAACGTCATTAGTTCTCATACACATTTAAAAATCTTTCTAATTCCTTCTGCCCTCAATATGAATAGCTCTTCCTTCTCCAAGTTGAGATTAAGATTGCTCTCTCTATATTTGAATGAGAATCTTTCCCCCACACCAACATCCGCAAAGTGAAAGCCAGATCAGTCCCTCCATCATCAACACCCTGACCACATCTCAAACATAGATAACGACAGGAGATCCGCCCATAGGCACTGGACTAGCTTTTTTTTTTAAAACATTCACAATTGGGGCATGGGCGTCACTAGCTTTTTTTTAAAAAATTCACAGGATGAGGGCTTTGCTGGCTGGACCAGCATTTACTGCTCATCCTTAAATGCCTCATGGGCAGTTTAAGATTCAACCACATTGCTATGGATCTGGGATCACGTATAGGCCAGACTGGGTAAGGATGGCAGTTTCATGGTCATCATTAGATTTTTGATACCAGATCTTTTCGTTCTTAGGTTTAGGTGTTAGGTTTCATTTTTAGAGGGATTGAGTTCCAGAGCCGTGATGTCATGCTGCAACTGTACAAAACGCTAGTGCGGCCTCACTTGGAATATTGCGTACAGTTCTGGTCGCCCCATTACAGGAAGGATGTGGAAGCATTGGAAAAGGTGCAGAGGAGATTTACCAGGATGTTGCCTGGTCTGGAGCGAAGGTCTTATGAGGAAAGGCTGAGGGACTTGGGTCTGTTCTCATTGGAGAGAAGAAGGCTAAGCGGGGATTTAATAGAGACCTACAAAATGATCAGAGGATTAGATAGGGTGGACAGTGAGAGTCTTTTTCCCAGGATGACGACGTCGGCTTATACGAGGGGGCATAGCTGCAAATTGAGGGGTGATAGATTTAAGACAGATGTCAGAGGCAGGTTCTTTACTCAGAGAGTGGTAAGGGCGTGGAATGCCCTGCCTGCCAATGTAGTTAACTCAGCCACATTAGGGGCATTTAAACAGTCCTTGGATAAGCATATGGATGATGGGATAGTGTAGGGGGATGGGCTTAGATTAGTTCACAGGTCGGCGCAACATCGAGGGCCGAAGGGCCTGTTCTGCGCTGTATTGTTCTATGTTCTTTTGAAGTCAAATGCCATCATTTGCCATGAAAGAATTTGAACCCAGGTCCTCAGGACATTACCTGGGTCTCTGGATTAATAGTCTAGTGATAATACCATTAGGCCATCACTGCCTAGGTCAGTACTTATTACCCATTGCTAGTCGCCCTGGAGGCAGCTAGAGAGCTGTCTTCATGAAAGACTGCAGATCATGTGCTGTGGATAGATCCTCTGTGCCATTAGGGACACAGTTCTAAGATTTTGACCCAGTGACAATGAAGCCAAGGCAATTTATTAACAAGTCAGGATGCTGAGTGCCTTAGAAGGAAATTTACAGGGGGTGGTGCTCCCATGTATATGCTGCCCTTGTCCTTCTAGATTGAAGTGGTGACATGTTTAGAGGGTGCAAAGGATCTTTGGCGAACGCCTGCAATGCATCTTGTGGATAGTACACACTGCTGCTACTGAAGGTCGGTGATAAAGGGAGGGGGATGAGGTGCCAATCAAACAGACTGCTTTGTCCTGGATACTGTCAAGCTTGAGTGTTGTTGGAATTGCAGTCATCCGGGCAAATGAGGAGTACTCCATCATAATATCCCTAACCTTAGGGGAACCGGGATCAATAGGAATAGAGGGAAAAATTTTCCACTGGTTTACCACACCTGGTGAAAAAAAACCATGCCTTCCTGAAGAAAAGAGTCACACCAGACACAAAACGTTTAGTCTGTTTCTCTCTCCACAGATGCTTCCAGAATTCAGTTTCACCAGCATTCTGAATGTTCCTGATTTCAAGCATTTGCAGTATTCTGCTTTTATACAAAAGGTCAGTCATCGCAACTCCAGGACATCTCAGGAGGAGTTCTTCAGGATAGAGTCATTGCCCCAACTACCTTCAATTGTCCCATCAATAAATTTCCCTCCACCATAATGTCAGAATTAGAGATGTTCTGATGGCACAATATTCAGTAACATTTGCAGCACCTCAGATACTGAAGCAGCCCATGTCACAAATGCAGCAAAACCTGGGCAGTATCCAGGTTTGGGCTGAAAGGTAACAAATAACATTCGCACCACACAAATGCCAATCAATGACCAGTCAAGGGTGAATCTAACCTTTGTCCCTTGACATTCAATGGTGTTATCATCACCGAATCCCCCATCAGCAACCTGGGACTTACCATTAACCAGAAACTAAACTGGGCACACCTTATAAATGGTTACAAGGGCAGGTCAGAGGCCAGGAATCCCGCAAATAACTCCCCTCCCGAGTCCCCAAAGACAGCCCACCATCACCGTAAGTTTTAGAATACTGATGGACAAAGACGAGAGTGGTCCGAAAGGAAGAGTGCTGAGTTGGGGGATGGTGAACTACAGCAAAATTTGGCAGGAGCTGGGGAATGTGGATTGGGAGCAGCTGTTTGAGGGTAAATCCACATTTGATATGTGGGAGGCTTTTAAAGAGAGGTTGATTAGAGTGCAGGACAGACATGTCCCTGTGAAAATGAGGGATACAAAGGGCAACACTAGGGAACCATGGATGACAGGTGAAATTTTGAGACTAGCAAAGAGGAAAAAGGAATCATACATAAGGTCTAGGCAACTGAAAACAGACAAAGCTTTGGAAGGATATCGGGAAAGTAGGACCAATCTGAAACAAGGAATTAAGAGGGCTAAAAGGGGTCATGAAATATCTTTAGCAAACAGGGTTAAGGAAAATCCCAAAGCCTTCTTTTTGTACACTAGGAGCAAGAGGGTAACTAGAGAAAAGGGTTGGCCCACTCAAGGACAAAGGAGGGAAGTTATGCGAGGAGTCAGGGAAAATGAGTGAGATTCTTAATGAATGCTTTGCGTCAGTATTCACTGAGGAGAGGGACATGACGGATGTTGAGGTTAGGGAAAGATGTTTGATTACTCTAGGTCAAGTCGGCATGGGTGGTGGGGGGAGAGGGGGGGCGGAAGTGTTGGGTATGCTAAAAGGCATTAAGGTGGACAAGTCCCCAGGTCCGGATGGGATCTATCCCAGGTTACTGAGGGAAGTGAGAGAGGAAATAGCTGGGGAATTAACAGATATTTTTGCAGCATCCTTGAGCACGGGAGAGGTCCCGGAGGATTGGAGAATTGCTAATGTTGTCCTCTTGTTTAAGAAGGGTAGCAAGGATAATCCAGGTAATTATAGACCGGTGAGCCTGACATCAGTGGTGGGGAAGCTGCTGGAGAAGATACTGAGGGATAGGATCTATTTACATTTGGAAGAAAATGGACTTATCAGTGATCGGCAGCATGGTTTTGTGCAAGGAAGGTCATGTCTTACCAACTTGATAGAACTCTTCGAGGAAGTGACAAAGTTGATAGATGAGGGAAGGGCTGTAGATGTCATATACATGGACTTCATTAAGGCATTTGATAAGGTTCCCCATGGTAGGCTGATGGAGAAAGTGAAGTCGCATGGGGTCTAGGGTGTACCAACTAGATGGATAGAGAACTGGCTGGGCAACAAGAGACAGTTGTAGTGGAAGGAAGTTTCTCAAAATGGAGAAGTGTGACCAGTGGTGTTCCACAGGGATCTGTGTCGGGACGACTGTTGTTTGTGGAATACATAAATGGTCTGGAGGAAGGTATATAGATGGTCTGATTAGCAAGTTTGCAGATGACCCTAAGATTGGTAGAGTAGCAGATAGTGAAGGGGACTGTCGGAGAATGCAGCAGAATATAGATAGATTGGAGAGTTGGGCGGAGAAATGGCAGATGGAGTTCAATCCAGGCAAATGCGAGGTGATGCATTCTGGAAGATTGAATTCAAGAGCGAACTATACTGTAAATGGAAAAGCCCTGGGGAAGATTGACGCACAGAGAGATCTGGGTGTTCAGGTCCATTGTACCCCGAAGGTGGCAACGCAGGTCAATAGAGTGGTCAAGGCGGCATACGGCATGCTTTCATTCATCGAATGGGGTATTGAGTACAAGAGTTGGCAGGCCATGTTACAGTTGTATAGGACTTTGGTTCAACCACATTTGGAATACTGCGTACAGTTCTGGTCGCCACATTACCAAAAGGATGTGGATGCTTTGGAGAGGGTGCAGAGGAGGTTCACCAGGATGTTGCCTGGTATGGAGGGCACTAGCTATGAAGAGAGGTTGAGTAGATTAGGATTATTTACATTAGAAAGACGGAGGTTGAGGGGGGACCTGATTGAGGTCTACAAAATCATGAGGGGTATAGACAGGGTGGATAGCAAGAAGCTTTCTCCCCCCCCAGAGTGGGGGACTCAATTACTAGAGGTCACGATTTCATGGTGAGAGGGGAAAAGTTTATGGGAGATATGTGTGAAAAGTTCTTTATGCAGAGGGTGGTGGGTGTCTGGAACGCGTTGCCAACAGAGGTGGTAGAGGCAGGCACGATAGCATCATTTAAGATGTAGCTAGACAGATACATGAATGAGCAGGGAGCAGAAGGATACAGATCCTTGGAAAATAGGCGACAGGTTTAGATAGAGGATCTGGATCGGTGCAGGCTTGGAGGGCCGAAGGGCCTGTTCCTGTGCTGTAATTTTCTTCGTTCTTTGAACAAAGTTAGAAGTGTGATAGAATACTCCCCACTTGCCTTCTGGGTGCAGCTCCAAAAAACAAATCTTGACATCATCCAGGACAAAATAGGCTCACTTGAATCACACCACATTCACATACATGCACTCTCTCCACCACTGAAGCCGAGTATTAGCAGCATATACCATTGACAAGCTGCACTGCAGAAACTCACCTCGGCTCCCAAGACAACACATCCCAAATCCAGGGCCATTCCTTTTTGAATGTCAAGGGCAGCAAATACAAGTTAACACCACCACATACACGTTCTGAGGAAGGGTCAGCAAACCTGAAACACTAACTCGGATTTCTCTCCACACGTACGGCCAGACCTACTGAGCTTTTCCAGCAAATTTTTTTTTTAAAAAACCACCACATACAAATTCCCTTTCAAGCCACTCTGACAACCATTCTGACTTGGAAATATATCACTCCTTCATTGTCGATGCATAAAAATGCTGGAATTCCCTCGCTAACAGCATTGCTGATCTACCCACAAACAGCCTGCAGCTGTTCACCATCACCTCCTCAAAAGGTAATGAGGGATGGACAATAGATACCGGGCCCAGCCAGCAACACCCACATCCCATGAATGAATAAATAAACAAAAAACATTGCTCACTCTAACCTATCAACTAGTGTGAAGGATGTAGAGTAACAAGCCTACAGGAAAATTACAGGGAGATGCCAACATTATAGATTGGTTTTATTTGATTCGATTTATTACTGTCACATGTACCAAGGTGCAGTAAAGAGTGCTGTTTTGCGTGTTTTACAGGCAGATCATTACTATACATGTGCATCAGGACAATATAATAGAATGCAAGATACAATGTTACAGATGGCGAGAAGATGCAGAGAGATCAACATTATCATTAGAGAGGTCCATTCAAAGTCTGGTAACAGTAGGGAAGCGGCTATTCTTGAATCTTTGTGTACACATACGAACACTTTTATATCTTCTGCCCAACAGAGAGTAGAAGAAGAGTATAACTGGGGTGGGAGGGGACTTTGATTACGTTGGTTGCTTTCCTGAGGCAGCGGGAAGTATAGATGGAGTCAATGGAAGAAAGGTTGGCTTGCATGAGTCACTAGGCTGTGTTGACAACTCTAATTTCTTGCAGTCTTGCGAAGAGCAATTTGTGGCTCAGTGGTTAGCACTGCTGCCTCACAGCACCAGGGACCTGGGTTCGATTCCATCCCTGGGTGACTGTCTGTGTGGAGTTTGCACGTTCTCCCAGTGTCTGTGTGGGCTTCCTCCAGATGCTCCAGTTTCCTCCCATAGTCCAAAGATGTGCAGGTTAAGGTGGATTGGCCATGCTAAATTGCCCGTAGCATTCCAGAATGTTTAGGTTAGGTTGGTTCGACATGGGGAGAAGCAAGAGTAGGGGAATGAGTCAGGGTGGGATGCTCTTCAGAGGGTCGGTGTGGACACGTTGGGCCAAATAGTGTGTTTCTACACTGTAGGGATTTAATGATCTATAATTGGTAAGAGTCCCTGTGGACATGCCAAATTTCCTGAGGAAGGAGTAGCGTTGCTGTGCTTTCTTTATTGGTGTCAACATGGGTGTATCAGGAGAGATTGTTGGTGATCATCACTCCCAAGAACTCGATGCTCTCAACCATCTCCACCTCAGCACCACTGATACAGACAGGGGCGTGCCCTCCACTCCGCTTCCTGAAGTCAATGACCAGCTCCTTCATTTTGCTGACATTGATGGAGAGATTGTCGTCTTTACACCAGACCGCTAAGTATTCAATGTCTTTCCTGTACTCTGGCTTGTTGTTGTTTGAGATCTGACCAACAATGGTGGTGTCATCAGCAAACTTGCAGATGGAGCTAGCATAGAATTTGGCCACATGTCGTGTGTGTTTATGAGAGATAAAAAGGTACTGCAGATGCTGGAGAATCCGAGATAACAAGCATGGGGCTGGATGAACACAGCAGGTCAAGCAGCATCATAGGAGCAGGAAAACTTGACGTTTCGGGCCTAAACCCTTTTCTGATGAAGGGTTTAGG
>JAHRHZ010000203.1:699738-735248 GCA_024137785.1 Ginglymostoma cirratum | reverse complement strand
AAGGGTTTAGGCCCGAAACGTCAAGTTTTCCTGCTCCTATGATGCTGCTTGACCTGCTGTGTTCATCCAGCCCCATGCTTGTTATCTCGTGTGTGTTTATGTTTGGGTGCTGAGTACGCAGCCTTGTGGGGCAACCATGTCGAGGATTATCGTGGAGGTGTTGTTGTCACCTGTACTTACTGACTGGGTCTTTTCATCAGGAAGACAAGAATCTAGCAACATAACGTGGAGCACAGACCTAGGTCACAGAGTTTGGAGATGAGTTTGTTTGGAATTATAGCGTTGAAGGCTGAGCTATAGTCACTAAGTAAGAGCCTGACATAGGTGTCCTTGTTGTCAAGACGTTCCAGGGATGAGTGTAAGGTCAGGAAGATAGCACCTGTGGACCTGTTGTACTGTTAGGCAATCAAGACAATTTGGTAGGCTGGTGTTGATGTGAGCCATGATCAACCTCTCAAAGCACTTCATAATTACTGAGCAGTAGTTATGGAGGCATGCTGCATGGTTTATCTTTGGCACTGGGGCGATGGTGGTCTTCTTGAAGCAGATGGGGACTTCAGATCGTAGTTAGCAGAGATTGAAGCTATCTGCAAATACACCCGCCAGTTGGTGTCCACACCTGGGGACTCCATCCAGGCCAGTCATGTTCCACGGGCTCACCTTTTAGAAGGTTGATCTAATATCTGTGGCGGCAACTGAGGGTACAAGTGCATCCAAGGTTGATAGGTCACGCAATACAGTTTCACTGCCCTTCTGTTCAAAGCAAGAGTAGAACACATTGAGCTCATCGGGTAAGGATGTACTGTTGCCCATGGCTCTGTTTGACTTTGCTTTGTAGCCTGTTATGTCGTGGAAGCGTAATTACCCAAATATATATTTGGGATATTAGTAATGCAAAGGGCAGCAAAATGGCAAGCATTCCATTGTATTCGGGTTAATTTTCTACAATCATGTGGCCGATCCAAGAGAAAAGGATGCCTTGTTGGACCTGTTTCTTGGACGTAAGGTGGGCCAAGCGTCACTGGAGAAATATTTAGGAAACGGTGATCATTGCATTGTATATCTTAGGAAGATGGTGGGCATTGGTCAATGCAGAATAACTATCGTAGAGCCAGATCAATGTGGCAAGAATGGAACTTGGCAGGACAGACTATAACAAAAAGGTTGGCAAGAGAAACTGTAACTGAGGAATGGTCTGTCTCTAAAGAACAGATGGTTCAGCTGTTGTCAAGGTATATTCCCTCAAAAGGAAAAGATAATACAAATAAATCTATTGCTCCCTGGATGACAAAGATGACAGAAATTAAGATGAAGGAAAGTGTGTTTCTGACAAGTCACAAACCAAAAAAACTGAGTATCAAGAGAAATACAAGAAGATTCAGACAGGATGTGAAAAAGCATTCCAGAGAACCAAAGAAATTATGAGAAAAGACTGGCAGCCAACATAAAGGGAATTCTAAAGTTTTCTTCATGCATGTAAATAATAAGAGTGGTAAGAGGAGGAGTAAGGCCAATTAGGGGGCTTTACACATGGAGGCAGTGGATATGGTTGAGGTGTTAAATGAATACTTTGCATGTCTTTAAAGGAAGTAGATGTTACTAAAGCCTACCAGTCGCAAGAAGGGTTCAAAATGGATAAGGAAGTAGTGTTGGATAGACTATTGGAACTTAATGTTGTCAAGTCACTTGGAGCAGATGAAATGCATTCAAAGATATTGAAGGAAGCGAGAATGGAATTTGCAGAGACACTGACCATAATCTTTCAGTCTTTATGAAAACCCTAAAGAATTGTGGATGATGTAAATCAGGAACAAAAATAGAAGTTGTTGGAAAAGGCCAGCAGGTCTGGCAGCATCTGTGAAGAAAAAAAAAAAAAATCAGAGTTAACGCTTCGGGTCCGGTGACCCTTCTGAAACGTTAACTCTGATTTTTTTTCTTCACAGATGCTGCCAAACCTGCTGAGCTTTTCCAGCAACTTGTTTTTGTTCCATCTTTCAGTCTTCCCTAGACTCAGAGACAACACCAAAAGACTACAGAATTGCAAATATCATCTTCGAACATTTTTTTGTACAAGAGCATAAGTGCAGCAATTTACAGACCAGTCAGTTTAATAAACACTGAAGATGCTTCTAGAAACAGTTATTCAGAATAGAGTTAGTAGTCACATGGTAAAAGGGGGGTTGATTAGGAAAAGTTAGACTAAATTTCTGAAGGAGCAGTGGTGTTTAACAAAAATTGCTGGAGAAACTGAACAGGTTTGGCAGCATCAGTGAAGAGAAAACAGAGTTAACATTTCAAGTCCCGTTAACTTTAAGGTCAATAACTCTTTCAGGTATTAATGGCTAACTTGGAGATTTTTGAAGAGGTAACAGAAGCAGTTGATGAGGAATGCTATTAATATGATATGCATTGATTTCCAATCAGCATTTAACACAGTGCCACACAGATTTGAGAGAAAAGTTATGGATCATGGAATAAAAGGAACATTAGCAACATGGATACAAAATTGGCTCAGTGACAGATAAAGATAAATGGTCAATGGATATTTTTCACACTGGTAGAAGGTTTGCAGTGGAGTTCCCCAGGGATTGTTAATGCGACCCTTGCTAGATAGATTACGTGTTATTGATCTAGGTACCTGAGTGTGCAGGGGATAATTTCAAAGTTTACTGCTGATACAAAATTTGGAATTATTCTAAGAGAGGGGGACAGTGTTGAACTTCAAAAGAACACAGAAAAGTTGGTGGAATTGGTAGGTAGGCAGGCAGCAGATGAAGGTCAAAACAGAGGAGCATGAGGCATTTTGGGAGGAAGAACATGAACAAACAATATAATTTAAGGAGTACAATTTTACAAGGAGTGCAGAAGCAGAGGGACCAGCTTGTGCACACCGTACCTGCATCAAAACACTTCCTCTGGCAGTTCATTCCACACTCGAACTGCTCTGTGTGAAAACATTGCACCTCAGGTCCTTTTTAAATCTTTCTCCTCTCACCTTAAAAAAAAGTCCCCTAGTTTTGAAGTCTCCCACCCTGGGGAAAAGACCTTTGCTAAAAGGTCACCCCTCCACCTCCTACACCGTTGGGGGAAAAATAAAAGTCCCAGCCTGTTCTTTTAACTCAAGCTCTCCGTTCCCAGCAAGATCCTGGTAAATCTTTTCTGAACCCTCTCCAATTTAATAATATCTTTCATATAGCAGGGTGACCAGAACTGCACACAGTACAGTGGACTCACCAATGTCCTGTACAACAACATGAAATCCCAACTCCTATATTCACTGGTCTGAGCAATGAAGGCAAGCGTGCTAAATGCCTTAACTATTCGGTCTACCTGAGACACAACTTTCAAAGAACTATGTACCTGAACCCCTAGGTCTCTGTTCTACAACACTACACGAGGCCTTCTATAACACTATCCAAGGCAAACTTACTAACCATATCTCGTATGTTACCATCCAAATCATTTATATAAATGACAAACAAGTGGACCCAGCACCAATTCCTGCCGAATACTGCTGATCGCAGGCCTCCAGTCCTTAAAACAACTCTCCACCGCCACTGTCTGCTACCATCAAACCAATTTTGTATCCTATTGGTAAGTTCTCCCCAAATCCCATGTGATCTAATGTTTGTAATTAGCATACCATGACGAACCTTGTAAAAGGCTTTACTAAAGTCCACGGAGACAAATGCCTACCACTCTGCCCTTATCAATCTGTTTTGTTACATTCTCAAAAAACTCAATCAAATTTGAGAGACATGATTTGCCATGCACAAAGTCTTACTGAAACTGGACAAGGCGCTGATGAGAGCACATGTGGAGTAATGAGAGCCATTTTCATCCCTTTATTTAAGGAAAGATAGCATTTCAGTTCAGACAAGGTTCACTAGGATGATCCCTGGTATGGAAGAATGGTCTTGCGAGCAAAAGTTAAACAGATACAGATTGTACTCACTGGCATTTAGAAGAATGACAGCTGATCTCATTGAAACATAGGGTTCTTAAGTGGTTTGACAGGGTAAATGCTGCAAGGATGTTTTCGTTCATGGGACAGTCTAGATCAGAGGACTAGAATAAAGGCCTGCGATCAGCAGTATTCTGCAGGAATCGGTGCTGGGTCCTCTGTTGTTTGTCATTTATATAAATGATTTGGATGGTAACATAGGAGGTATGGTTTTTCTGAAGAAGGGTCTAGGCCCAAAACGTCAGCCTTCCTGCTCCTCTGATGCTGCTTGGCCTGCTGTGTTCATCCAGCTCTACACCTTGTTATCTCAGATTCTCCAGCATCTGCAGTTCCTACTAACTCTGAAACTAGAATAAAGGACATCAATTTACAACAGAGAGGAGGAGGAATTTCTTCTCTCAGAGGGTTGATAATCATTGGAACTTCTTGCCATAGAGAAGTGGGGGGGGGGGGGGGCCGCCCAGAATCCCTGTGTGCATTTAAGGCGGAGATAGATAGATATTTTTATCAGTGGGGGAATAGAGGATTATAGGGAAATGACAGCAAAGTGGATGCAAGAAATGTCAACTCAGCCATGATTCTATTGAACAGTGGAGCAGGCTCAACGGGTCAAACAGCCTACAGTTGGTCCTATTTCTTATACAATGTGAACACATTTGAGCGAGCGCAGAAGAGATTTACAAAAATGGTTTTACGATGAGAAATTTCAGTTGCTGATAAATTAGAGAAGTTGGGATTGTTCTACTTGGACAGGATTAGACTAAAGGGAGATCTAATATAGGTTTTCAAAATTATGAGTGTGCTGGATAAAGTAGATAGGAAGAAACTGTTCCCACTAATAAAAGGAATGACAAGAGGGCACTGATTTAAAGTGATTTGCAAAAGAAGCAAATAAAGATAAGGAAAAACTTTTACACACAATAAGTGGTTCAGGTCTGGAATACACTGGCTGGATGTGGCCGAAGCACGCTGCATTGAGGCATCCAAGAGGGCATCAAGTGATTATTTAAAGAGAGACAACGTAAAAGAGCATAGGAAGAAGGCAGGAGAATGGCATTATGTCATGGTGCTCATCATTTGGAGAGCCATAGTTATCACAACGGGCTGAACGGCCTCCTCTATTGTGATTTACCCAACATTCCCATGTTAGTTTCTAGGGAGGAAGCCCTAGCACCCAAATCAAATAGAGCAGAATGACAGTACAGAAAGTGTTAATGGGAATCAATGACAATCGGGGTAGTCAGGAATGTAGAGCTCAGACTGTAATCAGATCTGCCATGATCGCGTTGAATTCAGAGTAGAGTAGAGGGGCCAAATGGTCTACTCCTGCTTGTAATTCATATGTCCATAAAATGTGAAAGTGGGAAAAATGTTACAAGATCATTCTTTCAAACAGAAATCATCTGAATTCAAAAACATTCAACAGCTACTACCCAAGTCTGGGGCTGCCTTAGTACAGACAGCAGCAGAGCTAGCCTGTGTTGACAGCAGCCGAGACGCAGTTCAATGCTCCCAACATTCTGAAATTTTTCAGTGATTCAGTCATGCATTTTTGTTATTGTTGAAAGTGCTGCGGAATTACACTGCAGAAGTCGAAGACCTTGGTGGTCCCTGAAGGACTTGAGCAAAATAGCCAAGTCCTTTGTTCATGTGGAGAATGCAACCCATTTGGCCATTCAAACAAGAAATAAAAGCAACAGGCCTGGGAAGGGAAAGAAGAGAAAGAGAGATGAGACAGAAAGAAGAAAATAGCTTGGGCCTAATTGCATTTACCAGCATTTTCTTCAGCCAGCTATAGATGAACAATTTCTTGCTTAAATCCTTTATGGTAAATGTTAAGATGCAATGCAGTGATTAAACATGTTTGAACTCATCTGTGAACTTTTGAAACTGCCAAACAGATTGGTCTGTGAACATTATTATCCAAACTAATACTACTAAATCTAGTTGGATTGTCGATAAATTTTTTGCAAATACTCAGTATATCTGCTCAATCTGTAAAGATGACAGGTTAAGCTTGGTTTTAAGTTGGCTGAAATACCCAGGAACTTAAAAGAGATTCATATGCACTTTGTACTATTTCAATGGCAAGAATCACATGCAGTATTCTATATCATTGTAGCTTGTCCAATCCAGTCTTCCTTACAGTTACACAAATAAAATACAGAACAGATTAACACTCTAAAAACTCTTCCCAATGCACACACAGCTTTGCATAAAGGCTTTCTCTTATTGTGAAATGGAATGAACATTCTCTCAATTAAAAACAGGCATGGAATAACACAATGACAAACAGACAAACACATACTCAAAGCAACAACTATGGACAAAGGCCAAAACATAAAAATACAACACACATGAAGTACAAAAGATACTATCATATACACTTCGCTTAATCATTCCATCCCAACCTGAATTCAGGGTTCTACTGAGCTCACTGTAAGAAAATTCCTCCATGCTCTCCTTCAAAATATTCCCAGCATCAAACCTTATCAAATTCAGACAGTGTGTGGCCCAGTAATCCACCCAGTCTGTGATAGCAAAGACCAAGAGGTATCTGTTTCCTTCAACCTACAATTAGAAACACTTGCTCAGCATCTTTACAAAAGGAATGACCACACAGCCATAGTATTCAGGATACCAAACTTTTAACAGTTAGAGCAATGTTAAATAAGTGATTGGACTCTGAATTCACAGTAGCCAAACCATCAATCAGAGAAAAGTATAACTGCCCTTTCTCTTCCCTCACCCAGACAGCAAAACTCACCAAAGCAGCAAAACAATGACCTCAAGGCCCTATAACTTCTTCACGAAGGAACTGAAGTAGAGACTGTTCTCTCCAATCTCAGGACCCCCTCCCCTCCAATGCCCACAACAAACCCCACAACCTATACAGCCATCTCAGGCAACAGTCCTACTGAGATAACAAGCATGGGGCTAGATGAACACAGCAGGTCAAGCAGCATCATAGGAAAGTTTTCCTGCTCCTATGATGCTACTTGACCTGCTGTGTTCATCCAGCCCCATGCTTGTTATCTCGGATTCTCCAGCATCTGCAGTACCTTTTATCTCTGAAACAGTCCTACTGAGCAGACCAACCCAGTACCTCCTTGCAGGATAAGCAGTCCCTCCTCGATAGCCACCCTTTTCTAGTCCCTCTTCAAAAAGGCACCCAACCCCACCAGCTCCTGGGTGCCCAAAGAGACCCCTATTCCAATTGCTCAGTGACCCTTCCGACCCCTTCACTGACCAATCAACAAGCCCACAGTTAGAGTCCCCTTCCCGATGGTCCTCCACCCGCAGCATTTTTCACTGTTCTGGTTCAGTTGAAGTTTCTCATTATCAATTATACAAAGCAGGAATGTTTTCTGCAGTTCCCTCCCACAGCAGAGCCGTAGCCCGGCCTCACTAACACCCGCCCCGGGCTGTCACTTACTGTCCTTGCCTTGCTGGCGGATATTGCTATGGCTGATACCCCTCGGGCTGGAAACTTGGAGCAGTTCCGAGCAGTTTCGGTTTGGGAGCTCAGACCGAGTGGAGCCGCAGAGCAGGAGAAAGGCCAGAGCCAGGGTGCACTTAGGGAGCGGGGACATAGTGTGAGTAGGGCCGGGTTCAACAAACACCGAAGCGGCCGGACTCCGCTCTCCGGGGAGGGGGAGGGGGGGGTGCGGCCCGGGAAAAGTTCACAAAGAGCTGCGGGAACACACAGCCAGGAGCTCAGCGCGGCCGCCACGCATTATCCGATCCAGAGTCCATCACCGTAAGGCCTGCATCGACACAGCGAGCGACGGCAACAACCTCCATAAACCGCCAGAAGCTTCTTACACCGCTCCCGGGAAAGGGGCGGACGGGGGACGGGACCCCCAACTTTGTAACCGCGGTGCCGACTCTCAGGCTAAACTTTATCGCGCGACCATTGGCCAACCGTGGACGTCAATCATCAGGACCATTCACCTGATTGAATAAAGGAAACGTTAAGGCGGGCCTTAGACACGAAATTAATGAATGAAATTTGGCGAGAAAGCGGCTCATTCACACGCGAGGAGCCGGAGGAACAAAGGAGCAGAGAAGGAGAAGGGGTAGTGCAGTGCAGCACTCTCCTTCCTATTTTGGTCCAGGGTAAAACAATGAAAAATGGAAAGATATGGACTCGGGACATGGGTAACGCCGAAGGAGCTGCGAATGCTGGAAATCAGAAAAAAATGGAAATTGCTGAAAAAACTTAGCAGGTCTGGCTGAAGAGATAAAAGTTACTGCAGATGCTGGAGAATCCGAGATAACAAGCATGAGGCTGGATGAACACAGCAGGTCAAGCAGCATCATAGGAGCAGGAAAACTTGATGTTTCGGGCCTAGACCCTTCATCAGAAATGGGGGAGGGGAAGAGGGTTCTGAAATAAATAGGGAGAGAGGGGGAGGCGGATAGAGGATGGATAGAGGCGGATAGAGGAGGCAACCACCTAGAGACAGATGTCCATTTCAAGCCCCCACAGCTACCTGGAATACACCTCCTCCCACCCACCCTCCTGCAAAAATGCCATCCCCTATTCCCAATTTCTTCGCCTCCGCCGCATCTGCTCCCAGGATGAGACATTCCACTCCCGCACATCTCAAATGTCCTCATTCTTCAAGGACCGCAAGGTCCCCCCCACAGTGGTCGAGAACGCCCTCGACCGTGTCTCCTGCATTTCCCGGAACACATCCCTCATGCCCCATCCCTGCAACAATAACCAAAAAAGAATCCCCCTCGTCCTCACATACCACCCCACCAACCTCCGGATCCAACGCATCATCCTCTGACACTTCCGCCATCTGCAATCAGACCCCACCACCAAAGACATTTTTCCCTCCCCACCCTTATCTGCCTTCCAGAGGGACCACTCCCTCCGCGACTCCCTTGTCCGCTCCACACTCCCCTCCAGCCCCACCACACCTGGCACTTTTCCCTGTAACCGCAGGAAGTGCTACACCAGCCCCCACACCTCCTCCCTCACCCCAATCCCAGGCCCCAAGAAGACTTTCCACATCAGGCAGATGATCACCTGCACATCTGCCAATGTGGTATACTGCATCCGCTGTACCCCGTTGTGGCTTCCTCTACATCGGGGAAACCAAGCGAAGGCTTGGGGACCGCTTTGCAGAACACCTGCGCTCAGTTCGCAACAAACAACTGCACCTCCCAGTCGCGAACCATTTCAACTCCCCCTCCCGTTCCTCAGATGACATGTCCATCCTGGGCCTCCTGCAATGCCACAGTGATGCCACCCGAAGGCTGCAGGAACAGCAAATCATATTCAGCCTGGGAACCCTGCAGCCCAATGGCATCAATGTGGATTTCACAAGCTTCTAAATTCCCCTCCCCCAACCGCATCCCAAAACCAGCCCAGCTCATCTCCACCTCCCTCACCTGTTTTTCCTCTCACCTCAAGCCACACCCCCATCTCCTATCTACTAACATCATCCCGCCCCCTTGACCTGTCCGTCCTCCCTGGACTGACCTATCTCCTCCCTACCCCCCTACCTACACTCACCTTTACTGGCTCCATCCCCGCCTCTTCGACTTGTCTGCCTCCTCTCCACCTATCCTCTCCTCTATCCGCCTCCCCCTCTCTCCCTATTTATTTCAGAACCCTCTTCCCCTCCCCCATTTCTGATGAAGGGTTTAGGCCCAAAATGTCAAGTTTTCCTGCTCCTATGATGCTGCTTGACCTGCTGTGTTCATCCAGCCCCATGCTTGTTATCTCAGGTCTGGCTGAATCTGTGCAGAGAAAACCGAGTTAAAGTTTCAGGTCCAGTGAGCCTTCTTCAGAACACATGGGTTTGATGTCTACCATGGCAGATGGAGAAATTTGAATTAAATGATTAAAGTACCAGAGGTGAATGTTGTATAATGAAACTGTCATAAAAACATACCTGATTAAGTAGTGCCTTCAAAGGAAGGAAATCTGCCATCCTTACCTGGTTCAGCCTACACATCATTCCAGAGACACATCAATGTGGTTGAATCTTAACTCAGAATAACAGAATTGTTACACCACAAAAGGAGGTAATTCGCCCTTAATACCTGCTCTGTTTCTGTTACCTAGTGTTAATCTTCGGCCTTATTTCTCATTTGTCTGCGCACCATTTCCATCCAAATAATCATCCAATGTAGATGATTTAACACATTTCCATAACTGCATCGAATGATGATCCTCATTCCCATTCAAGAGATTCTGCTCATACAGATAGTTCTAGCTTCCGTGTGACACATGGCTTTAGTTATCATAAAGTCATAATGACATACAGCACAGAAACAGACCCTTCGGTCCAACTTTTCCAGACTGACCAGATATCCCAAACTGATCAAGTACCATTTGCCAGCATGTGGCCCATATCCCTCTAAACTCTTCCTGTTCCTGTACCCACCTAGATGCCTTATAAATGTTGTAAATGTATCCACCTCCACCACTTCCTCTGGCAGTTCATTCCATACACGCACCACCCTCTGCATGAAAATGTTGACCCTCAGGTCCCTTTTCAAATATTTCCAGTTTCACCTTAAACCTATGCCCCCTAGTTTTGAACTCCCCTACCTTTGGAAAAAGACCTTGGCTATTCACCCTATCCATGCCCCACATGATTTTATAAACCTATATAAAGTCATCCCTCAGCCTCCAATGCTCGAGGGAAAATAGCCCCAGCCTATTCAGCCTTTCCCTAACCCTAAAGCTTAAACCCTCCAATCCCAGCAACATCCTTGAAAATCTTTTCTGAACCCTTTCAAGTTTAACAACATCTTTCCTGTAGTAGGGAGACCAGAATTGAACACTATATTCTAAAAGTGGCCTCACCAACATCCTGTACAGCTGCAACATTGCATCCCAACTCCAATACCCAATGCACTGACCAATGAAGGCAATTATGCCAGGTGCCTTCTTCACCATCCTGTCTACCTGCAACTCCACTTTCAAGAAACTATACAGCTGCATCCCAAGGTCTCTGTTTGCCAACACTCCCCAGGGCTCTACCATTTCAGCCCTGCTTTGCCTTACCAAAATGCAACACCTCACATTTATCCAAATTAAACTCCATCTGACACTCCTCGGCCCATTGGCCCCTCCAATTAAGCTCCTGTTATAATCTGAGATAACCTTCTTCACTGTCCACTACATCACCAATTTCGGTGTCATCTGCAAACTTACTAACCATACCTCTTATATTCACATCCAAATAATTTATATAAATGACAAAAAGCTGTGGATCTAGCACCAATCCTAGGGTTCTTCATGTGATCTTGTCACAAAGTACCATGTCCATCACTTTTGGTAAGAGTGGATAATTTGTAGTATATTACTTATGTTGTCCTGCCATGCCATGTCAGTTGGATTGCTGGTACTTAGTTGTAAAAATGTGAGCTGACAGCAATAACATCCACCTCTGTATACAGCTCATTGCTGGAGAAGGTATCCCTGTATGAGGTCCAAATATTGAGGTTAATGGTCTGTGGTCTTAGAAGGTAAATTTCTGGCCATACAGGTATTGGTGGAATCGTCAAATGCCAAAAATGATTCCTAGAGCTTCTTTCTCTATCTGTATATTCTGAAGAGTGCATTTCTGCTTTGATTAATGACCTTGATACAAGTGCTATTGGCTTCTCTTCGCCATTGGGTAATATTTGAAAAACAACTGCTCCCACTCCATACAGTGATGCATCACATAGAATCCCTACAGTGTGGGAACAGGCCCTTCGGCCCAACAAGTCCACACCAAACCTCAGAGCATCCCACCCAGACCCATCCCCCTATAACACACCTAATCTACACCTCCCTGAACACTACAGGCAATTTAGCATGGCCAAACAACCTAACCTGCACATCTTTGGACTGTGGGAGGAAACCAGAGCACCTGGAGGAAACCCACACAGACACAGGGAGAATGTGCAAACTCCACACAGACAGTCACCAGAGGGTGGAATTGAACCGAGGTCCCTTGGTGCTGTGAGGCAGCAGTGCTAAACACTGCGCCACCGTGCCGCGTGCTAGTTGCTCTGGCAACTTTGGGTCAAAATAGGTCAGGACCTCTGACTTAAATATATCTTCTTTGGCTTGTGTAAAGGCTCTTTCATGTTGATCAGTTTTTTTTGGCATAAAAAATTGTGCGATGGCTTGAGAATGGTTGTAAGATTTAGGACAAACCTGCTTTGGTAATTTAGTAAACCTAAAAATACTCATAGTTTGTCGACATTTTCAGTGCTGCTACCTCAGTTGTGGCTTTTACTTTTGAAGGCAACTTCGATATATCCTTAGCATCAATGACATGGCCTAAATTTTCATTAGAAGATTTTAAAAATCACATATGTATTTCTTTGCTCCAAGGCCGTAATCACAAGTCTCTCCAGGGTAGCATTATAGAGGTAAAAACCGGAAGAACTGCAAAATCAGGAACAAAAACAAAGTTGCTGAAAAAGCTCAGCAGGTCTGGCAGGATCTGTGAAGGAAAAAACAGTTAACGTTTCGGGTCCAGTGACCCTTCCTCAGAGCATTATAGTGGTGTTCACGCTATAAGTGGCAGAGTAAGAGAGAACTGTTTGTCCACCCAAAATGGTTAATGAAGTCATCATTATGTCACGTGTGCAGACTCTTAAAGTCTACCATTCTTACACAAATACATAATGGTTTGTAATTGCTGGGCTTATCCTCGCAACCATTTTCGAACAAAGATGTAATCGCTACAATTCTCCAGACCTTGAGCTGCATTGCTGAGTCTAGGGAAAACTGAAAGATTATGGCCAATGTCCCTGCAATTTCCACGCTCACTTCCTTCAAAATCCTTGGATACATCTCATCCAGTCCTGTTGCCTTGTCAACGTAAGTACTGTTAGCCAATCTACTACAAAGTTCTCATCAATTTTAAGCCCTTCTAGTCACAGAGCTTCCTCCTCTGTCACTCTGGTCTGGCTTACGTCTACCTCTTCGGTAAAAACAAATGCAAAGTATTCATTCAACACTTCAGCCACGTCTCCTGCCTCCCTGCGCAAATCCCCTTTGTTATTTCCAAATACTTTCTGCTTTCCTTTTAGTATTGATGGGCTTTGGACAACTTTGGGATTCCCCTAAATGTTGGCCACCAATCTCTTCTCATTATCCCTCTTTGTTTCTGTAGTATGTTTTTTATCATTTTTTTCCCCTTTATTCATTAACAAGATGAGGGCATCACTGGCCAGGCAGCATTTATTGTCCATTCCTAATTGCCAAGAGACAGTTCAGAATCAACCACAGTGCTGTGGGTCTGGAGTCACATGTAGGTCAGAATGGCAGTTTCCTTCCCTAAAGGGCATTAGCAAACCAGGTGGGTTTTTCCCCCCAACAATCAGAATGGATTCATGGTCATCATTAGACTCTTAATTCCAGATATTTTATTGAATTCAAATTCCACCATCTGCTGTGGAGGGGTTTGAACCCAGGTCCCCAGGATGTTACAGGTCTCTGGATTAACAGTCCAGTAATAATACCACTAGGCCATTGCCTCCCCTTTTAATAGCCATGCTGAACTTTCTGTGTTGTTGGTTCTCATTGTAGTTTGTACCTACCTCCTGTCATAGAAATTTCATAGAAGAAGAAAAAGTGTCCCTATCTCCTTTTTCATCCAACTGTAGATTTGTTTGTTCTCTTTCTCCCTTTTGAGAGAATATATGTTGACTGCACCCAAACTATCTCCTTTTAAAAAGTAGCCCATTGTTCAGCTACAGTTTCTCACATCAACCTTTGTCCTCAATGCCAACACTGTCCAAATCTATATTCAGATAGTTAAAGTCCTCAGTTGTAAGCACTCTCTAATGTTATGATTGGTCTGTAATATCTCTGATGATTTCCAAAGATGTGCAGGTTAGGCGGATTGGCCATGCCAAATTGTCCAGTGTCCAGAGACATGCAGGCTAGGTGAATTAGCCATGGGAAACGTGCGGTTAGGTTGGTACTGAGGTCTGGCTGGGATGCTTTTCGGAGGGTCGGTGTGGACTCGACGGGCTAAATGGTCTGCTTCCATACTGTAGGGATTCTATGACTTGTTTCTTTACATCTTCCCACAATTTGGTGGCGTATAGACAACAGCAAGCAATGTGATTGCACTTTTTTTCTTCCTTAGCTCTAGCCAAATTGATTCTGTCTTTGAAATCTGTGAGACATTTCAGTCTCCAGCATTGCAATGATCTTAACCAATAATGACACCCCTTCATATCTATTCATGAATATTTAATACCCATATTAAAGCAAAGTACTGCACATGCTGGAAAACTGAAATAAACACAGAAAGGGGTGGATAAAACCCAACAGGTCGAGCAGCACCTGTAGAGAGAGAAACAGAGTTAATGTTTTTTAAGTCTAGTATGAACCTTCTTCGGTTCCTACTCTGAAAACATTAATTCTGTTTCTCACTCCACAAATGCTGCCAAATGTATTTTAATATATAACAACCATTCTTGCCTAACTTGAGCCAGACTATCATCATTCAATAAAGCAATCAACTTCTGTAACTCGCCAATCTAATTTGTTTACTTTGTGAATTCAACATGAATTCATTTCCTGACCTCATTATAGCCTTGGTTCAAACAAGGACAAAATAGCTGAATTCCAGAGGTGAGGTGAGGGTAACACTCCTTGACATCAAGGCCACATTTGACCAAGTGTGGCATCAAGCAGCCCGAGCAAAACTGGAATCAATGGGGATCAGTGGAACAACTCTCCAATGGTTGGAGCAATACCTGCACAAAGGAAGTTGGTTGTGGTTGTTGGAAGTCAGTCATCTCAGATCCAGGACATCTCTTAAAGGGTTCTTCAGAGTAGTGTCCTAGACCCAACCATCTTCAACTTCATCTTTGTCAATGACTTTCCCTCTGTCATAAGGTCACCAGTGATTGCACAATGTTCAGCACAGTTCACAACTCCTCAGATTCTGAAGTAATCCATGTCCAAATGCAGCAAGACATGGATAATATCCAGACTTGGGATGGAAAATAGCAAGGAACATTCATGTCACACAAATGTCAGGCAACAGTCATCTCTAATAAGAGATAATCTAACAACTGGGCAACTTGGACAAGTTGAGCCAAAGGGCCTGTTTCCATGCTGTAGACCTCCATGACTCTAACCCCTTGACATAAATGGCATTACCATCACTGAATTCCCACCGAACTAGCCATATCAATACTGTGGCTGCAAGAGTAGGTCAGAAGCTAAGAATACTGCAGTAACTCACCTTCTGACTACTGTCCACCATCTACAAGGCACAAGTCAGGAGTGTGATGGAATACGCCATTTTGCCTGGATGTGTGCAGTTTTTACAACATTCAGGAAGCTTGACACTATCCAGAACAAAGCAGCCTATTTAATTAACACCACATCTGCAAACATCCGCTCTCTCCACCATCAACGCTCAGTAGCAGCAATGTCTATCAAGTTTAAAATGCATTGCAGAAATTCAAAGATGGCACCTTCCAAACCTAGGAGCACTACTAAAGACAAGGGCAGATAAGGACAAGCACATACATAGAGATTACTCCCACCCAACATTTTCCCCTTCAAGCCACTCATATCCTAACTCAGAAATATATCACCATTCCTTCAATTGTAGGGACAAAATCCTGGAATTCCATCCCTAACAGCAAATGGACTGCAGCGATTCAAGAAGGCAGCTCTCCACCACCTTCTCAAGGGCAAGAGGGTTAAGGTACATAGAACATAGAACAGTACAGGCCCTTTGGCCCGCGATGTTGTGCCGACCTATTATCCTACTCTAAGATCAAACTACTGTGCAAACCCTACATTTTACTACAACCCATGTGCCTATCCAAGAGTCGCTTGAATGTCCCTAATAAATGCTTTTTCAGCGACACACACATTCCATGAACAAATAATAATAAAAATGCTGATAATATTGCAGAATAAGCAAGCGTTAGTCTTCCTTACTGGCTTCCTTTCTCTGACTGCATCTATTGACTCTCTGGTCTTTCCACTAGTGCTGTCTGTTTCCCCAGGAATTCTGTTCACCCTTGCATTCGTCTCTAACATTCTCTCAAGTAAATGTGCGCTTCATGCTCAGGCTATGTTAATATAAGGAACTGACTCAAGTGCCTAACAAAACGTTCACAATGTACTCAATGTCCCAGTGGTAGGGTGGCATCACAGGTAGACATGGTGGAGAAGAAGCAATTTGGCAGGCTTACCCTCATTGGTCAGAGCACTGGGGACAGGGGTTGGGACATCATCTTGTGCTGTACAAGACATCGGTGAGGCCACTTTTAGAATACTGTTTACAATTCTGGATAGAGGAAGGATGTTGTTAAAAAAGAAAGAGTACGTAAAAAATTTACAAGGAAGTTGCCAGGACTGGCATTCAACAGCAAGAGGCACAGACAGGCGGTTCTGTGGACGCGAAAGAGATGAACAGATGGTATGGTGCCAGGGTCCGTGATGTCTCGGATCGTGTCTTCAAGATCCTTAAGGGGGAGGGTGAGCAACCGCAGTCACGGTACACATCAGTACCAATGACACAGGTAGAAAAAGGACTGAGAATGTGAAAAGTGAATACAGGGAGTTACGTTGGAAGCTGAAGTCCAGGACAAACAGGGTAGTTATCTCTGGATTACTACCAGTGCCACGTGATAACAAGTTAAGAAATAGGGAGAGAGTGCAGCTAAACACATGGCTACAGGGCTAGTGTAGGATGGAGGGCTTCCATTATGTGGATAATTGGAGCACATTCTGGGGAAGGTGGGACCTGTACAGTAAGGACGGGTTGCACCTGAACCGGAAGGGCACAAATATTCTGGAAGGGAGGTTTGCCAGAGCTGTAGGGATGGTTTAAACTAGTTTGGCAGGGGGTGGGGAACCGGATTCAGCCTTCCAACAGACACAACAGGGAGTGAGGTGGTTTATAAAGAAATGCAGTCGATGAAGCTTAATTGTGGACACAGAGATGGTCTGAGGTGTGTATACTTCAATGCTGGAAGTATCAGAAATAAGGCAGATGAACTTAGAGCATGGGTCAGTACTTGGAACTACAATGTTGTAGCCATTACAGAAACTTGGGTAACTCAGGGACAGGAATGGTTGTTGGAAGTTTTAGATGCTTTAAAAGAAATAGGGATGGTGGAAAAAGAGGCGGGGGAGTGGCATTGCTAGTCAGGGCTAGTATAGCAGTTCCTGAAAGGCAGTTTGAGGATGATACGGATAGTTGCAGAGAAGTGGAGGAGCGGATTAGGAGGCAGACACTGGAAAGGTGCAGAAGTCACAGGGTTGTAGTCGTGGGTGACTTCAACTTTCCGAATAATGATTGGAAACTTTTTAGTTGTAATAGTTTAGATGGAACGGATTTTGTCCAGTGCGTTCAGGAAGGATTCCTGACACAGTATGTAGATAGACCAACACGAGGAGAGGCCACTTTGGATTTGATGCTTGGCAATGAACCAGGCCAAGTGTTAGACCTGTTGGTCTAATCACCATTTTGGCAGTAGCGACCATAACTCTGTTACTTTTAAAATAGCCATGGGAAAGGATAGGTACAGACAGCAGGGTAAGATTTATAATTGGGGGAAGGGTAATTACAATTCTGTTCGAGAAGAACTAGGTAACATAAAATGGGAACAGATGCTGTCAGGGAAGAGCACTATTGAAATGTGGAGATTGTTTCAGAAATGCAAACTGCATGTGCTCGATATGTTTGACCCTAGCAGGCAGGGAAAATGCAGTCGAGTGAGGGAGTCTTGGGTCTCAAGAAAGGTCGAATGTCTGGTTAAGAGGAAGAAGGATGCTTATATAAGATTTAGGAAACAAGGAACAGAAAAGGCTCTAGAGGGATACAAGTTAGCCAGGAAGGAGCTGAAGAAAGGGCTTAGGAGAGCTATAAGGGGGCATGAGAAAACCTTGGCAGATAGGATCAAGGAAAACTCCAAGGCTTTTTACAAGTACGTGACGAATAAAAGAATGACCAGAGAAAGGACAGGGCCGATCATGGATTGTAAAGGGAATTTGTGCACGGAGCCTAACCCTAAGGAAATAGGACAGGTCCTTAATGAATACTTTTCTTCGGTATTCACAACTGAGAGAGACCTAGTTGTCGAGGAGGACTGTGTGAAACAGGCTTGTCAGCTAGAGGAGGTCGCTGTTAGTAAGGAAGATGTGCTAGGAATTTTGAGGAAGTTGAAGGTAGGTAAGTCCCCCCGGGCCTGATGGGATTTATCCAAGGATTCTATGGGAAGTGAGGGGCAAGATCGCAGGGCCTTTGGTGATGATCTTTTTGTCCTGATTGTCCACGGGTATAATGCCGGAGGTTTGGAGAGAGGCAAATGTCATTCCCTTGTTCAAGAAAGGGAATAAGGAAAACCCCAGAAATTACAGGCCAGTTAGCCTTACGTCAGTGGTGGGCAAATTATTGGAAAGGGCTCTGAGAGATAGGATTTATGATCACTTGGAAAGGCACAGTTTGATTCGTGATAGTCAGCATGGATTTGTGAGGGGTAGATCATGCCTCACAAACCTTATTCAATTCTTTGAAGAGGTGACCAAACACGTCGATGAAGGTGGAGCAATGGATGTGGTATACATGGATTTAAGTAAGGCATTTTCTAAGGTTCCCCATGGTAGGCTCATGCAAGAAGTAAGGAGGCATGGGATAGGGGGAAATGTGGCAGATTGGATTCAGAATTGGCTGACCCTTAGAAGACAAAGGGTGGTAATGGACGGAAAATATTCAACATGGTGCTCAGTTATGAATAGTGTATCACAAGGATCTGTTCTTGGTCCTCTTCCATTTGTGATTTTTGTAAATGATTTGGATGAAGGAGTGGATGGGTGGATTAGCAAGTTCGCGGACGATGTGAAGGTGGGTCATGTGGTGAACAGTGCGGAGGACTGTTCTAGGTTACAAAGGGACATTGATAGAATGCAGAGCTCGTCTGAGAAATGGCAGGTGGAGTTTAACCCTGAAAAGTGTGAGCTGATTCATTTTGGAAGGACAAACTTGAAAGCAGAATACAGGGTTAACGGAAAGATTCTTGGCAGTGTGGAGGAGCAGAGGGATCTTGGGGTTCATGTTCACAGTTCCCTGAAAGCTGACACCCAGGTGGATAGAGTTGTTAAGAAGGCGTAGCATGTGTTAGCTTTCATTAATAGAGGGATTGAGTTCAAGAGCTGTGAAGTTATGCTCCAGCTATACAAAAGCCTGGTTCAGCCACATCTGGAGTATTGTGTCCAGTTCTGGTCACCTCATTACAGGAAAGATGTAGAAGCGTTGGAAAAGGTGCAGAGGAGATTTACCAGGATGCTGCCTGGAATGGAAGGAAGGTCTTACGAGGAAACGTTGAGAGAGCTAGGGCTTTTCTCTTTAGAACGATGAAGGATGAGAGGTGACTTGATAGAGGTGTACAAAATGATCAGAGGTATAGATAGAGTAGACAGCCAGAGACTTTTTCCTCGGGTTGAGGTAGCTATTACGAGGGGACATAGTTTTAAAGTGAAAGGAGGTAGATATAGGGGAGACATCAGAGGTAGGTTCTTTATTCAGAGAGTGGTCAGGGCGTGGAATGCATTGCAGGAGAGGGTAGTGGAGTCGGCCTCATTAGGGGCAGTTAAGCGGCTATTAGATAGGCATATGGATGATAACATAAGGTAGGGGTGGAGGTTAGACAGACCTTAGGTTTAGGGTAAAAGTTCGGCACATCATGGGCCAAAGGGCCTGTACTGTGCTGTACTGTTCTATGCTCTATGTTCTAAGGACAAAAAAATTACCATCAGCAGCTCCCCCACATTCGTAGGAATGGCCAGGTGAAACCTGGATTCAGTTATAAGTCAACTATGCATGTCCTTTCAGGAACTTGATGTTTTTATCAGTGTGGATAGCCCCTCAAAGTGGTTGGATGTGCATACAGTTAATTCATCAAACATGGTGACGATGATAGAAAAATTGCACCTATCTTTTGCAATACTGGAGTCCCAGAAGTGTTGGTCACAGCTAAAGGGTCATAGTTTACTAGCAAGGGACTTGAGTACTTCCTAGGGTTTAATTGCACTTGATATCTAAGGACAGTTCCATACCATCCCTCAATCAATGGTAAGGAAAAAAGAGCAGTCCAAGCCTTGAAGGCAGGTTTAAAGAAACCTGACTAGATACCAAACTGTGCCAGTTCCTATTTGATTATAGGACCATCCCTCATGCAAAAATTGTACATCTCTGTCTGGTGTTCGAGTAAAACAGGGAGGGTGGCTCAACCATGGCTAACAAGGGGAATGAGGGATGGTGTAAAAGCCAAAAAGGAGACACATAAATTGGCCAGAAAAATTAGCAAACCTGAGGTCGGGGAGGAAATTTAAAATTCAGCAGAGGAGGACAAAGGGTTCAATTTGGAAGTGAAAAATAGAACACAAGAGTAATTTTGTGGAAAACATAAAAACTGACTGCAAAAGCTTCCATAGAAATGTGAAGAGAAAAAGACTGGTGAAGACAAATGTAGGTCCTTTACAGTTAGCATGAGGTGAATTCAAAATGGACAACAAAGAGATGGCAGATGAGTTGAACAAATACTTTGATCTGTCTTCATTAAAAAGAACACAAATAACCTTCCGGAAATGCTCGGGACACAGTGGTGGAGAAAATGCTGCAATCAGTTATTAAGAATATAATAACTGAGCTTTTGGAAAGCAGTGATAGAATCAGTCTAAGTCAGCATGGATTCACTGAAGGGAAATCATACTTGACAAACCTTCTGGAATGTTTTGAGGATGTGACCAGTAAAATGGACAAGGGTGAATCAGTAGATGTCCTGAATCTGGACTTTCAAAAGGCTTTTGACAAGGTCCACCACAAGAGATTAGAATGGAAAATCAAAGCACATGGTATGGGAGGAATGTATTGACTTGAGTAGAAAACTGGTTGGCAGACAGGAAGCTGCGGGTCAGAATAAACAGGTCCTTTTCAGACTGGTAGTCAGTAAAGACTGGGGTACTGCAGGATTCAGTGCTAGGACCCCAGCAGTTCACAATTTGCATTAATGATTTGGATGAAGGAATTGAATGCAATCCCTCCAAATTTGCAGGTGACACTAAGCTGGGTAGCAGTGTATGCTGTGTGTAGGATACTAAGAGGCTGCAGGGTGACTAAGACAGAATGGTTGTGCGGGCAAATACTTGACAAATGCAATATGATGTCATTAAATGTCCACTAAATTCCCCTGCTAATGAAAGCCAACACACCATAAGCCTTCTTGACAACCCTATCAACTTGGGTGGCAACTTTGAGGGATGTATGGACAGGGACTCCAAGAACCCTCTGTTCCTCCACACTGCCAAGAATCCTGCCATTAACCCTGTATTCTGCATTCAAATTCGATCTTCCAAAATGAATCACTTCACACTTTTCTGTGTTGAATTCCATCTGCCACTTCTTTGCCCAGGTCTACATCCTGTCAATGTCCTATTGAAACCTACAATAGGCATCCGTACTATCCATAACTCCACCAACCTTCATGTCATCAGCAAACTTACTAACCCACTCTTCCACTTCCTCACCCAAGTCATTTATAAAGATCACAAAGAGCAGAGGTCCCAGAACAGATTCCTGCGGAACGCCACAGGCCACCGAGCTCCAGGCTGAATACTTTCCATCTACCACCATGTTTGTCTTCTATTGGACAGCCAATTCTGTATCCAAACAGACAAATTTCCCCGAATCCCATGACTCCTTACTTTCTGAATGAGCCTACCATGGGGAACCTTATCAAATGCTTTGCTAAAATCAATGTACACCACATCCACTGCTCTACCTTCATCAATGTGTTTTGTTACATCCTCAAAGAACTCAATAAGGCTTGTGAGTCATGACCTGCCCCTCACAAAGCCATGCCAACTATTTCTAATTAAACTGTGCTTTTCCAATTAATCATAAACACTATCTCTCAGAATCCTTTCCAATAATTTGCCCACCACAGAAGTAAGACTGACTGGTCTGTAATTCCCAGGATTATCCCTATTCCCTTTTTTGAACGAGGGAATGACATTTGCTACCCTCCAATCATCTGGCACTACTCCAGTGGACAGTGAGAACGCAAAGATCATCGCCAAAGGTGCAGCAATCTCTTCCTTCGCTTCCCAAAGTAAACTTGGGCATATTCAATCCAGCCCATGGGACCTACCTATCCTCATGTTTTACAAAATTTCTAGCACATCCTCCTTCCTAACATGCTTCATGCTGTCCTCACAAACGTCAAGCTCCCTCTCACAGATGAATACTGAAGCAAAGTATTCATTAAGGACCTCCCCTCCCTCCTCCGACTCTACACACAATCGTGCACCAAAGTGGTCTGTACTGTTTCATGTTTTTAGCTTCTGTGTCTGATATTACCTCTCTCCCTAACACCTTAAAAAAGACTAAGATTCAGAAAGCTTGTGTTTTTGACTAAACCTGTTGGACTATAACCTGGTGTTGTGTGATCTCTGACCTGGAACTGGTGATCTTGGCTGGACAAAAATGTCTATACCCCAAACTACAATATTGCCACTTACAACTTTATATTTCTTTTCTCCCCACTTTTGAATGGCTCTTTGTATGACAGTGCTTTGGTCAGTTTGCTCATCCTCCCGACAGCCCCCACTCTCGTCCACACAGGGAACAAGAACCTCTTAACCTGTAAGACATGGATATGAGCTGAGGCTCCTGCAGCACTACCTCTTGGATACCCTTCTGTCCCTGATTGAATTTGTAGTAGTTAACCTAAATGGTATGACCGTCTCCTGAAGCACAGCATCCCCTCCTACGATGCAATGCTTAAAGCTCAAACTGGAGTTCATCAACTCTGAGCTGGAGTTCCTCAAGCAACCAATTCCTCCTGCAGATCTGGTCACGATGATCCACAATGGGGTCCACCGGCTCCAGAGATCCAAGTGTACAGGCCTGCAGTTCCCTGGAAGTGGCAACACAAGTAGATAAACTAGTCAAGGCATTTGGCATGTTTGTCCTCATCCATTGGGGCACAGATGACAAAAATTACCAAATCATTTTGCAGCTGTAAAATTTTTAGTTCAGCAACATTTGAACTATTGCATGCCATTCTAGTTGCCACACTACCAAATGGACATGGAGGCCTTGGAGACTGTACCGAAAAGGCTTACCAGTATTCTGCCTAGTCTGGAGGGTATTGGCTATGTGGAGAGATCAGATAAACTTGGCTTGTTTTCACATGAATGTCAGAGGCTGAGTGGCAACCTGACAGAAGTTTACAAAGTTATGAGAGGCCTGCATAGAATGGGTGGAAATGAAGCAGTCATAGTTTTAAGGTAAAGGTGAGGGAGGTAAGCACCTGGAATATGCTACCAGAGATGGTGGAAGCAGATACAATAGCGTTGTTTAGAGGCATCTTGGCAGATATATGAACAGGCATGAAATGCAGGGATACGAGCTACATTGAAGCAAAAGGTTTAAGTCTATAAAGGCATCATCTTTCAGCATAGCCTTGGTGAGCTAAAGGGCCTGTTCCTGTGCTGATCTTTGTTCACCCACATCATTGAAATTCATGGCCAGACATCTTTAATATAATAGAACATTTAGGAATCTTTTATAATAAAGCAGACTCAGCATTGCTTCATGGAAGGGAATCATACCTAACAAATATATTTATTTTTCGAGGTGGTAACACATAGGATAAAAGGCAGGCTTTGGATGAATTTTATTCCCCTCGAGATATAGTTGACCAGCTTTTATTGCCCATCCATTGTTACCCTTCAAAAAAAAAATGCCGGTGAGCTACATTCTTCAACCACTGAGATAACAAGGTGTACAGCTGGATGAACACAGCAGGCCAAGCAGCATCAGAGGAGCAAGCTAGCTGACGTTTCAGGTCTGGACCCTTCTTCTTCAACCACTGCAGTCTATGTGCTGTAGGTGTAGCCACAGTTCCATTAGGGAGAGAATTCTAAGATTTTAGAATTCCTGATGTTTGATGAAACTCCATTTATTGAGAAAAGGACCCAGGGTGCTGCAAGTAATTTATCAACACAAAGGACTAGCTAATTCTGGTATTTTGGAAAGGTAAATTAGGTCAAAATTTATGCACTTAAAAAGCTGGACAGAGACCCTGGAGTGCAGGTTCATAGTTCCTTGAAAGTCACGGGTAAATATGATAGTGAAAAATGCATTTAGTATGCTTGCCTGTTCTGGTCAGTGCATTGAGTATAGGAGTTGGGAGATCATGTTGCAATTGTACAGGACATTGCACACGACATTGCACACAATGCCCAAACTAGTTCTGGTCCCCCACTACAGGAAGGAAGTTGTCAAGCCAGAAAGGGTTCAGATTTGATTTATTAGAATGTTGCCAGGGTTCAGATTTTTGAGTAGCAGGGAGAGGCTGAATAGTCCCAGTCTATTTTCCCTAAAGTGGCACAGGCTGAGGGGTAACCTTATACAGGTTTATAAAGTCAACAGGGGTATGGATAGCGTAAATAGGCAAGGTCTTTGTCCCCCAGGGTGGGGGCAGTCCAAAAGTAGAGGGCATAGGTATAAGGTGAGAGGGAAAAGATATAGAGACCTAAACGGCAACCTTTTCACACAGAGGGTGGTGTGAATATGGAATGAGCTGCCCAAATAAGTGGCAGAGGCTGGTACAGTTACATGGGTCAAATGCTGGCAAACAGTGTGGAGCTGAAAGAACAGAGCAGGCCAGGCAGCATCAGAGGAGCAGGAAAGCTGACATTTTGGGTCAGGACCCTCAGCCTTCCTGCTCCTCTGATGCTGCCTGGCCTGCTGTGTTCATCCAGCTCTACACCTTGTTATCTCAGATTCCCCAGCATCTGCAGTTCCTACTATCTCTGGTCACCATGGATGAGTTGGAGCGAAGGAGTCGGTTTCCGTGCTGTATATCTGACTCTAAAATAACTCAAAGAGTTGGGTTAAAAAGGGCACTTTCAAGATGGCAACCTCTAACTGGTGCAGCACAAGGATCAGTGCTGAGTCTATAATTATTCACAACATATTCATGGTTTGGATGAGGAAAGAAGTATCATTTAGCCAAATTTGCAGATGGCAGATGGTGTGAGAATGACTGAAGAATCCGTAAAGGGTTCAGCAAGCAGGCAAAAATTTGACAGATGGAGTTTAATGTGGGAAATGTGAGGATATGGACTTTGGCAGTATATTAATTTTATTTAAATGGACAAAGATCGTGGAAAGCAACAGAAGAGGGATTTGGGAGTCCTTAAATCACAAAGCTAGTGTCCAAGTTCAGTCAGTCATAGAGAAGGCAAATGGAACATTTGTTTTTATTTCAAAGGTAATGGGAGTATTAAGATGGGGACGTGTTGTTGGAACTACCCAAGACTTGTTAGGCTATACCTAAAAATGCTCTCAACAAACAGTTTTGATCCCTTTAACTGCAGGAAGATATACTAGCATTAGATGCAATCCAGAGAATGTTCACTAAATTGATTTCCAGTATGGAGGGACTCATTGGCCTGTAGCCATTGGAGCGGAGAACAATGAGATACAACCCTGTTGAAACATACAAGATTCTTGGGAGACAAGGTAGCAGAAAGGTTGTAGCTCATTCTGGGGGAAATCTAGGACCAGAGGGCATAATTTCAGAACTGGTCATTCACATAAAACAGAAACGAGGAAGAACTTATTCTTTTTTAAAACCAGTAACGGCATCATGGATTATAAAGGGGGCGGTAATAACCTCATGGTATTTCCATTGAATCCCAAGTGTGGAAACAGGCCTTTCAGTCCAGAAGTCCACACTGACTCTCCAAGCATGCCACCCAGACTCACACGCTACCCTAACCCTGCACTGCGAATGGTTAACCCATCCAGTCAACATATACATGGATGCTAAGGGGGCAATTTAGCATGGCCAGTCCACATAACCTGCACATCTTTGGACTGTGGGAGGAAACCACAGCACCCAGAGGAAACCCACGGAGACATAGGGAGAACATTCAAACTCCACAGGCAGTGGCCCAAGGTGGAACTGAACGCATCACCCTGGCACCGTGAGGCAACAGTGCTAGCCAGTCAACCTACATACCCAACTAAGGTTCCGAGGACCTACATTTAATCCTACCATAGCAGAAAATGTAATTTAAACTTTAAAACATCTAATGATGAGCATGAAACCAATGCCAGTTGGTAAACCAGATAGGTCCTCCAACTATATCATTTAGGGAAGGAAAATGCCATTCTTACCTGGTCTGACTTAGGACTTCAGACCCACAGCAATGTGGTTGACTCAAGACTGCTTGATGAGCAATTAATGGTGGCCTAGCTAGTGGCACCCACACCCTGCAAATTAACTTTTAAAAAGTTGACAGGAAAATGAAATCAAGGGTCATCAGATCAGCCATTATCTCATTGAATGAAGCATCTGGTGGCCTGAATGCCCTACTTCTATACCTTATAGACGAAAAATCCAGCAGTTCTGGTCCACACGTAGGATTAGGAAGAGATTCTGCATACAGAATTTGAGCAGCTAACAGACATTCTGTAAAAACCTCAACAGGCAAAAATCTCAGCTGTTACCTGAATGATGACTAAATTGGCTGAATACACTGGATTAAAAAGTTAAGAGTCTGGCTAAATGACTGACATGGTAGAAATGGGAACCCAAAAAAAAAAAATTGTGGATGCTGAAAATCAAAATCAAAAACAAAAACTGCTGGAAAAGCTCAGGTCTGCTAGAATCTGTGGAGAGAAATCAGAGTTAATGTTTCGGATTGAGTGACCCTTCCTCAGTCTTCAAATGGAACAAATCAGCTAATGCAGCAGGCAAAACTGTGGTATGAAGTAAAAGCATTAAGTTGGAAAACATGAAGTTGTCCACTTTCAGCAGAAACAATAGAAAAGCCTGGTATCATTTAAATGAAGTATCTACAGAACTGAGCCAAGGATGATCTGTGTGCTTGCATTTAGTTTTACAAAGACAGTAATGAAATAAAAACAAATTTCCAGAAAAACTCTGCTTTCTTTTCACAGATGCTGTCAGACTTGCTTTGTTAATATTTTGGTCCAGCAACCCTTCTTCAGAAACTTCTGCCAGACCTGCTGAGTTTTTCCAGCAATTTCGGTTTTTGTTTCTGGTGTTTCTTGCAAGGGGCATGGAGTAAGAGTCATTCTTGCTACTTCATGAAGATTTTGATCATCTTACATAGGGAAACGCTTACAAATGGAGGCACTTCAGAAGATTCAAGGCTACTTTCTGGAAAGGGTTACATCAGAAAAGGTTTGCATGTATCTTTTTAAATACCATAAGCTGATAGAAAATTAGCACCCACCGCATATTCTAAGATTCCCTAGATTGAGGTTGCAGACATTTTGTCACCCTGCTAGGTAACATCGTCAGTGCGCCTCCGGTGAAGCATTGGTGTTCTGTCCCACTTGTTATTCATATGCCTCGGTTCTGTTTTTCAGTGGTTTGTATGTCGGGTCCGGTTCAACGTGTTTGTTGATGCATCTCCGGTTGGAATGCCAGGCCTCCAGGAATTCTCTGGCATGTCTCAGTTTGGCTCGTGCTATTATGGATGTGTTGTCCTGTCGAATTTGTGTCCTTCTTTGTCCGTGTGTATTGATACCAGCGAGAATTGGTTATGTCTCTTCCAGTTCGGCCTACGTAATGTTTATCACAGTCTTTGCATGGTATTTTGTATATTACATTACTTTTAGCGGTTGTGGGTATGGGGATCCTTTACGTTCATGTCACAGGGTGGTTCTTGGTTTATGAGCTACCCTGATACCTAGGGGTAGTAGTCGTCTTGTGGTCACCTCTTGATGTGCCCCTGATGTACGGTAGGGCGACTAGTGTGTCTGGCCGTGTTGTGCTTTTTGGGTATCCATTCCTTTTAAAAACTCCGTATAAAAGTGCTTCTGTTCTGCTTTGCGCAATTGCAGGTTCCTGAAATGTGCTGCGGTCCATTAGAATAATGTCCTGATGCAGTTCCTGTACAACCACCCTACAACAGCTGACAAATGTAAAAGATGCCATACCCACAACCAATAAAACTAATGTAATATACAAAATTCCATGCAAGGTCTGAGAAACACTACATAGACCAAACTGGAAGAAAACTGACAATAAGGATACACTAAAACCAACTAGCCACCAAGAGACACGACCAGTTCTCATCAGTTTCAATACACACGGACAAAGAAGGACATGAATTCGACTGGGACAACACATCCATAATAGCACAAGCCAAACAAAGACATGCCAGGGAATTCCTGGAGGCCTGGCATTCCAACCAAAACTCCATCAACAAACACATTGCATATCGGGTCTAATTCAAACCACTGAGAAACAGAATGGGAAATAATGACAACCACCCCAGCAAACTGAGGCATAAAAATAACAAGCAGGACAGGATACCAACGCTTCACTGGAGGCGCATGACGATGTTACCTAGCAGGGTGACAAATCATCTACAACCAAACACACTGGCTCAGGGGGCAAGTCTACAAACTCATCCGAGCTACAAATCTTCTCAAAAAACTTTGAATTCCCTAGATGATAAAAAGGTTCCATTAGACTTAAGTGGCAAGTATATCCCCTCGAAGGAGGAGTAAAATAGCTGTAGGCCAGTTAGCTTTACACTCATAATGGTACTAGAATTAATCATTAAGGAATTTATAACTGCTAACTTAGAAAACTCCAAGGTAATCAGGAATAGCCAGAACCATTTTGCGAAAGAAATCATATTTGGTTAATTTATTGGCAGTTCTTTGAAGGAGTAACACACACTATGGATACCCAGGACATACGCCTTTGCTTACTTGGGTCATACCACTTTTCTTTCCCCCCCCAATCTTGTCAATGCAAAACACAGAACTATACAATGCCAAGATAGAGGGATTCAAGTGCATAAATCAAAGCAGCCAACTGACCGCAACCCTCCCCCCTCACTTTTGATGGTGTGCATTGTTCACAATAAGCTTTGCTTGCAAACACTGAATTGGAGCCATGACTGTTTTTACTGGCGGTTACTAGTTTCACAAAGAACAATCACAGCGATTTTGGTGGTGGGAAAGCCCTTCAGTTGCAAGATAATTCTGGGAATTAAAAAAAGACTGCAATCCAAGGCTCTTGTGCCAAGGATAGTATCCCTAACCTCTGAGCTAAGAGGCCAGATTGAAGTCCCATGTGCTCCAGAGATGTGTCATAACATCTGAGGAGGTTAATTAGGAAAATATCAACAGACTGCAATCCTTTATTACTAGTGGAATTGATCACAAAAGCAAGGATGTTATGCTCTAGTTATTATAGGGCATTGGTAACTCCACACCTCAATTACAACATGCAGTTTTGATCTCCTTATTTAAAGATGGGCAATAAATGCTGGCCCAGTTAGTACTGCCCACATCTCAAGTGAATAAAAAAAGGACCCAAATGCATTGGAAGCTACTCAGAGGTGGTCTACCCAATTGATATGTGGAATGAACAGGTTGTATTAGGAAGAGAGTTTGGACTGAATGGTGTCGATTTCACTAGAGTTTACAAGAGCAACCGGTAACTCAATACAAGTATGTAGGATCCTGAATAATCTTGAAGTAATACATATGGAAAGTTTTCCACTTGCAGGGGAGTCAAGGAAGCGGTGTTTTAAAATTAAGGATCGCCCTTTGAGAATAGAGGCAAGAATTTTATTCATTCAAGGGTGTGTATTACTGGTTAGGCAAGCAGCATATTGCTGGGGTCTGGCCTCATTTTGGCCTGACCATGAAAGGACAGCAATTTCCTTCCGTAAAGAACTTTACCAGGTGAGCTTTTTTGACAATCAAATGTCTTTTTGGTCATCACTACCTTTAATTCCAAGTTTTATTGTATTCAAATTTCACCATTTGCCATGGCAGGATCAAACCTGGGTCCTCAGAGCATTAGAGATAAAAGGTACTGCAGATGCTGGAGAATCCGAGACAACAAGCATGGGGCTGGATGTACTCAGCAGGTCAAGCTGTCCTCAGAGCATTACATGGGTCTCCGGATTAATAGTCTAGCAAAAATACCACTAAAGCATCATCTGCATTTGTGAAGGCGGAGTCCATGAACATCTGAGGTGTAAGCAGTGACCTCTGTTGGGCAATGAAATCAAAGGTTATCAGGAGTAGTTAGGCATGTGTAACTTGTAAGAAACATATCAGCGTTCATGTTATGCAGTGCAGGTGAGGAGTGTCTGAACAGCTTACTTCTGCTCCTAATTTGTAAACTGGTATTTTAGGTATTGCAGGCAAGAAAGTCGTTAAGGTCACAATCAATCAGCCATGATCTTACTGAATGGCCAAGGAGCCGTAACAGGTCTAATGGCAGACTCATGGCCCTATTTCGTGTCATTATTTTCCTCCACTCCCAAGTCGGAGAGCTAACACCACAGTTGACAGGCTAAGTAACCAATTAAAATTTCCTTCGAATTACAAACTATTTGCATACCAATGCTGCCATTGATTTCCAGTTGTCAGTTTTCTTTTATCAGGAGCAAATCAGTAAATGTTTTATTTTAGATGTCACAATTAAGAAACTTATACAATCTGCCTACATCATTCTACTAATAATCTCAGACCATTACTTAGCTCTATCATGCAAAACGTCTTGCGGATTACAGATGGATACCGTGCAATTTTACTAAAGAGGAAGAATCAAAATTGCATCGCGATCCACCCGACAACAGCAAGACGATAGGAGAAAACAATAAGGGATTTGACATTTTAGTCCGTATGTCGTCAAGTTCTTTCTTCCTCCACAGGCCGGGACAAGTGCAATACTGTTAACACAAGACCCAGTAATGCAACAAATCCCCACCCATGCAGAAACCAGCCTGCATTGCTCAAATATATTGGAAGTACCAGTCGTTGTCTATCTTACACATGCAGCTCTTCAGAAACCCACTGCTACTGTCAGTTTTGCATGGATTTGCACAGCATCAGGTACTTGCCAGCTGAATGCAAACCTGCAAAACTAACTGTAAACAGTAACCCATGAAGACTTCCATGTTTCCACCACTTTGAGGCCTTTCATTGTAATTTGTCTAGCATGACTGGAAGTGCTCATGTTACAGTAGATTTTAAACACTACTACCTGCACTATGAGCACTTTGGTATTGCATGGACAGCTAGAATATACCCTGCAGATATTCAGAAAACATTAAAAAGGAGGGCATCTGAAGATTTCTCATTAAGCAGATAAAGCAACAGCAGCCAAGGCAAATGTCAAGCAGCAGTACAGTTCCCTACTAGTTTTGCATAGATTTGCACAGGTCACTTCTTCCTGTAATACAAAACTGCAAAACTGGCAGAAAGTTGCAGGACTGGTCATTGATGCAAAAGCAACTAAAGCACATTTGAGACACTTTGTACATTCTCTTGCAGAATATACAGGTCACCTTCAAATCAAAGTTAGCATCTTTGATTTAATGTTTCTGAAGCAAAGATTTGGTTAGACTGGTAATATTAATGTTGCTGCCCTTTAATTATCCTAATCATTTTCAATGTATTTGAATATGAGAGAGCATTATATGCAGTAACCGTTTAACATGATATTCCCTTTTGGGAATTTCCAATTTTCTGTACCTCAAGTCATTCATGATCTGAGCACATTATGCCAAGAATTCATCCAATCCTTGCCAACATAAAGCACAAAATGGGAGTCTAGCAACCTTGAAAGACTGATGGTAGTCCATCACCGCTTCCCACAGACACGCCTGCTTTTTATTTTCCCTTTTCAGGTAATGATCAAATTTCCTTTTGAAAGCCTCCACTGATGGTCGGAAAGACAAAGTCACACTTGCCCACCACAACTCAAATCGATAAGTCGTGGGACGATGGATTAACTCAAAGTAGGGATTCATGCAGCTTTTATGCTACAGTCCAGTGCTATAGTATCTTAATAGTAATGGCTATTTACAAACTGCAATAATGAAATGCTATAATAGCACACTCTCATGCTCAATAAACTGCAGAAACATAGCATTTTGGCCTTTCAAATCTAATCACTTCACTTCAAACCAAAGTGTCAAGTAACTTACAGAATAAGACACAAGCAAAATAAAAATTACAAACAATGAGCGTGCTACCTTGTCAACTGGAATTTAGTTTACACCCTGTAACATGTCAAGTGTGATTACCAGGCTGACTGTGTAGCATCTTGTGCCAGAAGGAGCACTTAGGGCAGTAGATTCAAAGCTATATCACTAACTGCACTAGATGCACCTTAACACAAGGGGTACGTTAGCAAACTGCATGCACAGGCTTGCAAAGCAATTATCACAGCAGTGCGGTGTTAGGATGGGGTTGAGGCCTGGGATGACTGCAGTTAAAACATATCTGCCAAAGTAATGCAAGAAGTGCTTACACTGCAGTAGATGCACCCTGCTACCTGCACTGTAAGCACTTTTGCACAACTTGACCCAATCCAGTGCAGGGTTGCTTTCTTCACATTTAACACCCATTCAACAAATCTTCAAAGCGATGTTCCCTTTTCTATGTTCATGCCTGCTGGGATAAATAAGAGAAAAAAAATCAAGCACCAACCAATGATTAAATAAATTGATACAATTGCTTTAATAAATGAACTGCATTCGACACAATAATCCAAATTCAAAACAAGGCCACTAGAAATGTTTTGCAATTACAGTTTAAAGATCAAATCTTACCCAAATAATCTAATCCCAATCGATACAAGTGACCGACATTCAGAGAGGATGGTCTGGACTTTACAGCCTCACAACCATACGTGTTCAATGATCAATTGAGGTGGAACACTGTATGGCTCCGAATCCACTTTACATATGAAACACTTAAAACCTGACAACTCAAATGAGGCACTGCATCAAGTCATAGAAACAGAAGCTAGAATACATATGGTCATTAGGTTCATAACGTAGAGACCGGGATTAATATTCTAAAAAAGGCGAATTCAAATCCCTTCAGGGTAGTTTGAGAATTTGAAATCAAGTTTTATTTACAACTGGAAATAGAGAACCAATCTCAGTAAAAGCAACAATAAATGTCCCCAAGGAAAGCAACGTGAAGTCCATGTTGTCTGACCGGTGAGTCCAGTTCTACTGCTACTACTGTCTGAAGTAGCTTAACAGGGCAATTACAGATGACAGTATCATCCAAGGAACAGCACAGAGGCTAGATTCCAGAGTTTTAAATATATCCTTTTTTGGTTCTAGCTGGGAAGTAGTTGTTGCCATTACCAGGGGCTGGTCATATTAACCGGCTAGCAATGTTATTTCATTAGGTTTGGTTATATTCAATTTAAGACAAACATTCCCCACAGAATTAAAGAATGGTTACAACACCAGAGCTATTGGATGAAACCATTCTTTCACAACAGGGAATGGACCTCTGCATAAGCACCCAGTGGTAGTCCATCACCACTTCCCATCGACATGCCTGCTTTTTATTTTCCGTTTTCAGGTAATGATCAGATTTCCTTTTGAAAGCCTCCACTGAATCTGATTCCACCACACACCCAGGCAGCACATTCAAGATCCCAAGCATTCACTGCGCTCACATCATAATGTTATCATTGTTGTTGTTTTGACCAATTACATTAAATACATGCCAAGTTTTTGATGTTCCACCAATGAGAACAGTTTCTCCCCTAGATCGTGATGGAACTCATATGTTTGAAGACCTTGATCAAATCTCATCACAACCTTCTTCAAGGGAACCAACTTAGCTTATCAACAAAACTAACTTCTCCATTTCCTTGGCCCCAAAAGGGAAGACAATGGGCTAGTGGTATTATCACTGGACTGTTAATCTAGAAACCCAGGTAATCTTCTGGCGACCTGGGTTCAAATCCCACCATGGCAACTGGTGGAATTTAAATTCAATAAATATCCAGAATTAAGAATCTAATGATGACCATGAATCCATTGCTGGTTGTCAGGAAAAACCCATCCAGTTCACGAATGTCCTTTAGGAGAGGAAACTGCCATCCTTACCTGGTCTGGCCTACATGTGAATCCAGACCCACAGCAATGGGGCTGACGTGGTCAGCGACACCCTCATCCCATGAGTGAATAAATGAAAATGCTTATGAATTTTTTGCAACCCCTCGTAATGCCCAATTGCATCAAAGCAAAAACTTGCAGAAGAAATCCAGCTGATGAAACCATCCATTTTCACCAAGATTCAGTGAGGATTCTACATCTCCCATTGGGAGGATCTCAGATCATAGACTGCCCAAAGTGTGGAAACAGGCCCTTTGTCCCAAAAGGTCCACACCGACCCTCCGAGCATCCCACCCAGACCCATCCTCCTATAACCCACCTAATCTACCCATCCCTGAACACTATGGGCAATTTAGCATGGCCAATCCACCTAGCCTGCACATCTTTGGACTGTGGGAGGAAACCAGAGCACCCGGAGGAAACCTACGCAGACACGGGGAGAACATGCTAACTCCACACAGGCAGTCACCCGAGAGTGGAATCGAACCTGGGTCCCTGGTGCCGTGAGGCAACAGTGCTAACCGCTGAGCCACCGTGCCACCCATTCTCCTTCCCACATCAGAAAGCAGGCTCTCCCTTACACTTACATGCCCTGTGCACACTGAGGGGGGGCAGGGCGCATATGTACGAGAAAACAGGCACTATGTTGGTGGGGATGGCTCCATGCAAGCCAGAGACAACTGGAGAACGAGCGCAACTGCCAGTAAGGGCATGCTCAAGCAAGACAGAACAGGTGCGTGAGCAAGCAAGAGACAGAGAGCAAGGAAGAGAGAGAATACTGTTGACTGGTTAGCAAGGTTAGTTCACATGGAATATAGGGAGAACTAACCATTTGGATAAAAAAAAATTGGCTCAAGCAGAGGGGAGTGGTGGAGGGTTGCTTTCCGGACTGGAGGCCAATGACCAGTGGTGTGGAGCGGTGCTGGGTCCACTGCTTTTCCTCATTTGTAAAAATAATCTAGTTATGAACATAGGAAGGATGGTTAGTAAGTCTGCAGATGTTATCAAAACTGGTGGAGTAGTGGACAGCAAAGGTGGTTACTTCAGAGTACAACAGGACCAGATGGGCACATGAACTAGAGTGGCAAATGCAGTTTAATTTAGATAAACACGATGTGCTGCATTTTAGTAAGGCAAATTAGGGCAGGACTTATACATTTAATGGTAAAGCCCTGGGGATTGTTGCTGAACAAAGAGACATTGGGATGCAGGTGTATTGTTTCTTGAGTGTGGAGTTGCAGGTAGACAGGATGGTGAAGGCAGCATTTGGCATGCTTGCCTTCATTGGTAAGTGCATTGAGTATTGGAGAGAATAGGAACTGCAGATGCTGGAGAATCAGAGATAACAAGGTGTAGTGCTGGATGAACACAGCAGGCCAAGCAGCATCGTAGGAGCAGGAAAGTTTGACGTTTCGGGCCTAGACCCTCTGATGAAGGGTCTAGGCCTGAAACGTCAAGCTCTCCTGCTCGACCTGCTGTGTTCATCCAGCTCTACACCTTGTCATCACTGAGTACTGGAGTTGGGATGTCATGTTGCAGCTGTATAGGACATAGGTGATAACAAGGTGTGGAGCTGGATGA
>JAHRHZ010000203.1:633247-652304 GCA_024137785.1 Ginglymostoma cirratum | reverse complement strand
AAAAACCGATCCATCCGACGTACTAGAGTTATAGCATTTCCAGTCAATGTTGGGGCAGTTAAAGTCTCCCATAATGACCACCCTGTTCCTTTCACTCCTGCCCAGAATCGTTTTGCCGATCCTCTCCTCCACATCCCTGGAACTTTGCGGAGGCCTATAAAAAGCTCCCAGCAGTGTGACCTCTCCTCTCCTGTTTCTGACCTCAGCCCATACCACCTCAGTGGACGAGTCCTTGTCAAAAGTTCTTTCAGCCACCATTATACTGTCCTTGACTAACAAAGCTTCACCTCCCCCTCTTTTACCACCTTCCCTGATCTTTATGAAAGATCTAAACCCTGTTAGAGTGAAAGGTAAGGTTTAGAGTTAGGATTAGAGAACAATGGCTGAATGAAGATATTGAAGTTCTAGTTAAGGATTAAAAAAAATCATATTAGATATCGACAACTGGTTTCAAATGAAGCCCTTGAACAGTATAAAGGTTGAAAGGCATTCTAAAGAGGAAAATCAGGAAGGCCAAGAGGGGATATGAGTTAGCCTTGGCAAATAAGGCTAGTAATAATCCAAAGAAATTCTGCAAGTACATTAAAAGCAAGAAACCAACTAGAGAGAGAGTAGAGCCCTTAAAGATCAAACAGGTCATCTTTATGTTGCGCCTTCGGAGATGGGAGAGACTTTAAATGAATATTTCTAGTCAGTTTTTACTGTAGAGAAAGAAATGGAGGCTGGAGAACTCGGAAATAAATGCTGATGTTGTGAAAACAGTTCAGAGTCAGTCATGCAGCAAGGAATCAGACCCTTCAGTCCAACCAGTCTATGCTGAACATGATCCCAAACTAAACCAGTCTCACCTGCCTGCTCCTGGCCCATATGCCTCCAAACATTTCTTATTCGTGTCCTTATCCAAAAGTTTTTAAACATTGTAACTATACCTGCATCCACCATTTTCTCTGGAAGTCCATTCCACACATGCAGCACTCTGTGCTTTCAAAAAAAAAGTTGCCACTCATGCCTTAAATCTTTTTCTTTCACCTTAAAAATATGCCTCCTTGGCTTGAAATCCCCCAATGTTAGGGGAAAGACATTTGCCATTCACCTTATCTATACCCCCTCATGTATTTATTAAACCTCGACAAGGTCACCCCTCAACTTCCTTTGATCTTTTGTTCTTTGTTCCTACAGTCCAGTGGAAAAAAGCCCCAGCCCATCCAGCATCTCCTTGTAACTCAAACCCTCCATTCCCGGCAACATCCTGGGAAATCGTTTCTGAAACCTCTCCAGCTTAATAATATCCTTCCTCTCACGGGGTGACCAAAACTGCACACAGTACTCCAGAGAGGCCTCACCAACATCCTGTATGTCCTCTTTACTTGAGAAGAGATATACTAGCACTGGAGGGGGTGCAGAGGAGATTCACTCGGTTGATTCTAGACTTGAGAGGGTTGGATAATGAGTGGAGACGGAGTAGATTGGGATTATATTCATTGGAATTCAGAAGAATGAGAGGAGATCTGATAGAAACGTATAAGATTATGAAGGGAATAGATAAGGAGGAGGCAGGGAGGTTGTTTCCGCTAGCAGGTGAAACTAGGACTAGAGGGCATCACCTCAAAATAAAGGGAAGCAGATGTAGGACTGAGGTCAGGAGGAACTTCTTCGCCCAAAGGGTTGTGAATCTGTGGAATTCCCTGCCCATTGGAGCGGTTAAAGCTATCTCGCTGAATGTTTTTAAGGCAAGGTTAGATAAATTTTGAACAGTAAAGGAATTAAGGGTTATGGTGAGTGGGCGGGTAAGTGGAGCTGAGTCTCAAAAAGATCAGCCATGACCTTATTAAATGGCAGGGCAGGCTCAAGAGGCCAGATGGCCTACTACTGCTCCTAGTTCTTATGTATGTCCTCAACATCATGTCCCAACTCCGATACTCAATAATCTGAGCAATGAAGTGGTAGGGGCATGGAATTCATTGCCAGAGAGGGTAGTGGAGTCGGCCTCATTAGGGGCATTTAAGCAGCTACTGTATAGGCATATGGATGTATAAGGTTGCAGTGGAGGTTAGATAGACCTTAGGTTTAGGGTAAAAGTTCGGCACAACATCGTGGGCTGAAGGGCCTGTACTGTGTTGTACTGTTCTATGTTCTATGTTCTATGAAGGCAAGTGTACGAAATGCCTTTTTACCCACCCTGTCTAGATGTGTTGCAAACTTCAAAGAATTATGTACCTGCACCCCTAGGTCCCTCTGTTCTACAACACTACCCAAGACCCTCCCATTAACTGTATAAGCCCTACCCTTGTTTGTTGAACCAAAATGCAATACCTCACTTTTATCCAAATTGAGTTCCATCTGCTATTTTTCTGCCATTGACCTATTTGATCAAAATGTCTTCGTAATCTTAGAAAACCTTCTTCACTGTCTGCCATGCCACCAATTTTGGTGTCATTCACAAACTTGCTAATCAAGCCTTCTATGTTCTCATCTCATTCATTTATTACAGAAGGGGAAGTGCTGGCAGTCTTAGAAAACATAAAAGTGGTTAAATCACTGGAAGGTGATGAAGTGTTTCCCAGGGAGTTGTGGGAAGGTCAAGAGGCAATTGCAGGGTCTCTTGCAGAAATATTTGTATCATCTACACCAAATGATGAGGTACCAGGTGACTGGAATATAAGGAGAAGCCTGGGAACCACAGCCCTGTGAGTCTGATTTCAGTGCAGATAAGTTGTTGGAAGTGATTCTGAAAGATAGGATTTATATGCACTTGGAGAGGCAAAGAATGATTTGAGATTGTAAATATGATTTTGTGTGAGGGAAATCATGTCGTATAAACTTAATTTGAGTTTTTTGAGGAAGTGAAAAAAAGTACACAAGATTTACCAGTTCAATTCCCACATTACACTAAAACTCCAGAAATACAAACACACTCAGGCTGTGCCTTACCGACCGAACAGTGGAAAAGTCAATGGTTATTTTACTCATTGTGTATGATGAATTGAGGTACAATCTGATCAGTGTTTTAAATTCAAGTCTAAAGTTTTCTGGGAAATCACCAGCAGTTTGGATGCGAAACAACCGGTTATCAACTGCAAACGCAGGGACCATTAAACTCTCAAAATTATGCCTGGGATACAGTTTATCTGGGTCAGGGGGATTTGTCTGTTTATTTTTAAACCCAACGGAGCTTCCAATGCTTTCCCATTTCCTATGTTAAACTGTGCAAGTTCCTTACAGTCCCTTGTCCTGTATTCCGTACCAACGTTCTCCTTTTTCGGAATGATGACCGAAGAGAAATATTCTATTAACACCCTTCCAATGTCCTGGGGTTTAACACTGGTTGCCTCCTTGGTCCCTATTGGACCCTACTCTTTCCCGGGTTAACCGCTTCCCTTTAACGTATTTATAAAATACCTTCGGATTCTCCCTTTATCCTGTTTGATATTCCTTTCTCACATCCGGTTTTTGCTCTTCCAATTGTTTTAAGTTCCCCCTTGCACTTTGGATATTCCTGCATGGCTGCAGCTGAATTGCTCTTCGCACTTTGAGGGAAACCATAACCACTGCCATCTAGAAGGACAAAGGCAACAAATATTCGTGAATCACCAACGCCTGCAAGTTCTTGCCATACTAGTTTGGAAGTTCATTCATGATTTGTAGGTGTCACTGGCTGGACCAGCATTTATTACCCATACTTAGTTGACCTTGACGTTTTCTGGAAACCCTGGAAATCCCTCCTGATTGACCTTGAGTGTACATGCACCTGATGGATTGGAGTAGTTCAAGAGCTTAACCACCACCTTCTCGAGGACAAATAGGATGGGCGATGAATGCCGGTCCAGTCAGTGATTGCTATATCCAATGAGTGAAATAAAAAATGTTTGCCGGTGATGGGTTTCTGTGGGAATTCCTGGATGTCAGTGTGATCCAGGACAAACGAGTCTGTGGTAATTGTTTGAAGCTTGAATAGTTTTGACTCTAGTTTCAGCTGGAGGCTGGACTACAGACACTGACGCATCAGGGACAGGGCAATTTACCTGGACACTTTATTCCAGGAGGTAGTCTCACACCCTTAGGATAGCGTTTAGTTACTGGTGAGGGAATGGAGGGAGTGACTTAGAGGTCAGGCAGGTAAGGAGACACAAGGTAGCAGTGCAGGAGCCTTGGCCTTTGCAGTTGTCCAACAGCTTTGAAGTGCTTTCATCTTGTTTGACTGAAAGCGAGGGCTGCATGGTACATGAGCTAAGTGATGATGGCACCAGGCTACAGAACGCTATTCCAGTAACACAAACATCCCTCAACCAGCAATCCTGCTTTCTGCCACTCAGCTGATTCTGGATGCAATCAGCCAAATTTTTCTCGATGCGATGGGCTCTTACCTTCTCTGTCAGTCTTCTATAGAACAGAGAACATTACAGCGCAGTACAGGCCCTTCGGCCCTCGATGTTGTGCCGACCTGTGAAACCAATCTGAAGCCCTTCTAACGGCACAGGGCAGCACGGTGGCTCAGTGGTTAGCACTGCAGCCTCACAGTGCTAGGGTCCCGGGTTCAATTCCAACCCCAGGTGACTGTCTGTGTGGAGTTTGCACGTTCTCCCCGTGTCTGCGTGGGTTTCCTCCGGGTGCTCCGGTTTCCTCCCACAGTCCAAAGATGTGCAGGCTAGGTGGATTGGCCATGCTAAATTGCCCTTAGTGTTCCGGGGTGTGTGGGTTATAGGGGGATGGGTCTGGGTGGGATGTTCCAAGGGTCGGTGTGGACTTGTTGGGCCAAAGGGCCTGTTTCCACACTAGGGATTCTAATTCTAACCTACACGATTCCATTATCATCCATGTATTTATCCAACGACCATTTAAATGCCCTTAAAGTTGGCGAGTCTACTACTGTTGCAGGCAACGCATTCCACGCCCTTACTACTCACTAAGTAAAGAATCTACCTCTGACATCTGTCCTACATCAATCACCCCTCAATTTAAAGCTATGTCCCCTCATGCGAGCCATCACCATCCGAGGAAAAAGGCTCTCACTGTCCACCCTATCTAATCCTCTGATCATCTTGTATGTCTCTGTTAAGTCACCTCTTCAACCTTCTTCTCTCTAACGAAAACAGCCTCAAGTCTCTCAGCCTTTCCTCATAAAACCTTTCTTCCATACCAGGCAACATCCTGGTAAATCTCCTCTGCACCCTTTGCAATGCTTCCACATCCTTCCTATAATGCGGCGACCAGAACTGTACGCAATACTCCAAGTGCGGCCGCACCAGAGTTTTGTACAGCTGCAACATGACCTCACGGCTCCGAAACTCAATCCCTCTACCAATAAAACCTAATACACCGTATTCCTTCTTAACAACCCTATCAACCTGGGTGGCAACTTTCAGGGATCTATGCACATGGACACCAAGATCTCTCTGCTCGTCCACACTACTAAGAATCTTACCATTAGCCCAGTACTCTGTATTCCTGTTACTCCATCCAAAGTGAATCACCTCTCACTTTTCTGCATTAAACTCAATTTGCCACCTCTCAGCCCAGCTCTGCAGCTTATCTATGTCCCTCTGTACCCTGCAACATTCTTCCGCACTATCCACAACTCCACCGACTTTAGTGTCATCCACAAATTTACTAACTCATCCTTCTACGCCCTCATCCAGGTCATTTATAAAAGTGACCAACAGCAGTGGCCCCAAAACAGATCCTTGCGGTACACCACTAGTAACTGAACTCCAGGATGAACATTTCCCATCAACCACCACCCTCTGTCTTCTTCCAGCTAGCCAATTTCTGATCCAAACTGCTAAATCACCCTCAATCCCATGCCTCCGTATTTTCTGCAATAGCCTACCTTGGGGAACCTTATCAAATGCTTTACTGAAATCCATATACACCACATCAACCGCTTTACCCTCATCCACCTGTTTAGTCACCTTCTCAAAGAACTCAATAAGGTTTGTGAGGCACGACCTACCCTTCACAAAACCGTGTTGACTATCCCTAATCAAATTATTCCTTTCTGGATGATTATAAATCCTATCTCTTATAATCCTTTCCAACACTTTGAGCCTTACTTCAGTTGTGGGTACTGGTCTGTAATTACCAGGGTTGTCTCTACTCCCCTTCTTGAACAAGGGGACAACATTTGCTATCCTCCAGTCTTCTGGCACTATTCCTGTAGACAATGTCGACATAAAGATCAAAGCCAAAGGATCTGCAATTTCCTCCCTCGCTTCCCAGAAAATCCTCGGATAGATCCCATCCGGCCCAGGGGACTTATCTATTTTCACACTTTCCAGAATTGCTAACACCTCCTCCTTATGAACCTCAATCCTGTCTCGTCTAACAGCCTGTATCTCAGTATTCTCCTCGACAACATTGTCTTTTTCCTTTGTGAATACTGACGAAAAATATTCATTTAGCGCCTCTCCTATCTCTTCGGACTCCACGCACAACTTCCCACTACTGTCCTTGACTGGTCCTAATCTTACTCTATGTGGGACCATAGATTGCAGAAGTCTAAGTAGACTGCGTTGATTGCATTGCCATCATCTACACACCCAGTCACCTCTTCAAAATTCAGTCAAGTTGATCAGGCATGACCTTCCCTTAATAAAATGATTCTGACAGTTGTTGGCTTAATCCCTGTCTCTCCATGGAGATTAATTCTGTCCCTCAGAATTGCTTCCATTGCTTTCTCCACCACTGAGGTTAGACTGACTACTCTGAGATTTCTGGGTTTATCTGCTAGTCTCTTTTTGAATAGCAGTACCTACATTGTTTGTCCTCCAGTCTCTGGCCCTCATATGTGGCCAGAGAGGAATTGAATGTTATTGCCAGGTCTCTGCTATTCCTTTCCTTCCTTTTACTCTATGTACAGCAAAGAGGTGATCTTTGTAATGACCTCTGAGGAATACCACTGTATTCCTCCCTGTAGTTTAGCAAACAGTTTTATAATTTCTTTCTCCCTTAGCCATTTTTCTTCATCCATGCTACTTTTTTTACATAATTGGCTACAGTTTTACTGGCAAGATTACTGTGTGGTAAATTATCAAAAACCTTTTGAAAGTCTGTTAGATTTCTCTGGTTGTGCCTTCAATCAAGGGTTATTCCAGCAATGGCATGTTCTGTGATTTAACCTTGAATGATTCAAAGAACAAAATCTAATATATGTTGACCAGCTGTTGCAACGCCATCATTAACTCCAAATGAGCCTGAATTTTGTATATCCAAATTTTGTGCCCTCCTTTTAATTTCAGTCTTTCTGACAGCTGGCATGTTTGACTCAATCCTAATGGTTTCACTAGCTCTCTGGAGCATGTCTCAGTAAAATGATGTAAAATGTTTACATACACTTTCAAAATCCATCAACACACAAGAACCAAACTGCTCCTATCCAGCTTTTTCATTTACTCAACAAAAAAAATTTTACGTTTTTAATTCACTCATGGGATGTGGGTGTTGCTGGCTGGGCCAGCATTTATTGCCTGTGCCTAGTTGCCCTTGAGAAGGTGGTGATGAGCTGTCTTCTTGAACAGCTGCAGATGTATGCTGTAGGTAGATCAATAATGCCCTTTGGGAGGGAATTCCAGGATTTGACAGTGAAGGAAAAGTGATATATTTCCAAGTCAGGATGGTGACTGGCTTGGAGGGAACTTGGATGGGGTGGTGTTCCCATGTATCTGCTGCCATAAGACCATAAGACATAGGAGTGGAAGTAAGGCCATTCGGCCCATCGAGTCCACTCCGCCATTTAATCATGGCTGATGAGCATTTCAACTCCATTTACCCGCACTCTCCCCATAGCCCTTGATTCCTTGCGAGATCAAGAATTTATCAATCTCTGCCTTGAAGACATTCGACGTCCCGGCCTCCACTGCGCTCTGTGGCAATGAATTCCACAGGCCCACCACTCTCTGGCTGAAGAAATGTCTCCTCATTTCCATTCTAAATTGACCCCCTCTAATTCTAAGGCTGTGCCCACGGGTCCTGGTATCCCCACCTAACGGAAACAACTTCCCAGCGTCCACCCTTTCTAAGCCATGCATTATCTTCTAAGTTTCTATTAGATTTCCCCTCCACCTTCTAAACTCTAATGAATACAATCCCAGGATCCTCAGCCGTTCATTGTATGTTCGGCCTACCATTCCAGGGATCATCCGTGTGAATCTCCGCTGGACACGCTCCAGTGCCAGTATGTCCTTCCTGAGGTGTGGGGCCCAAAATTGGACACAGTATTCTAAATGGGGCCTAACTCGAGCTTGAAACCATTGTCAATTGTCGGAAAAACCCACCTGGTTCACAAATGTCCTTTAGGGAAGGAAACTGCCATCCTGACCTCGTCTGGCCTACAGGTGCCTCCAGGCCCACAGCAATGTGGTTGACTCTGAACTGCTCAGGAGGCAATTAGGGATGGGCAATATATACTGGCTTGGCTGACATCCCTTGAATGAATTAAAAACAAAAGCAAATGGTGGAATAGTCTCAAATAGCCAAGGTTTTTGTTTTTTTATTCAGTCACTCGTGGGTTATGAGTATCGCTGGCTGCCCAACATTTATTTATTGCCCCATCCCTAGTTGCCCCTTGATAAGGTGGTGGTGAGCTGCCTTCTTGAACCGCTGCAGTTCATGTGCTGTAGGTAGTCTCTCAATCACATCAGGGATGGAATTCCAGGATCAGTGATATATTTCCAAGTCAGATTGGTGAGTGGCTCGGAGGGGAACTTGCAGGGGGTGGTATTCCCATGTATCTGCTGCCCTTGTCCTTCTAGATGGAAGTGGTCATGGGTTTGGAAGTCGCTGTTTAAGGAACTTTGGTGAATTTCTGCAGTGCATCTTGCAGATAGTACTCACTGCTGCTACTGAGCGTCGGTGGTGGAGGGAGTGGAATGTTTGTGGATGTGGTGCCAATCAAGTGGGCTGCTTTGTCCTGTTTGGTGTTGAGCATCTTGAGTGTTGTTGGAGCTGACCACATCCAGGAAATTGGGGAGTATTCCATCACACCCCTGACTTGTGCCTTGTAGATGGTGGACAGGCTTTGAGGAGTCAGGAGATGAGTTACTCACTGCAGTATTCCAGGCTTCTGGTCTGCTCTTGTCGTCACTGTGTTTATTTGGTGAGTCCAGTTGAGTTTCTGATCAATGACAACTCCTTGGATGTTGATCGTTGGGATTCACCATTGAATATCAAGGGGCGGTGTGTAGATTGTCTCTTATTGGTGATGGTCATAGCCTGGCATTTGTGTGGTGCAAATGTTACTTGTCACTTGTCAGCCCAAGCCAGGATATTGTCCTGATCTTGTTGCATTTGAACATGGACTGCTTCAGTATCTGAGGAGTCGCGAATGGTGCTGACCATTGTGCAATCATCAGCGAACATCTCTACTTCTGACCTTATAATGAAGGGAAGGTCATTGATGAAGGTGATTGAGCCTGGGACACAACACTTAATAGCTGTTACCTACTTCATGCCCCTCAAATCACTAACCCTTTGTGCCCTCTGAATTTTTTACTCACTTATTCAGGTCACTTCTTCATCTCTCTTGACTGAGGACAGAAGCCCCCTGACTGACCATTGTCCCCTTTGACTGGACTAAGGACTGTTCTCCTTAGACTTTCAGACATGGTTATTTGGTTGAAACACATGCAGTGTGTCATGTAAGTCGCTGTTAGATGATGTAGGTATGTCATGCAATCCTTACAACAAAATGTCCGCCCCCTCGATTAATCCATAACAAGCTGTCTGGCTTCCTGTCTGTGCTAAAAGGCGACATAAACCCAAACACTGAATATGTAAGTCCTGACTGGAGCAGAAATGTGCTTAAAAAGGTAAGGCAGATAAGCTGTGAGTTTCCAAGTAAGTGAAAAGTGAGTGGACACTAAGAAAAGGAACTAAGGGCCCTATAATGCCCCCGTCCTATAGGAACATTGGCGCATAAGTAGGCCATTCAGACCTTTGAGTTTGCCCCATCATTCATTGTGATCATGGTTGTTTATCCAACATCCACTCCATCAGCCTGTTCCTACTTTACCCTGTATCATTTGACCTCTTTAGCCCAACTCCATATCCATCTTCAACTCCTTCTTGAAATCATATAATGTTTTGACCTTAGGTAAGAGAGGTAAAAGGTACTGCAGATGCTGGAGAATCCGAGATAACAAGGTGTGGAGCTGGATGAACACGGCAGGCCAAGCAGCATCATAGGAGCAGGAAAGCTTGACGTTTCGGGCTTAGACCCTTCATCAGAAATGGGGGAGGGGAAGAGGGTTCTGAAATAAATAGGGAGAGGGGGAGGCAGGTAGAAGATGGATAGAGGAGAGGATAGGTGGAGAGGAGGCAGAGAAGTCAAAGCGGCGATTGTGGTAGTGACTCTCCTGTCATCAGCAATATTCCACAGCAACCACCCTAACGTCCACAAACAAAGCTGCATTAGGACACTATTTAAATGGGCCGGGACACACTGCAACACCCTGGAACTACGCAGGAAAGAGGAAGAGGACCTATACAAAATCCTCACTATAAACTTTATCCCCGTAACTTCATCCACAGATGCCTCTTAAACAGACAACAAGCAGAGGACACCGTACGCCTTAACACACCGGCCACACTGCCTGACATCAACAACATATCAGAACTGACAACAAGTCTCTAAAGGCACAAAAACAAAGTTGCTGGAAAAGCTCAGCAGGTCTGGCAGCATCTGTGAAGGAAAAAACAGAATTAATGTTTCGAGTCCAGTGACCCTTCCTCAGAACTGATGGTGGCTGGGAAAACGTCAGATTATATGCAGAAAAAAGGGAGGGGGATGGGGTAGGGAGTAAACGATAGGATAGAGCCTAAAGAGAGAGAAGAGCAGTTGGACAGACAAAGAGATGATAACGATCAGCCTGGGAGGGTGAATAGACTCCTAACACCACTAGGAATCACGGTGGCCCACAAGCCCACAGCCATGCTACGACAAACACTTACAAGGATTAAAGACCCCATTCCCACAACATGCAGAACCAACATGGTTTGACTGCCACAAACACTATATCGGACAGACTGGAAGGAAACTAGCCATCAGAATACACGAACATCAGCTCACAGCAAAATGGCACAACAAACTCTCCTTAATATTGGTACACTCAGTCAATGAAGGCCATCAATTTAACTGGGACAAGGTAACCATAGTAGACCAAGCCAAACATAGAAACACATGGGAATTCCTAGAGGCATGGTTCTCAATGCATAATGCTTTCAACAAACATATAGAATTGGACCCTGTATATAAACCCATACAGATCAAAACCGGAAATGACAGTACTCACCATAACGGACGAGACCGTATAAATTCCAAGTGAAGTAGAATAACATCGCTTCATCGGAGGCTCCATTGGTGATGTCACCTAGCATGGTGACGAAAAGTCTGAACAAAAACAAGCCAACAACCTCATCACACCCGTGATAACAAGCATGGGGCTGGATGAACACAGCAGGTCACACCCATTCTGTATTTACCCTGTCTAGCCCTGTTACAATTTTATAGCTTTCTATGAGATCCTCCCTCATTCTTCTGAATGCCAGTGAATATAATTCTAACCAATTTAATCTCCCTCATAGGTCAGTCCTGCCAGCCCAGGACTCAGTCTGGTGAACATGCTCCCTCTAGAGCTAGAATATCCTCCTTCTGTTATGGAGACCGAGACTATACACAATACTCCACGTATGGTCTCACTAAGGCCCTGTATAATTACAGAAAGATATCTCTGCTCCTGTACTCGAATCCTCTCACAATGAATGCCAAAATACCATCTGCTTTGTTTCCTTCCCTATTTCCCTTCATTCTGAAGAAGGGTCACTGGACCTGAAACATCTGATTTCTCTCCATATATGCTGCCAGACCTGCTGAGATTTCCCAGCAATTTCTGTTATTGTTTCTGATTTCCAGCATCCAGTTTTTTTTTGTTCTTTCTTATATATGCTATTTGCCTTCTTTACTACCTGCTCCACCTGCATGCTTACCTTAAGGTCAGAAGTCACACGACACTCTGTTACAGTCCAACAGTTTTATTTGAAATCACAAGCTTTCAAAGCACTGCCCCTTCATCAGGTGAAGTGAAGAAAAGCACACAGACACAGAATTTATAGACAGAGAGGTCAATGGGCAGCGAGATCAAAGGATCATACAAATGGTATGAGTGGAGTGATAACGGGCTTAGTAATAAGTCTCCGCAGGTGATCAAAAGTGTTAGTGTCAGCAACTGAATAGTAAGTGAAGGGGATGACCTGCAATCCAAGTAATTGAGGCAGAGAGATAATTACAACAAATTAAAATGAGGTGGCACTGGAGACAAACCAAATGGCTGGAATAATATGATGGTATAAGAGTCGCATACTGAGGGTCTAACTGATGTAACAAATAATCCAAAACTGTACAAACTAATTAAGACAGAAAGATCGTAACAATTTATCAAGGTTATGGTATCAAAACAGGACGGGAAGGAAGATTTTGCAAATACAGAGCAGTGTAGTGGGGTCAAATGTACAGCAACATAAACCCAAGATCACGGTTGAGGCTGTAATCACGATATGGTACGTGGCTGTCAGTTTCTGCTCAGCAATTCTGCCTTGTTGTGTATTTCAAAGGCTGCCTTGGAGAATGCTTACCTGAAGATCAGAGACTGAATTTCATTGACCGCTGAAGTATTCCCCCACTGGAAGGAATATCCCAGTCTGGTGATTGTTGTGCGGTGTCCATTCATCCTTTATCAAAGCGTCTGCACGGTCTCACCGATATACCATGCCTCAGGGCATCCTTGCCTGATTCATCAGCTGTGCTCACAAAATAGCACAGAACATCACCCAGGCACAACACAACACCACCTGTGCTCTCAAGGCCAATCGCAACATTGTCCTCAAACCAACAGACAAATGAGGAGCCATCATCACACAGAATGGTGCGGATTACTGCAAGGAAATATACCAACAGCTTAACAACCAAGAACACTACTGACAACTGAGATAACAAGGCGTGCGATAGAGCCTAAACCCTTCATCAGAAATCATTTCTGATGAAGGGTTTAGGCCTGAAACGTCAAGTTTTCCTGCTCCTATGATGCTGCTTGACCTGCTGTGTTCATCCAGCCCCATGCTTGTTATCTCGGATTCTCCAGCATCTGCAGTACCTTTTATCTCTCACACTACTGACAACTACCTGCCAATTCAACAGACTGATTAAAACTTTTGATCAGACCTTCAGAGTATCCAATGCACTCTTATCCTGCACATTGTTTTTCCTTTATTCGTTCACGGGATGAAGATGTTGTTGGCCAGGCAGCATTTATTGCCCATCCCTAATTACCCAGAGGGCAGTTAAGAGTTAACCACATTGCTGTGTGTCTGGAGTCACATGTAGGCCAGGCCACGTAAATATGGCAGTTTCTTTCCCGAAAGGACATTGCAGATCAGAGATCATAGAATCCCTACAATGTAGAAACAGGGCCTTCAGCCCAAAAAGTCCACACTGAACCTCAGAGCATCCCACCCAGACCCACCTACTCTACATACTCCTGGACACTATGGACAATTTAGCGTGGCCAATCTACGTAACCTGCACATCTTTGGACTGTGGGAGGAAACCGTAGCACCCGGAGGAAAACCCCACAGACATGGGAGAAGGTGCAAACTCCACAGACAGTCGCCCAAGACTGGAATCGAACGTGGGTTGATGGTGCTGTGAGGCAGCAGTGCTAACCACTGAGCCATCATGTTGCATTAGTGAACCACATGGGTTTTTCCAACAATCAACAATGGATTCACGGTCATCATTAGATTCTTTATTCCAGATATTTATTGAATTCAAATTCCACCATCTGCCATGGCAGGATTTGAACCTGGGTCCCAGAACATTATTTGGGCCTTTGAATTAACAGTCCAGCGATAATACCATTAGACCATTGTCTCCTCATTGAGGCTTCTCGCATAGGAGACTTCGACTGCCTTCCAAAGATACACAAAACCAACAAACCTGAACATCCCAACGTATCAGGCAATGACACCCTGTGTGAAAACCTCTCTGGCTATGTGGCGGGCATCATGAAACCCATTGTACAGGGAACCTCCAGCTTCTGTCATGACACTACAGATGTCTTATAGAAACTCAGCTCCCACGGACCAGTCAAACCAGGAACATTCCTCATCACAATGGACATTTCGGCACTCTACACCAGCATCCCCCATGACGACAGCATCACTGCAACAGCCTCAGTACTCAACACCAACAGCTACCAATTTCCAGAAGCCATCCTACAACTTATCTGCTTCTTCCTTGACCACAACGTCTTCACCTTCAACAACCAGTTCTTCATCCAGGCACATGGAACAGCCATGATGACAAGATTTGCTTCCAATATGCCAACATTTTTATGCACAGGCTTGAGCAAGACGTCTTTGCTGCGCGGAACCTCTGACCAATGCAAAACACCAGATACATTGACGACATTTTCTTCCTTTGGACTCATGGCGTTGAAACAACTACATAGCGATATCAACAAGATTCATCTCACCATCAGACTTTTCATTCTTCAGAATCAGTCTCATTCTTGGACACACGCGTCTCCATCAAGAATGGACATCTCAGTACATCACCCTACACAAGCCCACGGATAACCTCACAATGCTGCACTTCTCTAGCTTCCACCCTAAACATATTAAAGAAGCCATCCCCTACGGACAAGCCCCATGCATAAACAGGATCTGCTCAGAAAAGGAGGAATGCGACGCACACCTGAAAATACTGAAAGAAGATGCTCAACTCATCGATCACCAGTTCTGACGTGCCACGTGAAAAACTGCAATGACCTTCTCAGGAGACAGAATTGAGATAAGACTGATAGGGCACCCTTCATCATCCAGTACTTCCCCAGAATGGAGAAACAACACCATATTCTTTGCAGCCTTCAACATGTCATCGATAACCACAAACATTTGCCAACTTCATCCCTACGCCCCCACTTCCTGCCAAACTTTAAACAGACCATTGTTCGCTGCAAACTACCCAGCGTTCAGGACGCCGTCGTCCACAGCACACCCCAAAACTATGCCATGGCAACCTCCACAAGACAGGTCAGATCTTCAACATGGACACTACCATCACACACGGGAACACCACCCACCATGTGCACCGTAGGCACTCGTGTGACTCGGCCAATGTTGCCTTATGCATATGGTGCAGGCATGGTATATTGTCAACACTATGGCAACAGATAATTGGACACTGCACAACAATCTCCAGACAGGGATGTTCCCTCCCGGTTGGGGAGCACTTCACTGGTCAAGGACATCAGTCTCTGATCTTCAGGTACGCGTCGTCCAAGGCAGCCTTTGAGATATACAACAGCAGAATTGCTGACCAGAAAGCGATACCAACGTTCTGTACCCATGAAGACAGCCTCAAACATGATCTTGGGTTCATGTCACAATCCATGTGACCCCACCACACTGTCCTGTATCTGTAAATCTTCCTTGCTGTCCTGTTTTGACACCATCACCTTGATCATTTTTTATGATCTCGCTACCTTAATTAGTTTGTACAGTTTTGAATTACTTGCTACTTTAGTCAGACCCCTGGCATGTGACTCTTATAACCCTCATGTTATTCCACTCATTTAGTTTGTCAGCAGCACCACCTTATTTTGAATATTTTTGTAATTATATCTCTGCATCAATTAATTGAATTATTAATCCAATTAATAATTGATTATTCAGCTATTCAGCTGTTGACACTTTACTCACACCGCCCATCACTTTTCATCACCTGCAGGGACTTATTATTCAGCCGATCAGCACGCCACTCACACCATTTGATCTCTGCCCATTGATCTCTCAGCCTGTAAATTCTGTGCCTGTATGCTTTACTTCACTTCACCTGACAGAGGGGCAGAGCTCAGAAAGCTTGTGATTTCAGATAAATCTGTTGGACGACAACCTGGTGTTGTGTGATTTCTGATCTTGTCCACCCCAGTCCTTAATCAGCACCTCCACATCAGGCTAATCTTTTAGAAAAAATGTTAAAGTGAGCAGCGTGGATCTTGCAGCTGCTCCCAGGATTGCAAGCTTAACTAAAGATTTATTACTGATGAAGGGTCCATGCCCGAAACGTCAAGTTTTCCTGCTCCTATGATGCTGCTTGACCTGCTGTGTTCATCCAGCCCCATGCTTGTTATCTCGGATTCTCCAGCATCTGCAGTACCTTTTATCTCTGATACCTTCTCCACCTGCATTGCCACTTTCAGTGACTTGTGTACCTGTACACCCAGATCCCGCTGCCTATCAGTACTCTCCAGGGTTCTGCCATTTACTGTATAATTGCATAATATAAAAGATGTTATTGAAACATTTTTTATGCTTAATGTCATTAAGGCCATACATCATGTGCAGAATGAAATGGCTAGTAGATTTAGAATACTTATTACTCAGGAGGATCAGTCAGATAGATGGCTTTTAAAAACTTACCTCGTGAATAGGTGGAGTGCGCGTCGAGCAGGAGCAGACACGGGACGGTTGAGTAGGTGAGGTAATATATTTGGGCGGTTGCTTTACCTGAAACACTACTTAAGTAGTGTCTCCCACCCACCCTCCTCCTCTAACCAAAAAGGTTCTGAGCGCCGATTTGGTAAGTTACTAGTTTTTTTTTCCAATAGTCTGTTTTTTAGAATTCAGAACAATGGGAATGGATGTTCGGGCAGTTGCATGCTCCTCCTGTAGGATGTGGGAGGTAAGGGTCACCACTAGTGTCCCTGCTGACTTCATCTGCGGGAAGTGCACCCAACTCAAGCTCCTCGGAAACCGCGTTAGGGAACTGGAGCTGGAGCTGGATGAACTTCGGATCATTCGGGAGGCTGAGGGGGTGATTGAGAGGAGTTACAGGGAGGTAGTCACACCTCAGGTACAGGAAAAAAGTAGATGGGTTACAGTCAGGGGACGGAAAGGGAACAGGCAGACAGTGCGGGGATCCCCTGCGGCCGTTCCCTTCAATAACAGGTATACCGTTTTGGATTCTGTTGGGGGGGACGACTTACCAGGGGTAAGCCATGGGGTACAGGTCTCTGGCGCAGAGTCTGTCCCTGTTGATCAGAAGGGAAGGGGGAAGAGGAGGAGAGCATTAGTCTTTGGGGACTCCATAGTTAGGGGGACAGATAGGAGATTCTGCAGGAACGAGAGAGACTCACGGTTGGTGTGTTGCCTCCCAGGTGCCAGGGTCCGTGATGTCTCGGATCATGTCTTTGGGGTCCTGAAGGGAGAGGGTGACCAGCCCCAAGCCGTGGTCCACATAGGTACCAATGACATAGGTAGAAAGAGGGATAGGGAAAAAAGGCAGGATTTCAGGGAGAGAGGGTGGAAGCTTAGAGCTAGAACAAACAGAGTTGTTATCTCTGGTTTGTTACCCGTGCCACGTGATAGCGAGGCAGAGAACAGGGAGAGATATCAGCTGAACGCCTGGCTGCAGGGATGGTTTCAGGTATATGGATAATTGGGGCTCATTCTGGGGAAGGTGGGACCTCTACAAACACTTGAACCAGAGGGGTACTAATATCTTGGGTGGGAAATTTGCTAGTGCTATTCAGGTGGATTTAAACTAGCTCAGCAGGGGTATGGGAACCTGTGGTGTAGTTCCAGTACACAGGAGGATGAGAGTAGGGAGGACATGGACAGGATTTCACCATCACAGGAGTGTGCTGGCAGACAGCAAGCTGGTTTGAAGTGTGTCTACTTCAATGCCAGGAGTATCCGGAATAAGATAGGTGAGCTGGCAGCATGGATAGGTACCTGGGACTTCGATTTTCCGGACATTTCGGAGACGTGGACAGAGCAGGGTCAGGAACAGATGTTGCAGGTTGCAGGGTTTAGATCTTTCATAAAGATCAGGGAAGGTGGTAAAAGAGGGGGAGGTGAAGCTTTGTTAGTCAAGGACAGTATAATGGTGGCTGAAAGAACTTTTGACGAGGACTCGTCCACTGAGGTGGTATGGGCTGAGGTCAGAAACAGGAGAGGAGAGGTCACACTGCTGGGAGCTTTTTATAGGCCTCCGCAAAGTTCCAGGGATGTGGAGGAGAGGATCGGCAAAATGATAATGGGCAGGAGTGAAAGGAACAAGGTGGTCATTATGGGAGACTTTAACTTCCCCAACGTTGACTGGAAATGCTATAACTCTAGTACGTCGGATGGATCGGTTTTTGTCCAATGTGTGCAGGAGGCTTTCCTGACACAGTATGTCGAAGGGCCAACAAGAGGGGAGGCCACACTGGATCTGGTACTTGGTAATGAACCAGACGAGGTGTTTGATTTGGTGCTGGGTGAGCACTTTGGAAAGAGTGACCATAATTTGGTTACGTTTAGTTTAGCAATGGAAAGAGATAGGAACATGCCACTGGGCAAGAGTTATAGATGGGGGAAGGGCAATTATAATGCGATTAGGCAAGATTTAGGAGGGATAGAATGGGGTAGCAAAATGCAGGGGATGGGGACAATCGAAATGTGGAGCTGGTTTAAGGAACAGATATTGTGTGTCCTTGATAGGTATGTCCCTGTCAGGCAGGGAGGAAGTGATAAGGTAAGGGAACCTTGGTTTACAAAAGAAATTGTATCTCTTGTTAAGCGGAAGAGGGAGGCTTATGTGACATTGAGACGAGATGGTTCAGATGAGGCGATGGAAAGTTACAGATTAGCTAGGAAGGATTTAAAGAGAGAGTTAAGAAGAGCAAGGAGAGGACATGAGCAGTCATTAGCAGGTAAAATTAAGGAGAACCCTGAAGCTTTCTATCGGCATGTGGGGAATAAAAGGATGACGAGGATAAGAATAGGGCCAATCAAAGACAGAAGTGGGAAGTTGTGTGTGGACCCTGTGGAGATCGGAGAGGTGCTAAACAAATATTTCTCGGATAACAAGCATGGGGCTGGATGAACACAGCAGGTCAGGCAGCATCATAGGAGCAGGAAAACTTGACGTTTCGGGCCTAAACCCTTCATCAGAAATGGGGGAGGGGAAGAGGGTTCTGAAATAAATAGGGAGAGAGGGGGAGGCGGATAGAGGATGGATAGA
>JAHRHZ010000203.1:601973-633147 GCA_024137785.1 Ginglymostoma cirratum | reverse complement strand
AAGGGCAATTATAATGCAATTAGGCAAGACTTAGGAGGGATAGAATGGGGTAGCAAAATGCAGGGGATGGGAACAATCGAAATGTGGAGCTGGTTTAAGGAACAGATATTGCGTGTCCTTGATAGGTATGTCCCTGTCAGGCAGGGAGGAAGTGATAAGGTAAGGGAACCTTGGTTTACAAAAGAAATTGTATCTCTTGTTAAGCGGAAGAGGGAGGCTTATGTGACATTGAGACGAGATGGTTCAGATGAGGCGATGGAGAGTTACAGATTAGCTAGGAAGGATTTAAAGAGAGAGTTAAGAAGAGCAAGGAGGGGACATGAGCAGTCATTAGCAGGTAGAATTAAGGAGAACCCTAAAGCTTTCTATAGGTATGTGGGGAATAAAAGGATGACTAGGGTAAGAATAGGGCCAGTCAAAGACAGAAGTGGGAAGTTGTGTGTGGACCCTGTGGAGATCGGAGAGGTGCTAAACAAATATTTCTCATCTGTTTTCACTCAGGAAAAGGAGAATATTGTAGAGGAGAAGACTGAGATACGGGCTATTAGACTTGAAAGGATTGAGGTTAGTAAGGAGGAGGTGTTATCAATCCTAGAAGGTGTGAAGGTAGATAAATCCCCTGGGCCGGATGGGATTTTTCCGAGGATTCTCTGGGACGCTAGGGAGGAGATGGTGGACCCTTTGGCCTTGATCTTTGAGTCATCATTGGCTACAGGTTTAGTACCAGAGGACTGGAGGATTGCAAATGTTGTGCCCTTGTTCAAGAAGGGCAGTAGAGATGACCCAGGTAATTATAGACCAGTGAGCCTTACATCTGTTGTAGGAAAAGTTTTGGAAAGGATTATAAGAGATAGGATTTATAATCATCTAGCAAGCAACAATTTGATTGGAGATAGTCAACATGGATTCGTCAAGGGCAGGTCATGTCTCACAAACCTCATTGAGTTTTTTGAGAAGGTGACCAAGCACTTGGATGAGGGTAGGGCAGTTGACGTGGTGTACATGGACTTCAGTAAAGCCTTTGATAAGGATCCACATGGTAGGCTATTGGAGAAAATGCGGAGGCATGGGATTGAGGGAGATTTAGTAGTTTGGATTAGAAACTGGCTTTCTGAAAGAAGGCAACGAGTGGTGGTTGATGGAAAATATTCAGCCTGGAGTGCAGTTACTAGTGGTGTGCCACAAGGATCTGTTTTGGGACCACTGCTGTTTGTCATTTTTATAAATGACTTGGACGCAGACATAGGTGGATGGGTTAGTAAGTTTGCAGATGACACTAAAGTCGGTGGAGTGGTGGACAGTGTGGAAGAATGTTGCAGGTTGCAGGGAGACTTGGATAAACTGCAGAATTGGGCTGAAAGGTGGCAAATGGAGTTCAATGCAGATAAATGTGAGGTGATTCACTTTGGGAAGAATAATAGGAAGGCAGAATACTGGGTCAATGGAAAGATTCTTGGTAGTGTGGATGTGCAGAGGGATCTTGGTGTCCAGGTACATAGATCCCTGAAAGTTGCTACCCAGGTTGATAGTGCTGTTAAGAAGGCATACGGTGTGTTAGGTTTCATTGGTAGAGGGATTGAGTTCCGGAGCCGTGATGTCATGCTGCAACTGTACAAAACGCTAGTGCGGCCTCACTTGGAATATTGTGTACAGTTCTGGTCGCCCCATTACCGGAAGGATGTGGAAGCATTGGAAAAGGTGCAGAGGAGATTTACCGGGATGTTGCCTGGTCTGGAGCAAAGGTCTTATGAGGAGAGGCTGAGGGGCTTGGGTCTGTTCACATTGGAGAGAAGAGGCTAAGAGGGGATTTAATAGAGACATACAAAATGATCAGAGGATTAGATAGGGTGGACAGTGAGAGTCTTTTTCCTAGGATGATGACGTCGGCTAGTACCTGGTGCTCAGATTAAGGAAGTTTCTGAACATTTCAAGCATATTGTTAAAGGTGAGATTGAGAGCCTAAAAATTATTCTACACATTGGTAGGAATGACATTTTTAGGGAAAAGATTAAAACAGTACAGAGTGAATTTACAAGGTTAGGTAGAAGATTAACAAACAAAACCTTAAAAGTGGTAATTTCTGTTTACTCCCAATGCCAAACTCAAACAAGGGAGGGAACAAAAGGCTAAAGGAGGTAAATCAATGGCTGAAGAGCTGGTGTATTGTTCAGGGATTCAGGTTTTTGGGCAATAGAAATGTTTTTTGGGATAGAAAAGACCTGTTCAAAAAGAATGGGTCTAACCTAAACTGGAAAGGGACCAATATCTTCGAAAGGAGATGTGGTTCGTCTGTTAAGGGAAACTTTATACTGATAGAGAAGGTGATTGGAGGAATTCTAAGTACCAATGTAAATGGAAGAATTGATGGGGAAGGTTCTGAATGTGAGGACAGTATGTCAATTAGAACAGAAAGACAAGAGAGAGTAAGAGTATGTAGTAATTCTGAAAAACTAAATTACGTTTATTTTAAAGCAAGGGATTTTTCAGGTCAGGCTGATGAACTCAGGGCATGTTTCATAACATGGGTTTGGGACGTCATAGCCATTACAGAAACTTGGCTGAGAGACAGACAAGACTGGCAGCTTACTGTTCACAGTTTTAGACGCTATAGGAAGGATAGAAAAGGAGGCAAGAAGGGCACAGTCGGTGGGTTTTTGATTAAGGAATGCATTACTGCTGTAACAAGGGAAGATATTTCTGAAAAATAGTCCAGTGAAAGTATGTGAGTAGAAATTACAAATGAGAAAGGAAAGATCACTTTGACGAGATTGTACTATAGGCCCCCCAATATTGAGAGAAATTGAGACGCAATTGTGTAGGGAGATCTCAGATATATGTAAGCATAAAAAGGCTGTCGTCAAGGGGGGATTTTAATTTTCCAAATAATGACTGGCACTACCACAGTCTTAAAGGTTTGGATGGTGAAGAATTTGACAAATGTGCTTAAGAAAATTTTCTTTATCAATATGTGGATGTTCATACCAGAGAAGGAGCAAAACTAGACCTTCTTTTGGGCAATAAGGAAGGGCAGGTGACAATGACCCATTAGTTCCTAATCTCTGCTTTCTGTATGCTAACCAATTTTTAATTCATGCTAGAATGTAATCCTAAATCCCATGTGCTTTAATTTTGTTAAATAAACTCCAGTGTGGGACTTTATTAAAAATTCACCAAGATTCCTTGGTGAGAACCTTCCAAAAACCTGTCTACTCTCATATAGAAGGGCAAGGGCAGCAGATCCATGGGAATTCCTGCTCCTGCAGGTTCCCCTCCAGGCCATTCACAATCCTGACTTGGAAATACATCACTGTTCCTAAATGGACTGCAGTGGTTCAAGTAAGCATCTCATGATCACTTTCTCAAGGACGATTAGAGATGGGCAATAAACACTGGCCCAGCCAGCCGTGCCCACATTCCAGAAATGAATATTTAAAAATTGAACAGTGGGATGTGATCTCATTGAAACTATCAAACCTCTTATAAGGCTTGAGAGGATGGATATAAATAGGACTTTTTTTCCTGGTTTGTGAACCGAGACCAGGAAATATGTCTCAGAATAAAGCATAGGCCAATTAAAACAGAGATGGACGGGTTATTTTTCAATCAGGGGCCGGTAAATCTATCCCAGAGGGCAGTGGAAGCTTAATAATTGTCCATGTTCAAGACCAAAATTGCTAGATTACTGGAGACTAATATCATTAAGAGATATGGCAATACCGCAGGAAAATGATGTTGATGTAGTTGATTAGATATGATCTAGTCAAGGAGTAGGATGTGTTTGATGGGCTGAATGGCCCACTCCTGTGCCTATCTTCATTTAATCCATCCGCTAATGCTGGATTGATATTATGAGGGAAAATGTTTTACCCTAAACTTATGAAAAGCTTCAAACTGGATGTTTCTGCTTTTGTCTCTCAGTAAATTCATCATAAGCTTCAGATTTTCTGGTTTACTGATATACTTTGACATCATGCTGTAATCATGTCTGTCCAGCAGCAATTCCTCTAGAAGCTTTTGGTCAAAAAAGAATTATAATCAGTAGTGGATATATTTCTGATTAATAACAACCCAGAGGCCCTGGCTAACAGTCTGGAGCGCAGAGTTCCAATGGTCCACAGCAGCTTCAGAAATTAAAATCATTTAATGAAAAGGCCCACAAAATCATGAGGGGTATAGACAGGGTGGATAGCAAGAAGCTTTTTCCCAGAGTGGGGGACTCAATTACTAGGGGTCACGATTTCAAGGTGAGAGGGGAAAAGTTTAAGGGAGATATGCGTGGAAAGTTTTTTACGCAGAGGGTGGTGGGTGCCTGAAACGCGTTGCCAGCGGCGGTGGTAGAGGCGGGCACGATAGCGTCATTTAAGATGTATCTAGACAGATACATGAATGGGCAGGGAGCAGAGGGATACAGATCCTTGGAAAATAGGCAACAGGTTTAGATAGAGGATCTGGATCAGTGCAGGCTTGGAGGGCCGAAGGGCCTGTTCCTGTGCTGTAATTTTCTTTGTTCTTTGTTCTTGTTCTAATCCCAAACACACATGCATTAATACAGACAGGACAGGATACAGCAGATATATCATGGGGGGGAAAAAAAACACTCTTGTGGATCAAGCATCTAAATGAAAATGGTAGAATGAGTTGACTTCCCACAGTTCCTTCAGTTTCCTGTCAACAAGATCAAGCTGTGATGGAAGACCCTCAGCTCGGGTGAAGGATCACAGAGCCATAGAGTAATACAGCATGGAAACAGGCCCTTTGCCCCAAACAGGTCCACACTGACCATAGTGCCCACTCAGCTAGTTCCAACTGCCACATTCGGTCCATTTCCCTCTCAACCCTTCTTATCCATGTATTTATCCAATTTTTTTTAAATGTTGCTATTGTACCTGCTTCAACCACTTTCTCCAACAGCCCATTTCTTATACACACCAATCTCTGAGTGAAAAAGTTGCCTTTCAGGCCCTTCTTAAATTTTTCCCCTCTCACATTAACCCATGCCCTCTAGTTTTCAATTCCCCATCCCTGGGAAAAAGACTATATGCATGCATCCTATCTATGGCCCTCATGATTTTACACACCTCAATAAGGAGTTAACCCAAATCATTGGATTGAGCTAACAGTTCAGATTTTAGAGTTTATGAGGAGATTAGAGGCATTAATTTCTGAAACTTTCTCTGATTCTCAGAAAATACTGAGATATCAAATCAGCTGGCTTGCTGTCTGACAGAAACCAAAGTCCAGAGGCTGTTGCTAGTTATAGTAGCATAGATTCTGTGATGGCTCTTCATGTTTATTTGTTAAGCCATTAAGGCCATAAAAGCAATATTTTATCGCGTTTTACAAGCTTTGTACTTTACATTTCCAAAATGATTTCCTTTCCCAATTGTATAGATTATAACAAGGTCAGCCAGCTAGACTTCATAGAATACGAGTTCCCTGATTGGGGATGTTAATCTGGTCCAGTCAAGGTGCCCTGACTGACAATTAAAAAGTGTGAGTGTCAGAGATACTGACACACTGATACCTGACTCTGAATGAGGCAGTGCTGAAGCCAAGGACTGTTCCTATGTAAATAAAAGGTGACTTGCTAACAGATACTGGCCTCTGTAGAATTATTTCAGTGGCAACAAGAGTAAAGCATGATCTTGAAAAAACTTACTCGCAACAGTCATTTTTATGTTAGGGTAGGTATTTCTTATATCATGCCTTTGTTTGGGAAGATTGACTCGTTCGACTCTGCCACTGGGGACTGGACCCAGTATGCGGAAAAACTGTTTTTTTTTCTGGGCAAATAACGTTGTGACTGATGGCAAACAACTAGTAATTTTACTGAGAGTCTATAGAACAGCAGCTTTTCCTGTTATTAGGAGCCTTATGGTTCCTGAGTCACCAGATACTCAAACCTTTCAAAAATTGATGGACCTAGTTAAAGAATATTATGAACCCAAGCCTCCTCTAATTTTGAGATACCATCACTTTTACTCAGCAATTCAAGAACCTGGAGAATCCATAACAGGGTTTTTGACTAGGCAAAGATGACTGGCAGAGGACTGTGACTTTAGCTTAAGCCTTAATGGTTAATGGGAGTAATGATGCAACTATACAAAAATGCCTAATAGCTGAAGCCCAAATGGGCTTCAAACAGGCACAACAACATCAGAAAATGTAGCAAGTGGAGCATATGAGTTACAGGGTATTTCAATGGAAGTGGACACCCTCACCAGTTCATAGAACATAGAACATAGAACAGTACAGCACAGTACAGGCCCTTCGGCCCACTATGTTATGCTGACCTATTATCCTACCAAGATCAATCTACACTGCATGCTCTACATTTTACTATCCTCCATGTGCTTATCCAAGAGCCACTGAAAAGTCTCTAAAGTATCTGACTCCACTACCACTGCTGGCAGCATATTCCTCACACCCACCACTCTCTGTGTGAAGAACTTACCTCTGACATCTCCCCTATACCTTTCTCCCATCACCTTAAAATTATGCCCCCTTGTAATAGTCATTTCCGCCCTGGGAAAAAGGCTGTGACTATCCACTCTATCTATGCCTCTCATCATCTTGTACACCTCTATCAAGTCACCTCTCATCCTCTATCGCTCCAATGAAAAAAGACCTAGCTCCCTCAACCTTTCCTCATAAGACCTGCCCTCCAGTCCAGGCAGCATCCTGGTAAATCTCCTCTGCACCCTCTCTAAAGCTTCCACATCTTTCCTATAATGAGGTGACCAGAACTGAGCGCAATATTCCAAGTGTGGTCTAACCAGAGTTTTACAGAGCTGCAGCATAACCTCATGGCTCTTAAACTCAATTTCCCTGCTAATGAAAGCCAACACACCATACGCATTCTTTACAACCCTGTCAACTTGGGTAGCAACTTTGAGGGATCTATGGATGTGGACACCAAGATCTTTGTGTTTCTCCACACTGTCAAGAATCCTGCCGTTAACCTTGTATTCTGCATTCAAATTCGACCTTCCAAAATGAATCACTTCACAATTTTCCTGTTTGAATTCCCATCTGCCACTTCCTTGCCCAAATCTGCATCCTGTCAATGTCCCATTCCAACCTACAACAGCCCTCCATGCTGTTCACAACTCTACCAACCATCAACTTGGGGAACACCATTTTATTGAAGGTTTTATGCGTAGCCTCAGTCAGGACATATTCACTGAAAGCATCTTATCTGGATACATCACAGCACAGTATGGCAACTGCTCTGCCCAAGACCACAAGAAATTACAGAAAGTTGTGAACGCAACCCAGTCCATCATGTAAACCAGCCTTACTTCAATAGCCTAAAGGCCCTCCACTTCTTCCTGTCCCGCAGGCCTGACCAGTCCCCCTCCACTGACACCTCATCCGCTTAACCGAACTCGTCCTCACCCTCAACAACTTCTCTTTCAATTCCTCCCACTTCCTACAGACAAAGGGGGTGGCCATGGGTACCTGCATGGGCCCAAGCTATGCCTGCCTCTTTGTAGGTTACATGGAACAATCCCTCTTCCAGAGCTACACTGGCCCTAAACCCCACCTCTTCCTCCGTTACATTGATGACTGTGTCTGGGCCACCTCATGCTCCCACGAGGAGCTCGGACAGCTCATCCACTTCACCTTCCACCCCAACCTTAAGTTCAACCTGGACCATCTCTAACACCTCTCTATCCTTCCAGGACTTCTCTGTTTCCATCTTTGGCAACCACCTAGAAACCGATATCCACTTCAATCCCACCGACTCCCACAGCTACCGAGAGTACACCTCCTCAACACACCTTCCTGCAAAAATGCCATCCCCTATTCCCAATTCCTTCGCCTCCACCACATCTGCTCCCAGGATGAGGCATTCCATTCCCGTACATCTCAGATGTCCTCGTTTTTCAAGGACCGCAACATCCCCCCTGCAGTGGTCGAGAACGCCCTCGACCGTGTCTCCCGCATTTCCCGCAACTCATCCCACACACCCCGTCCCCGCAATAATAACCAAAACAGAATACCCCTCGTCCTCACGCACCACCCCACCAACCTCCAGATCCAATGCATCACCCTCCAACACTTCCACCATCTGCAATCCGACCCCACCACTAAAAACATTTTCCCCTCCCCACCCTTATCTGCTTTCCGGAGGGACCACTCTCTCCATGACTCCATTGTCCGCTCCACACTCCCCTCCAGCCCCACCTCACCCGGCACTTTTCCCTGCAACCGCAGGAAGTGTTACACCTGCCCCGACACCTCCTCCCTCACCCCTATCCCAGGCCCCAAGAAGACTTTCCACATCAAGCAGATGTTCACCCGCACATCTGCCAATGTGGTATACTGCATCCGCTGTTCCCGTTGTGGCCTCCTCTACATTGGGGAAACCAAGAAGAGGCTTGGGGACTGCCTTGCAGAACACTTACGCTCGGCTCGCACTAAACAACTGCACCTCCCAGTTGCGAACCATTTCAACTCCCCCTCCCATTCCTCAGACGACATGTCCATCCTGGGCCTCCTACAGTGCCACAACATTGCCACCCGAAGGCTGCAGGAACAGCAACTCATATTTAGCCTGGGAACCCTGCAGCCCAATGGTATCAATGTGGATTTCACAAGCTTCAAAATCTCCCCTCCCCCTACCACATCCCAAAACCAGCTCAGCTCGTCCCCGCATCCCTAACCTGTCCTTCCTCCCACCTAACCCCTCCTCCCACCTCAAGCCCTACCCCCATCTCCTACCTACCAACCTCATCCCGCCCCCTTGACCTGTCCGTTCTCCCTGAACTGACCTATCTCCTCCCTACCTCCCCACCAACACTCACCTTTACTGGCTCCATCCCTGCCTCTTTGACCTATCTGACTCCTTCCACCTATCTTCTCCTCTATCCATCTTCTATCTGCCTCCTCCTCTCTCCCTATTTATTTCAGAACCTCCTTCCTCTCCCCCATTTCTGAAGAAGGGTCCAGGCCTGAACTGTCAGCCTTCCTGCTCCTCTGATGCTGCTTGGCCTGCTGTGTTCATCCAGCTCTACACCTTGTTATCTCTTACTTCAATTGCCTCCATCCATACATTCCTGATGCCTCAGGATTGCAGCCAACATAATCAAAGAACCCCTCCCACCCCAGTTATACTTTCTTTCATACGGCAGAAGATACAAAAATTTGAAAATAAGTACCACCAGATTTAAGACCATAAGACCATAAAACATAGGAGTGGAAGTAAGGCTATTTGGCCCATCGAGTCCACTCCGCCATTTAATCATGGCTGATGAGCATTTCAACTCCACTTACCTGCACTCTCCCCGTAGCCCTTGATTCCTTGTGAGATCAAGAATTTATCAATCTCTGCCTTGAAGACATTCAACGTCCCGGCCTCCACTGCGCTCCGTGGCAATGAATTCCACAGGCCCACCACTCTCTGGCTGAAGAAATGTCTCCTCATTTCCGTTCTAAATCGACCCCCTCTAATTCTAAGGCTGTGCCCACTGGTCCTAGTATCCCCACCTAATGGAAACAACTTCCCAGCGTCCACCCTTTCTAAGCCATGCATTATCTTGTAAGTTTCTATTAGATTTCCCCTCAACCTTCTAAACTCAAAAGAATACAATCCCAGGATCCTCAGCCGTTCATCGTATGTTAGGCCTACCATTCCAGGGATCATCCGTGTGAATCTCCGCCGGACACGCTCCAGTGCCAGTATGTCCTTCTTGAGGTGTGGGGCCCAAAATTGGACACAGTATTCTAAATGGGACCTAACTAGAGCTTTATAAAGTCTCAGAAGCACATCACTGCTTTTATATTCCAACCCTCTTGTGATAAATGACAACATTCCATTCGCTCTCTTAATCACAGACTCAACCTGCAAGTTAACCTTTAGAGAATCCTGTGCTAGCACTCCCAGATCCCTTTGTACTTCGGCTTTATGAATTTTCTCACCGTTCAGAAAATAGTCCATGCCTGTATTCTTTTTTCCAAGGTGCAAGACCTCGCATTTGATAACGTTGAATTTCATCAGCCATTTCCTGGACCACTCTCCTAAACTGTCTAAATCATTCTGCAGCCTCCCCACCTCCTCCGTACTACCTGCCTGACCACCCAACTTCGTATCATCGGCAAACTTCGCCAGAATGCCCCCAGTCCCTTCATCCAGATCATTAATATATAAAGTGAACCGCTGCGGCCCCAACACGGAACCCTACGAGGCACCACTTGTCACCGGTTGCCATTCCGAAAAAGAGCCTTTTATCCCAACTCTCTGCCTTCTGTCAGACAGCCAATCCTCAATCCATGCCAGTAACTCACCTCGAACACCATGGGCCCTCACTTTACTCAGCAGCCTCCCGTGAGGCACCTTCTCAAAGGCCTTTTGGAAGTCTAGATAGATAACATCCACTGGGTTTCCCTGGTCTAACCTACTTGTTACCTCTTCATAGAATTAAGAACAGCTTCTTCCCTGCTGTTATCTGACTTATGATCATTCATATATTAGAGTTGATCTTTCTCTTTACCTTCTCAGCAGTTGTAACACTCTATTACAACCATAGAGTTGCACAGCACGGAAATAGATCCTTTGGTCCAACTCGTCCATGCTGACCAGATGTCCTAAACCAATCTAGTCCCATTTGCCAGCATTTGACCCATATCCCTCTTAACCCTTCCCATTCATATACCCATCCAGATGCCTTTTAAATGTTGTAATTGTACCAGCCTCCACCACTTCCTCTGGCAGCTCATTCCATTCACGCACCACCCTCTGCATGAAAAATTTGCTACTTAGGTCCCTTTTATATCTTTCCCCTTTCACATTAAACCTATATCCTTCATTTTTGGATTCCTCCACACTGGGAAAAAGACCTTTTGGTTCACCCTATCCATGCCCCTCATGATTTTGTAAATCTCTATAAGGTCACCCCTCAGTCACTGGCACTCTAGGGAATAAAGCCTCAGCCTATTCAGCCTCTCCCTATATCTCAAATCCTCCAAACCCAGCAACATCCTTGTGAACCTTTTCTGAACTCTTTCAAGTTTAACAACATCTGTCCTATAGCAGGGAGAACAGAAATGAATGCAGTATTCCAAAAGTGGCCTCACTAATGTCCTGTATAACTGCAACATGACATCCCAACCCCTATACTCAATGCACTGACCAATAAAGGCAAATGTGGCAAACACCCTGTTTACTTGTGCCTCCACCTTCAAGGAACAATGAACCTGTACCTTTGGCCAATTACCGTCCCATCAATCTACTCTCGATCATCAGTAAAGTGATGGAAGGTGTCAGTAACAGCGCTATTAAGCAGCACCTGCTCAGAGATAACCCGCTCAGTGGTACCCAGTTTGGGTTCCACCAGGGCCACTCAGCTCCTGATCTCATTACAGCCTGGGTTCAAACATGGAAAAAAGAGCTGAATTCCAGAGGTGACGTGAGAGTGACAGCCCTTGATATCAAGGCTGCATTCAACCGAGTGTGGCATCAAGGAGCCCTGGCAAAATTGGAATCAATGGGTATCGGGGGCAAACACTCCAGTGGTTGGAGTCATACCTGACACATAGGACGATGGTCGTGGTTGTGGGAGGTCAACCATCTCAGCTCCAGGACATCTCTGCAGGAGTTCCTCAGGGTAGTGTCCTAGGCCCAACCATCTCCAGCTGCTTCATCAATGACCTTCCCTCCATCATAAGGTCAGAAGTGGGGATGTTCGCCGATGATTGCACAGTGTTCAGCACCACTCATCACTCCTCAGATACTGAAGCAGTCTGTGTTCAAATGCAACAAGATCTAGACAATATCCAGGCTTGGGCTGACAAGTGGCAAATAATATTCACACCACACAAATGCCAGGCTCTGACCATCACCAATAAGAGACAATCTAACCACCACCCCTTGATATTCAAAGGTGTTACCATCACTGAACCCCGACTATCAACATCCTGGGGGTCACATTGACCAAAATTCAACTGGACTCACCACGTTAACAGAGTGGCTACAAGAGCAGGCCAGAAGCTGGGAATACTGCAGCGAGTAACTCACCTCCTGACTCCTCAAAGCCTGTCCACCTTCTATAAGGCACAAGTCAGGAATGTGATGGAATACTCCCCACTTGCCTGGATGGGTGCAGCCCCAACAACACTCAAGAAGCTTGACACCATCCAGGACAAAGCAGCCCACTTGATTGGCACGACATCCACAAGCGTCCACGCCTTCCACCATCAACGCTCAGTAGTAGCAGTGTATACTATCTACAAGAAGCACTGCAGAAATTCACCAAAGATCCTCAGCTAGCACCTTCCAAACCCACGACCACTTCCATCTAGAAGGACAAGAGCAGCAGATACATGGGAACACCATCACCTTCAAGTTCCCCTCCAAGTCACTCACCATCCCAACTTGGAAATATATCGCCGTTCCTTCATTGTCACTGGATCAACATACTGGAATTCTCTCCCTAATAACATTGTGGGCCTACCCACAGCAGGAGGACTGCAGCGATTCAAGAAGACAGCTCACCACCACCTTCTCAAGGGCAACTAGGGAGGAGTAAGAAATGCTAGCCAGCCAGCAATGCCCACATCCCACAAATGAATAGAATTACCCAAGGTCCCTCTGTTCGGCAGGACCCTACCATTATGTATGTAAGTCCTGCCCTGATTTGCTTTACCAAATTGAAATACCTCACATTTATCTAAATTAATCGCCATCTGCCATTCCTTGGCTCATCTGATCACGGTCCCGTTGTACTCTGAGATAACCTTCCTCAATGTCCACTGGCAGGTAAGGCTGATGAACTCAGGGCGTAGATATATGGGACTGGTATGTTATAGCCATTACAGAAACATGGCTAAGGGAGAGACAGGATTTGCAGCTTAATGTGCCAGGGTACAGGTGCTTTAGGCAGGACAGAGGTGGAGGCAAGCTGGGGGGTGGGGGTGGGGGTGGGGGGGGTAGCGGTGGGGAGTTGCATTTTTGACTAATGGGAGTATCATTAATCAGTGGTCAGAGATGAAATAACTGAGGGATCATCCAGTCAGATTTGTGTGTGGAGATAAGAAATAAGAAGGTGATGGTGACGTTTTTGGGGTTGTGCTATAGGCCCCCAAATAGTCAACGGGAATTAGGGGAACAAATATGCAGGGAGACTGGGGAGAATTGCAGGAGCAATAGAGTTTTCGTAGTGGGGAGTTTTAATTTTCCTAACATAGACTGGGACTGCCATAGTGTGGGTTTAGATGGGATAGAATTTGTTAAATGTGTTCAGGAAAGTTTCCTCAAGTAGTATATAAAAGGGTCCCACTTGGGAAGGGGCAAAACTTGGCCTACTCTTGGGAAATAGGACAGGACAGGTGACTGAGGTGACAGTGGAGGAGCACCTTGGGACCAGTGACCATAGTTCTATTAATTTTAAAATAGTTATGGAGAAGGACAAAACTGGTCCACAGGTTCAAGTTCTAAATTGGGGCCAGGCGAATTTTGATGGAATTAGACAGGAGCTTGCAGAGGTTGATTGGAGCAGTTTGTTTGCAGGCAAAGGGATCTCTGGCAAGTGGGAGGCCTTTAAAGTGTGATAGCTAGAATTCAAAGTATGTTCCTGTGAGGGTGAAGGGCAAGGTTGGCAGGGGTAGGGATCCCTGGATGACAAGTGATATTGGGGCTTTGGCCAGAAAAAAGGAGGAGGCATGGCTTAGGCATAGGCAGCTGGGATCAAGGGAATCTCTGGAGGTATACAGGAGGATACAGAAGTTTGCTGAAGAAGGAAATCAGGAGGGCAAAAAGGGGCACGGGATAGCTTTGGGTGAGAAGATTAGGGCAAATCCAAAGAGACTCTAAGTATATTAAAGGAAAAAGAATAACTAGAGAGAGAATAGGATCCCTCAAGGACCAAAGTGGACATGTATGTGTGGAACCGCAGGAGATGGGCAAGGTCCTCAATGAATATTTCTCCTCTATGTTTACAGTGGAGAAAGACATGAAGACTTGGGAACTTGGGGAAGTTAGTAAACGTACCTTGGGGACAGTCGAATATCACAAAAGAGGATGTGGTGAATGTATTAGAATGTATGAAGGTGGATAAATCTCCTGGCCCTGACCGGATATATCCAAGAACCCTGTAAGAGGCTAGAGAAGAAAATGCTTGGGCCCTGGCTGATATATTTGCATCATCATTAGCCATGAGTGAGGTCCCAGACGACTGGAGGGTAGCGAATGTTGTGCCCTTATTCAAGAAGGTCTGCAGAGAAAACCTTGGGAACTATGGACCAGTAAGCCTAACACCTGTGGTAGGTGAGTTACTTGAGAAGATTCTGAGTGATAAGATATACATGCATTTAGAAAGACAGGTTTTGATTAGATGCAGTCAGCGTGGCTTTGCGCATGGGAGACCATGCCTCACAAATTTGTTGGAGTTCTTTGATGAAGTGAATAGGAAGGTTGATGTAGACTGTATGGATTTCAGTAAAGCCTTTGATAAGGTTCCACATGGTAGGCTACTCTGGAAGGTTAGATCACATGAAATCCAGGGAGAGCTGGCAAATTGAATACACAATTGGCTTGATGGTTGGAAGCAGAGAGTACTAATGGAAGGATACTTGTCAGGCTGGAGGCCTGTGACTAGTGATGTACCTCAGGGGTCGGTGCTGGGCCCACTGCTGTTTCTTATATATATCAATGAGGTGGACAAGAAAGTATAAGGCATGATTAATAATTTTGTGGATGACACTAAAATAGGTCGTATCATGGACAATGAGGAAGGTTATCAGAAATTGCAGCAGGATCTTGATCAGCTGGAGAAGTGGGTCGAGAAATGGCAAATGGTGTTTATAGATAAGTTTGAAGAATTGCATTTTGGAAAGTCAAATGAAGGTAGGGGTTTCGTGGTGAATGGTAGGGCCTTAAAGAGTGTAGTGGAACAGAGAGACCTTGGAGTTCAGGTGCATGGTTCTCTAAAAGTGGAGTCACAGGTAGACAAGGCAGTAAAGAAGGTATTTGGCACACTGGCCTTCATCAGTCAGGGCAGTGAGTATAGAAGCTGGGAAGTTATGTTGCAGTTATGCGGAACGTTGCTGCAATACATGCAGTATTGTGTTCGGTTTTGGTCACCTTGTTATAGGAAGGATGTTATTAATATGGAAAGAGTGCAGAAGGAATTTACAAGGATGTTGCCAGGACTCAAGGGTCTGAGCTATAGGGGCAGTTTGGACAAGCTAGGACTTTTTTGAAGGCACAATGTTTTTGACAATGGATGACTGCTGTCCTCCCACATTACTCTGTTCCTATCCATACTGTCCTGTATCCTCCCCCCTTACAAATATAGTTACCCCCCTGCACAATTGTTATCTATCCTTCCACCAAGTCTGCAGACCGCAATTCCCCACAAATACATTCCGGAGTTCTCTCCCATGGCAGTGGCTCCCCTTTAACCCCCAACTCCTCTTTCCTTTAGTTTCTCAGGACAGATCCAACGGGCTGACCATGACCCACTCCCTTGAGCGACCTAACTGGACAGTCCCAGAGCACAAGTGCCCTGACCTTTGACTGATTATTGTACAGCTCCATGTCCATGTTAATGCTTTCCCCAAGACTTTCTGCTCTTGAAGCTCCAGACTTATTATGACCCACTCCCCAAATTGCAGAGGCACAGACACACCAACTGGGTGCACACTGCCTGGATGCCTGTTTGTGGCTAATCCCTGGGCTGGTATTGGAGGCTCTTGACTTACTGCACTGGGACCCCCTGACTGATGGGTGCTTCCATTAAAGACCTGGCTGTCTGCTTGCTGCATGTGAAGTGTGTTAGCCATGTAAGCCGCTGGCACATGTTGCACATGTGAGATTGACATAGTTTGAGGATTGCTGGCCAGCAAGACAAGTTACCTGCTTGTCTGACTGCATTAAGTGCACTAACAAGGCATGGCAAGGAAAAATATGGATAAAAGCAGAATACGGTGGATATTGGAAATGTTGAAATAAACATAGAATGTGCTGGAGAAATTCAGCAGGTTTGGCAGCATCTGTGCAGACAGAAATAAGAGAGTTGAAGTTTTAAGTCTGCTATTACCAATTTTCAGCACCTTGGAACCAAAGGCAAAGATACTGGGCGCATCCAGCTTTATGGTTGAGCAGCCTGAGGTGCAGCCTAGTCTAATCATTGAGCTGGGCATCTATCCATCTGCACAAAGTGTCTTTGCAGCAGTGACTCAATGCAAGTCACCAGTGCACCCTGCAATACTTCTTAAACATCCTGCAAGTGGATCAGAGAGATGCTATGAAGATTCTGAGGTATTGGCAGTTATCACATGCCAATGTCTGTGGATAAGGCAGGTGGGTGGCTGGTGCCCGTGGATCATGCCCTTAGATGTTTTTACTTGGTGATCAACACAGAGGTTTTTCACAGTCAGCAGTGAGGTGATGCTACCAGGTACCTGCTCTGACTTCCACATTGCAGTCAATAAGTTCATAAACAAATAATAGTCTCCCTTAACAGGCAACCCGTGTCACCTTTTGTGAAAGTCCCGCCTCAAAGTTAAAAGGTGAAGTGAATTGTTGCCAACATGGAGATGGACTCCATTGGATTTCTCACATAATTCTGCCACATCTCCCACCATAGCTCACATTGTTCAGGCCCCTATTAGATCACACAAGGTCAGTTTCTTCAGAGAAAAATGCATTTTGCTCTTTAATAACAATTGAAACCTGCTTGTGTCCCTTAAATCTTCAACCAACAAATTTCTGAATTCAATGACACTTACCCCTTTAGCAATGTGAAGAGAATTTGCACGTGTGAGGACACATACTCTACTGTCCATGTGCCAATCTGTACACGAAGAATATTGTTGAAGATCTGTGCTATATCCTTCTTGCCCTAAAGTGAGAGCAAAGGGAATTTAGGAATTCCAAAGGCCAATACGTAAAAGAAGTCCAGTGCTAGTGTGGCAGAGAAAGAGCCATTCATCTCACAGGGTCTACACCAGTCAACTTATCGGAAAGTAAACACTCAAAATATAACCATGAAAGAAGAAAAAAGGAGCTTAACACAACATACTTCATCCTCTGAAACCAAAATCTCTCTTAAAAACGAGCAGCTCAGATTTAAATATTTCATCATCTTCAAAATCACGTGACCAGAAAGGAATCCACCCGAGACAGGCGAATAGAAATCTGGGATTCCACCTTTGCCTCACACCCCACCGTCCCCCATTCCACCCCACCCCATTCCACCCCCATTCCACCCCCCCATTTTAAACTCCCCATTCCAAACCCCCATTCCACCCCTTATTCTGCACCCCCCGTTCCACCCTTCCCATTCCAGCCCCCCAATCCACCCCCATTCCAGCCCACATTCCACCCCTCCATTCTAAACTCCCCATTCCACCATCCCCATTCCGCCCCCATTTCCACCCCCCATTCCATCCCACCCCATTCCACCTGACATTCTAAACTCCCCGTTCCATCCCCCCATTCCACTGCCACCATTCCACCCTCCCTATTCCAACACCCCATTCTGCATTCAATCCAACCCCCTTTCCAACCCCCCATTCCACTCCACCCTAATCCACCCCCCATTCCTCTGCCCCCTTTCTACCCCCCCATTCCACCACCCCCCACTCCACTGCCTCCTCCAGGGACTTGTGTATTTCCAGACTAGAATCCTGAAAATGTCAAGCCTAGAATTTGTAATGTCCCCAGACCAAAATGTTAGTGTTTTATTTATACATTGAAATCTAATAAATGAAGAGAGCAACAGACAGTTATAAAATAAACCATGATTTCATTAATGATATAGCATAAAATGAATTACTTAATTCTGTTTTAATATACGTCAAAGTTGATCTTACGGAGGCCAGCTATCAGAGTGCTGAGGTGACCAGAGTTATAAAGCTCCTGGGCTAATTGTGCCACAACCTCCCACTTGTGCCATAAAGTATTTCCTTCATTAATATCAAGCTTTTTGACACTTCCTCAGCAACCTAAACAAAATTATGACAGTTCAACAAGTCTCCATGAAGACATGTATGGGCAATATCGCTGAAAAGATGTCAAGCAATAACTAACTGGACTTAACAAGGACACAGTCTAAACTCTTGCAATTGTTCACATTGCGGAAGCTCAATATGAGAATACAGAGGGCTGGAATGGAAATCAATCAACAGAAAGCTGCTCCTAGAAGATTGACCATGAGATCATACAACAAAGGTACAGAAGCAGGCCATTCCGCCCATCAAATTGACTCCACCATTCAATGAGATGCTGATTCGTCAATTCTCAACTTCACTTTCCCGTCTTTTCCCTGAAACCCTTAATTCCTTCACTGATTCAAAATCTGTCTCTCTCGGCCTTGAATATACTTAACAACCCAAACCCAACAGCAATAAAGAGCTCCACAGATTCAATGCCCTGTGAGAGAAAAATCCTCCTTATCTCTTCTTAAAAGGTGAGATGATAATATGGTTGTAAGAGGTGTATTTTGTTCAGGATTTTTTTATGAAGAGAGGTTGAAGCAGAGGTACTGAGCAGTCTATTCCAAGCCAATAAAGTAAACAGCTTATGAGGCTTTGAGGTTTTTTTAAAATTGGAACAATAGAAGCAGTCTGAATGGGTGGGGTCAAGCTCCCACAGAACCAGGATTTTAGTTTAACTTTCAGTAGCTGTTGGGGCTTGGATGCTACTATACATCTCTCCCTGTTACAGCAAAATGCTCAATTTCTCTCTCTCTCTCTCTTTCTCTTTCTCTCTTTCTCTCTCTCTCTCTCTCTCTCAGAGAGTTTTCTCTTGTTTTTTTTTCCTGCTGGACTGGAGAAATATTGCATGTGAGACAATCTATTTTACTGAATTCACCTTTGCCAAGAGTGTGTTTATGGGATGCTACTATTTTGCAACAGTTACTGTTTACTAGTTAAATAATCTATTGTTCTGCTTAAGTTTGCCAATAGACTTCAATTATTCCAATTCTTCTTTCTTTGGTTTGTATTTTAACTGTAATGAAAGAATAAAGTGTGTTTTGCTTCAAACCTGATAGTTTTACCAATCAAATTGCGTCCTGAACATAACGCCTGGCACTTGCCTTTAAAAATAAGAAACTTTGGGGTCTAAGCTATCTTCTTTATATATTTTGAGGGACTTTGGTCTGGTACATAACAATGGGCAACCCCTTACATGGCCTTAGACTCTCTTATGAGTAGAAGCAACCTTTCTACATCTACCCTGTCAAGCCCCCAAGAACTTTATATGTCACTGTAAAGTTACTTCTCATTCTCTTAAACTCCAATAAGTGCAAATCCAAAATACGCAACCCGTCCTCATAAGATAATTCCTAGTGAACATTCTCTGGATTATCTCCGATACCAGTATATGTTTCTCTAGATTAGAGGAACAAAGCTGTTCAAAATATTCTGTCTGTGGTCTGACAAGTTTCTTGAGCAGTTTTAACAAGACTTCCTTGCTTTTATATTCCATTCTTGTTGAAGTAAAGGCCAACATTCCATTTTCCTTTCTTATTGCTGTCAAAGCTGGACCCCAATTGAAATACCTGCACAAAACACAGAAACCTAAGGAGACCACTAAGTCCTGAAACCTGTTCTAATGCTCAGTTTGATCACTGCTGATCTATTTCTAAACTCCATTCATGTATCTTGGTTCCAGAACCTTTAACTCCCTTGCCCAACAAAAAACAAGAATCCATGTCAGTTTTTAGATTTTCAGGTTGACTTCAAGCATCAACAGCTTCTTATTGGTGAGGATAAAGCCCAGATTTCCAACACTATGTGATTGAAAAATTTAATAGCTTCTTTAATAATATTTTGCACCTATTCACTATTTGAGTGATTTCAGTACTTAGACCCCTCAATCTCTCATGACCTATTCAGTTCTTAGCATCTCTCAATGTGTTTCTTGGGTCCAAAATTGTTGGCTTTGCAGTTTCACACAATGAATTCCATATTTCAGAGTTTTGTCAAGTCACGTAATCTATCAAACTTTATTTGCAGCTTCAAAAACAGAAGTTGCTGGAAAAGCTCAGCAGATCTGGCAGCATCTATGAAAAAGAATTCAGAGTTAACGTTTCGGGTCCAGACTCCCCTCCTCAGAATCTGGTCGCCGGACCCAAAACATTAACTCCAATTTCTTTTTTTCCACAGATGCTGCCAGATCTGCTGACCTTTTCCAGTAACTTCTGGTTTTGATCCTGATTAACAGCATCTGCACCTCTTTCAGTTTTTGTTTCCTTTACAGATTTCTGCTCTCATCCACACGATTTACTTTCTCCCTCATTGAATGTCACCATATTTATCTCCCTCTGCTTTTGGCAAAGTCAGAGAATCCTGGAAAGCATCTATAGGATGGCACCATTTCCTAACATGTTGGCAAAGAACACATCATCATCGATCAAGCAGCTCCAAGGCCATTCAATTCCCAGGTAGGATGAATTGGCTGGAGATTGAACTCTGCCCCTCATTTGGGCAGAACTTCCTCTTCAATGATCCACCAGCTATTGTGATTGACTGGGAACTCTGTTGTCCCAGGAGCACCACTGGCAGCAGCAGATACTGAGCCAACAGGCAGTCCCAGAATGCAGGGCAGGCAAAGTGTCAGGCTCCTGTGCTGGAGAGGTGGTAAGGGTCAGGTAGGAGGACAGAAACCTGGGAGTTTTGTCTGACAGATAAGGGGGAGAGAGAGCATATATGAACAACACACACTGGGTACCCAATGTGGAAAGGGGGTCCTTGAAGAGTTGATCTCTTTCCTGCCCAAAGTCTGAGCTGGGTGACCTGCTGAATTCCCATCCCCACCCAGGAACTACTCCCGCCCAGATCCAAATTGAGACTGAGCAGGAAACAGCACTTGTCAATAATTTTCCACTTAGGGGTTTTAGTTGTGGCATCTGGCTCAGGGCCAAGCAGGAAGGTAATGGGATGATCTAGTAGAAACAATTAGATTACCACACTTACAAACTGCTGGCAGGGTATGGCACAATGCTGCCTGTACTGCCCCCTCCAAGGAAGCAGTTCATCTCGTACCACTTCACCATCATTTCCCATTGGCTGAAATTTCTTTCCTTTTCAGGGAAAGAAAAATTGCCCTTAAGAGAGCTTTGGTTGTACCTGCTTCCAACACACCGTCAGGCAGTGCATTCTAAATCCCAACCACACACTGCACAAAGCCTCCTCTTCATATTGCCATTACTTCTTTTCCCTTTTCCAATAAATCTGTAAGCTCTGGTTATCAATCCTTCCACCCTAAGACAATAAGATATAGGACCAGAATTAGGCTATTCAGTCTATCAAGTCTGCTCCATCATTCAATCATGGCTGATATGTTTCTCAACCCAATTCTCCTATCTTTTTCCTATAACCCTTGATCCTGTTACTAATCAAGAACCTATCTGTCTCTGTCTTAAAGCCACTCAATGACCTGGCCTACGTAGCCCTCTGCTCAAATGAGCTCCACAGAGACACATCCCTCTTGCTGAAGAAATTTGTCTTCATCTCAGCTCCAAAGGCTCATCCCTTCACTCTGAGGCTTGGCCCTAGTCTCTCCTACTAGTGGAAGCATCTTCTGCACATCCACTCAATCCAGGCCTCTCAGTATTGTGTAAGTTCCAATCAGATGCATTCTCATCCTTCTAAGCTCCATCAAGGGCAGACCCAGAGTCCTCAACTGCTCCTCATTTGACAAGTCCTTCACCCGCAGGATCATTCTTGTAAATTTCCCCTGGGCCCCCTCCGATGTCAGAACATCCTTCCTTATGTACGAGGCCCACTAGTACTCACAATATTCCAAATGTGGTCTGACTAGAGCCTTATACAGCCTCAGCAGTATATCTCTGCTCTTGTATTCTAGCCCTCATGAAATGAATGCTAACATTGCATTTGCCTTCCTAACTCCCAACTGAATATGTATGTTAACCTTGAGAGTATCCAGAACCAGGACTCCCAAGTTGCTTTGCGCCTCACATTTCCAAAGCATTTCCCATTTAGAAAGTAGTCTATGCCTCTATTCTTTCCAACAAAATGTATAACCCCACACTTTCCCACTTTGTATTCCAACTGCCACTTCTTTGCCCACTCTCCTAGCCTGTCCAAGTCCTTCCACAGCCTCCTTGCTTCCTCAACATGACCTGTCCCTCCACCTATCTTTCTGTCATCTGTAAACTTAGCAACAATGCCCTCAGTTCCTTCATCCAGATTGTTAATGCATAATGTGAATAGTTCCAACACTGACCCCTGTGGATCTCCACTAGTCACCAGCTACCATCCTGAAAAAGACCACTTTATCCCCATTCTCTGCCTCCTGCCAGTCACCCAATCCTCTCTCCATGCCAGTACCTGTTACGTATGTAATTCGTGGTGTTGCACCGCTCAGAGAGTGGGTCAGGTGACTTGGCAGGGGAGAAAGGAGAGATGATCTAGGACTGACTGTGGAGCTGACAGAACACACAATAAAATAATAAAGTATTATGGTTAGTGAAGCCATAAAAAAATTGCCCCTAACACCATGGCTCCTTATTTTACTTAGCAGCCTCCTGAGCGGCACCTTTACAGGGATGAGGAAGAGATATTTCCTCTCAAAGGGTTGTGAGTCTTTGGAGCTCCCTTTCTGAAAAGACAACGGAAGCAGATTCTTTAACTATGTTTAAGGCAGCAATAGATAGATTCTTGATTCCCAAGGGAATGGAAGATGATTGGGGATATGCAGGAATGTCGCATTGAGACTAAAATCAGATTAGCCACAATCATATTGAATGGCAGAACAGCCTCAAAGGGCTGAGTGGCCTACGCTTCTTCAGTGTTTGTATGTTCATATGTAACAGCAGTGTAGGTCAAGACTGTAGTTAGTGAGGCACAGGGGATCTGAATCTCTATACACAGGGGCACAAAAAGCATTCAGCAAGGCCATCACAGTGAAACTCTGAAGTTGGAGCATTGGGCTGGATTTTCTTATTGGAGGCAGGTGGACCACATTGAGAAATTTCCCAGCCTGGTCCACCCACTTTGGTAAAACATATTCCAAATGGCCTCATTTCTTTTCCTCGGGTCACAAGTGGGAGCTAAAGTTGCCCCCACTCTCAAATGCAGATGGGAGGTTGCTACAGGGATGTCAAGTGGCCCATGATTTTCTGGAACTGTTTCAATCATTTTGTGAAATATTAGGCTTTCTAGCCCTGACCCTTAATGTCCCATCCACTCCAACTTCTGCTAACCCATGATCACTGACACACTCCCAATGGTCACTTATGCCTTTAATGCCAAACAAATACTCACACATCCATTCACAAAACAGAGGATGTTCAGGTTTGCAGACTGAGTGAGCAGGGCCTGGATAGAGATAAAGTATTTAATTTTTGGAATTGACATTCCAGGGTCCAGAGCTACATGCTGAGGAGCACACTAAAACTTGAGGCAGCTCCTATCAAGACTCATTGGGGAAAGACCACCACCTAAGGTCTTTCTGCCAAAGTTAAATGGTCCATTCAGTTATCAAACCTTCCCGGTGCCTCAAAAGCCTGTAAAATATAGTCTTGAACAAGTAAGAAATTCCTTTGGTTTGTTTGCTGGATGAAGTCAAACTCCAATTTTTTTTTGTTTCCCCATATCCTACTGTACAGAACTGAACTGCTTTAGGGACTATGTATGCAAAGATGTTTTTATGAATAAAGTATATTTCTGAAATTTAAAAAAACTTACATTTTGTAGTTGTAGTATGTTAGGGTAGGCTAGGAATGTCTGTTTGTAATTAATAAGGTCCACAATGGCAGGGGAACTTGACCCTGTGGAATGTTCCTCCTATGGGAAATCAGCGACACGTCCAGTCTCCATGTGATATGCAGGAAGTGAGTTCAGCTACTGCTCCTGATTTTCCATGTAGAGCACCTGGAGCTGCAGATGGACTCACTATGGAGCATCCACGGGACTGAGAATGTCATGGGTAGCACATTTAATGAGCTGCTCATGCCGCCAGTAAAACCTACACAGACAGACAGAAGTTGCATAATGACAAGTAAGCGTGGGCAGGCTGTGCGGGAGCCCACTGTGGCCATTCCCCTTTCAAACAGGAATACCATTTTGGATAACGTTGGAGGAGAATGGCCGCTCAGGGGAAAGCAGCTGCAGCCAGATCAGTGGTACGACAATCAGCACTGTTGTTCAGCAGGGAGGATGGAGATGTAGGTGAGCAGCAGTGATAGGGAACTCTCTAGCCAGGGATACAGATAGGCATTTCTGTGGCCACAAGTGAGGCTCCAGGATGGTGTGTTGCCTCCCTGGTGGCAAGGTCAAGGACGTCTCTGAGCGGGCACAGGATATTCCAAAAGGGAAGCGTGAGCAGCCAGAGGTTGTGGTCCATATTGGTATTGACAACATCGACAGGAAGAAAGACAAGGTCCTGAAAAGGGAGTTCAGGGAGTTAGGCAGGAGGTTGAAAAGCAGGACCTGTAGAGTTATAATCTCGGGATCGTCTTGTCTTGCAGGGCAGGTGGAACCTGTACAAGAAGGATGTGTTGCACCTAAACTGTAAGGGCACCAATGTCCTGGCAGGGAGGTTTGCTAGTGCCACTCAGGTGGTTTAAACTAGTATGGGCAGGTGGGGTGTGAACCAGGGCAATGGGTCAGCAAGTAAAATGACCAAGGAGGAGTCAGAGACTAGAGCCAGTAAGGAAGAACAGGTGGGGAAACATTACTGAACAAGGCAGGATTGGTTGTCTGAAAATTAAATGTTTCATACAAGATAGAGAGGGGTGTAAATGAGGTTGGGGGGAGTTACATTCTTGCTAAGGAAGAATATCACAGCCCTACTGAGGGAGGGCAACTTGGAGGGCTCATCCAGTGAGGTCATATGTTTAGACCTCAGGAGTAGAAAGGGTGCAATCACTTTGAAGGGGTTGTGCTACAGGCCTCCCAACAGTCAGTGGGAGACAGAGGAACAGATATGTGAACAGGTTATGGAAAAATGTAAAAATGACAAGGTTCTTGTGATAGCTGATTTTTAACTTTTGCTGTATTGACTGGGATTCCCACAGTGCCAGGGGCTTGGATGTGGATGTTGTTAGGCCTGTCCAACTAGGGAAGGGGCCACATTAGATGTGGTTTTTAGGGAATGAGCCTGGCCAGTTGATCGAAGTTTAAGGGACATTTCAGGAACAGTGACCATAATTCTGAAAGTTCTAAGTTATTTATGGATAAGAACAAGAGTAGTCATTTGGTGAACATACTAAATTTGGGGAAGGCTAACTACCACAGTAATAGGCAGGAATAGGGGAATGTAGACTGGGGGCAGCTGTTTGAGGGTAAATCAACATCTGGCACGTGGGAATCTTTTAAAAGCCAGTTGATTGGAGTTAAAGACTAACATGTTCCTGTGAAAATGAAGGATACGGATGGTAAGATTCAGGAATCTTGAATGACAAGAAAAATTGAGAACAAAACCAAAGTTTCTGGAAAAGCTCAGCAGGTCTGGCAGCATCTGGATGGGAAAAACAGAGTGAACATTTCGGTTCAAATGACCCTTCCTCAGAACTCAGAAAAATTGAGAGCTTAGTCAAAAAGAAAAAAGAGACGCGCAAAGGAGGTTTAGGAAACTGAAGACAGACAGAGCTTAAAGAACACAAAGATAGCAGGAAAGAACTCAAACAAGAAGTTAGGAGGGCTAAAAGGGGCCATGAAAGTCTTTTGCAAACAGGATTAAGAAAAATCCAAGGCATTTTATACGTATACAAGGAGCAAGTGGATCTCTAGGGAAAGGGTAAGTCCACTCAAGGACAAAGATGGAATTTGTGTGTGGAGACAGAGGAAGTGGGTGAAATTAAATGGGAAATAAATAATCCAGACAATTGCATGGCTCAGTGATTTGTTAGTCAGGGGCAACACTCCATGGATGACACAGTGGCTCAGTGGTTAATACTGCTGCCTCACAGCACCAGGAACTTGGGTTCAATTCCTACCTTGGGCAACTGTCTCTATGGAGTTTGCACATTCTCCACGTGCCTGTGCGGGTTTCCCCCAGGTCCTCTGGTTTCCTCCAGGTGCTCCGGTTTCCTCCCGCAGTCCAAAAATGTGCAGCTTAGGTGGATTGGCCATGCTAAATTGCCAATTGTGCCCAGGGATGCATAGCTTAGGTGGATTAGGCATGGGAAATGCAAGGATAGGGTAGGGGTTGGATCTGTGTGGGATGTTCTTCGGAGAGTTGTTGTGGACTCAATGGGCCAAACGGCCTGCTTGCATGCTGTAGGGTTTCTGTGATTCAAGTACCTCAGTGTGAGTACAAACATGATGATGAATTAAAAGTTCCTTCCCTCTGTCACATGCTGGAGAAAGTGATATGGAGTGAGTTTGATAGTTACAGCTGAGTTTGCATGCAGTACCATTAAGAAAATCCACACAGAAATGTGGAGTCTCATTTATTACACAACAAGGAGAGTTTTTTCCATAAAAAAAAACTCAAATTGACAAAACATTTGAAACAGAAGAGTGGATGAAGAGAGTGAATAAACTATACAAGTACAGTGACTTCCTTCATGGCAAAGAAATTACTGGAGAAGTTTACATTTCCTTCATTCTTGCTTACCTCTCCTGCTTTTCGATATTCTGAAGGATCACATTTTTCTAACACGGCCATGTTTTCCTTTAGATTTCTCACAATCTCAACAGGAGTTTTATGAGATTTAACAAAAGGAAATGGTATGATTCATGTGCTGGTGTTAAATCTCTCCTTATTGGTGTAATCACCTGCAGAAACAATGTAAATAAATTTTCCAGAATTATTAAAAGCAAGCATTGTTTACATTGCTGCCAATGTGACATTAATGCTGTAGCATCTAACACAGCGCAGAAGGCTATTCCTTACGTTTTGCTAGTAAGTGGAGAATCTTTAATAAATGTTTTGAAATAATATTCAAAAACCTGCCAGGAACATTGAACAGAATGTAATGTTAGATAAAATATTAGAATAAAACAATACTATTTAAAGATCCTTGATAATATCCATTTCTGAAGAAGGGTCCAGACCCAAAATGTCAGCTTTCCTGCTCCGATGATGCTGCTTGGCCTGCTGTGTTCATCCAGCTCCACACCTTGTTATCTCAGTCTCCAGCATCAGCAGTTCCTACTATCTCCTTGATAATATCCTACAGCTTACAGCAGCATTGATGAGTCTTTAAGAAGAAACTCTCATTACACGTAGGAAGGGGCTGTAAGATTATAAGAATTAGGACATTCAGCCTTTGGGTCTGCTGTACCAATCGATCATGGCTGACAAGTTTCTCAACCCCATTCATTACCCTTAAGCATTACCATTCGCACCATTAAAATGAAACTAAACTCAAAGCTGTAAACTTTTACAGTGAGCACATTCTGTAAAATGAAAACCTGCCTTCTCCCCACAACAATTGATTATCTTATTAATCAAGAACCTATCTATCTCTGCCTTAAATGCATTCAATCACTTGGTCTCCACAGCCTTCAGTGGCAATGAGTCTCACAGATTCACCACCCTCTGGCTGAAGAAATTCCTCAACTCAGTTTTAAAGGGTCACCCCGGAGGTTGTGCCTAGTTTCTCCTACTACTGGAAACATTGTCTCTATATCCACGCTATCCAGGCCACTCAGTGTCATGTAAGTTTCAATCAAATCTCCCCTCAACCTCCTAAACTCCATCGAGTACAGAGCCAGAGACCCCAACAGCTCCTCATATGTCTACTCCTCTACCCCCAAGATCATTCTTGTACACCTCCTCTGGACGCCGTCCAACACCAGCACATCCGTCCTGAGACACAGGGCCCGAAACTGCTCACTATATTCCAAATGCAGTTTGATCCGAACCTTTTACAGCCTCAGCAGTACATCCCTGCTCTTGTGTCCGAGCCCTCTTGAATTGAATGCTACCATTGCATTTACCTTCCTAACTGCTAACTGAATCTGCAATTTAACCCAAAGAGAATCCTGATCTAGGACTCACAAGCCCCTTTGTGTTTCAGATTTCTGAAGCCTTTCCCCATTTATAAAATAGTCTATGCCTCTATTCTTCCTCCCAATATGCGCTTTGCCACATAATATTTCATCTGCCACTTCTTCGCCCTTTTGCCTAGCCTGTCCAAGTCCTTCTGCAGCCTTCCCACTTCCTCAACACTATTGGTCCTTCCACCTGTCTTTGTGTCATCTGAAAACTTAGCAAAAATGCCCTTAGTTCTCTTGTCCAGATCATTAATGTAAGATGTGAATCATTGTGGTCCCAACACTGACCCTGTGGAACTCCATGAGTCATCTGCTACCATCATGAAAAAGACCCCTTCTGCCAGTCAGCCAAACCTCTATCCATGTCAGTACCTTGTCACTAACACTGTGGGCTCTTTTGTTATTTAGCAGCCTCTTGTGCAGCAACTTGTCAAAAGCCATGTGGAAATCCAAAAAGATCACATCCACTGACTCTCCTCTGTCTAACTTGCTTGTTACCTCCTCAAAGAATTTGAACAAATTTGTCAGAATTGACCTCCCCTTGAGGAAACTGTGCTGATTCAGCCCTATTTTACCATGCACTTCCAAGTACTCCGCAATCTCATCCTTGATAATGGACTCTAAAAGCTTACCAATGACTGAGGTCAGGCTAATCAACCTATAGTTTCCTGTCTTCTGCCTCCCTCCCTTTTTAAACAAGGATGTTACATTTGCCATTTTCCAGTCCTCTGGGCCTCTCCCTGACTCCAGTGATTCCTGAAAGATCACCACCAAAGCCTCTACAATCTCCTCAGCTATCTCTTTCAGAACACTGAGTGTAGCCTACCTGCTCCAAGTGATTTATTCACTTTTAGACCTTTCAGCTTCCCCAGAACTTTCTCCTAATTCAGTTTCTCCACCATTTCTTTATTCCTCATTGCTACTCCACCAGCTTCATTTTCTGCAGTGCAGTATCCATTCTTGCCTCTCTCTTACCTTTTGGATATCTCAAAGAACTCTTGAAATCTTCTTGTATGTTACTAGCTTGCTTCCTCTCATATTTTATCTTCTCCTCCCCTTATTGCTTTTTTAGTTATCTTCTGCTGGTTTTTAAAGGCTTTGCAATCCTTTGGCTTCCCACTAATATCCACCACATTTTTTTTTTCTTTTCCTTTCAAGCCGTCCCTGACTTCCCTTGTCAGCCGTGGTTGCCTTGTTCTCCCCTCAGTGTGTTTTTTTCTTCCTTGTAATGAATTTCTGCTGTGCCTCCCGAATTATCCCAGAAACACCTCCCATTGCTGCTTCACCACCTTACCTGCTCAGTTGCCCTTCCACTCAACTCAGGCCAGCTCCTCTCTCATGTCTTTGTAGTTACCTTTACTCAATTGTAATACTGTTACATCCGATTCCAGCTTCTCCCTCTCAACCTACAGGGTGAACTTGATCATATTATGGTCGCTGTGTCCTAGGGGTTCCTTCACCTTAAGCTCTTTAATCAAGTTTGCCCCATTACACATGACCAAATCCAGAATTATTTGTTCCCTAGTGATTTCTAAAACAAGCTGCCACAGAAAAACATCCTGTCCACATTCCACAAATTCCTTTCCTTGAGATCTGCTACCAACCTGATTTTCGCAGTCCACCTGCATATTGAGGTTCCCCCATGATTACTGTAATAGTGCCGTTCTTACAGGCCTTTTTTATCTCCGGATCTATTTTCTTCCCCACATCCTGACTACTGCTAGGGGGCCTGTACACAACTCCCATCAGGGTCTTTCTCCCTTTGCGGTTCCTCAACTTTACCCAAACGGATACTACACCTTCCAACTCTATATTGCTTCTTGCTATAGGTATAATTTTATTTCTTACTCACCAGGCAAACCCACCCCCTCTACCCATCGGCCTGTCCTCTTGATACGAAGTGTATTCTTCAATGTTTAGTTCCCAGCCTTGATCCCCTTGCAGCCAGAACTCTGAGATACCCAAAACATCGTACCTGCTAATTTCAATCTGCGCTACAAGCTCATTTACCTTGTTTCATAGTGTTCATTTAAGTACAACACCCTCAGTCCCTGTGTTGACGGCCCCACTTCTCATAATTGTCCCCTTATCTGCTGTGCCTGAAGTTAGATTCCTGATGCTTTCCATACTCTCTGTCCTATTATTTATTCTGGAAACTTTAATAACCTCTATTGTACCCTCCCCTGCTTTAATTTTTTTCCATAAGTTTCCACGCAACTGATGGCATCCCCCAACTATTTAGGTTAAAGCCCTGTCCACTGCCCTCGTTATATTATGTTATTCACCAGGACTCTGGTCCTAGCAATGATTCAGTTGGAGCCTGTCCCATTGGAATTGATCCCTCCCTTCCCAGTACTGGTACCAATGTCCCATGTATTTGAACCTATTTCTCCCACACCAATTTTTGAGCCACGTGTTGAGCTCTTTAATCTTGTTGACTCTGTGCCAAGTTGCTTATGGCTCAGGTAGTAACGCAGAGATCGTTACCTTTTTGGTTCTACTTTTTAATTTAGCTCCTACCTGTTTGTGTACAAAATGATCAGAGGTATAGATAGAGTAGACAGCCAGAGACTTTTTCCTAGGGTGGAGGTAGCTATTACGAGGGGGCATAGTTTTAAAGTGAGTGGAGGTAGATACAGGGGAGACGTCAGAGGTAGGTTTTTTACTCAGAGAGTGGTCGGGGCGTGGAGTGCATTCCCGGAGAGGGTAGAGGAGTCTGCCTCTTTAGGGGCATTTAAGTGGCTATTAGATAGGCATATGGCTGACAGTATAAGGTAGGGGTGGAGGTTAGATAGTCCTTAGGATTAGGGTTAAACTTTGGCACAACATCATGGGCCAAAGGGCCTGTACTGTGCTGTACTGTTCTATGTTCTATGTTCTATATTCCCTCAGCAGAGCCTCTATCATCTACCTAAGTCATTGGTATCTACATGGACTAAGACAAATGGATCTTTCCCCTCACTCTCCCAAGTTCCTCTGCAGCCCAGATGAGAGACCCTGAACCTGGGCACCAAGTAGGCAATGTAGCCCTCGGGACTCTTGATCCTGGCCACAGAGAACAGTGTCTATTCCCCTGACTATACGTCCCACATTGGAACTACATTCTCCCCCACCTCTGGAATGGCTCCCTGTACCACAGTGCAATGGTCAGTTTGCTCATCCTCCCTACAGCCCCCACCCGCACGCACACATGGAGCAAGAATCTCAAACCTATTCAACAAGCTCAAGGGTTGAGGTTCCTTCAGCACTACCA